>JAUCMX010000010.1:15861307-16241307 GCA_033459395.1 Hemibagrus guttatus | reverse complement strand
CCTGGGTATCCTGTGTTTACATACACATAGTGGAGTGTGAGGTTTCACAGACTAATTCGAGGCTCTCTAACGGAGTGTAAATCGTCTGCCACTCACTGTAATATCATAAAACTCTCCAGAGTCTTCAGTGTTGACGAATGCTGGTTGTTTTACTAGACAGCATGCTGGGGACAGTGAAGGAAAACAATGCATGTAGTGTCTGACAAAAGTGAGCACAGACAGCCTCACACCGAGGCTTGGCAACCATGCAGGAACTATGTGTGTGTGTGTCTGCATGCATGCTTTACTTTAAAATATTGCATGGTGTTTCTTATGCAGGGCAGCCAGAGTGCAGGTTCTTCTCTTGGCCTGAGCACTCAACCCCTGACAGTTCTTCTCTTTCTGGACCTGTCAGAGTCTCCCTGTGTTTTTCAGTTCACTAACATGAATGAGTGAGCTTTATTCACATGATAAATAGCAGCAGTATATTTTTCTTGGCCAAGCTCTGCTTACAGAATAAGAAATAATAAAAGATAAAAAAAAAAAAGAGAAATTCTAGAAATAGAAAAGTTGAATTGTACAATATGTAGTTCTCTCTCTGTTTCTCTTTTTCACTCATCGTTTCTGTACATCTCTCTCTAACTCTCTCTCTCCCCTGTGTGTGTGTAGAAATTTTTTTCTCTCTCTTTTTTCTCTGTTCTAATTTCACCTCTTCTCTCTTCTCTTCTCTTCTCTTCTCTTCTCTTCTCTTCTCTTCTTCTCTTCTCTTCTCTTCTCTTCTCTTCTTCTCTTTCTCTTCTCTTCTTCTCTCATCTTCTCTCTCTTCTCTCCTCTCCTCTCCTCTCCCTCTCCTCTCCTCTCCTCTCCTCTCCTCACCTCTCCTCACCTCTCCTCTCCTCTCCTCTCCTCTCCTCTCCTCTCCTCTCCTCTCCTCTCCTCTTCTCTTCTCTTCTCTTCTCTTCTCTTCTCTCTCATGTTCTCTCCTCTCCTCTCCTCTCCTCTCCTCTCCTTCCTTCCTCCTCCTCTCCCTCCTCTCCTCTCCTCTCCTCTCCTCTCCTCTCCTCTCCTCTCCTCTCCTCTCCTCTCCTCCTCTCTCTCCTCTCCTCTCCTCTCCTCTCCTCTCCTCTCCTCTCCTCTCCTCTCCTCTCCTCTTCTCTTCTCTTCTCTTCTCTATATTCCCACTATGTCTCACAATAATCACATTAATACCATTACAAATGTCTCATCATCATCACTGTAAAATTTTCCCCAGCAAAATCACCCTAATCACTATATAGGTCCCTATACATAAACTGCTTTACCTTCTTCATTAGTCCACCGTGAACTATAAAATAATCAACACTACCAGTTTGGATGTGTCCCAAACCTCAACTCACTATTTACACTACATAGAATTTTACACCACACCATCATCAGTTAACTAGGGCCTTGTATCAAACTACACAGCATTTTCACTATCTAGACCGTATAACCCCCTATTACTGATGTCTCATTATTGTCCTTATGGACGTGTCCCAAACCACATGCTTTATTCAGCATACAAGCCACAAAATCATCACAGATGTCTAACCTTCATCAACTCGCTGTGAACATATTTGAAACCACATTTTCTGTTTGATATATAGGTAGTGATAATAGGTAGCTAAATAATCAAATAGTCTCTTTTTATTAATTCACTGTGTTCCAGTCCATCTTCCATGTTCACTCTATAGGTCACTTAAGCATTACATCTGATCCTCATCATTCCAGCATGGTTGTGGTCCAAAGCACGCACCCTATTTGTTATATATACAGTACACCATGTAATCACTATTACAAATCTGTTGTATTTGTATTGTATTGTTGTATTGTAAGGACTTACAGTGTTGTAAGTCCTTGTGGACATGTCCCAAATCCTCTCTCACACACACACACACACACACACACACACACACACACACACACACACACACACACACACACACACTATTCTAGGCTACAAAATGCATCATTTGCACCTCTCACACTCGAATATATTTACTATAGGCCATAACAGATGCCTCACACACCAAAAATTTACACAATGTTCAGGCCACATGAACCCCATGACAAACTGTCATTATAAATTACAAATTACACACACTATAAGCCAAAATAAATAACAAAACACATCAAAGGTTTCACTATTAACACAGTGGTAACACAATGCATTATGGGTGATTTTTTGGACACTGTATAATGCTTTATGGAATTTCATTCAGTCTATGGATCCTGAGCCCGTCCCTGGAACACTGGAGGCAAGGCATTCTCTCCCTCTCTTCTCTTTCTCTCCTCTCCCTCTCCCTCTCCCTCTCTCTTCTCTCTCTCTCTCTCTCTCTCTCTCTCTCTCTCTCTCTCTCTCTCTCTCTCCTCTCTCTCTTACACACACACACACACACACACACCACACACACACACAGGAGAAACAAGAGAAACACCTCACACAAAGAAACCAAGCTCAACATCGACCTCTGGGACCATGAGGTGGCAGCTCTCCATTTTGAAGTAATGCCTCCTGAGTACATAATTTCAATTCAGTTTTATTTGTCTAGTGCAGAAATCCAGATAAAGATCTAGATCCTTACTGAGCATGCCAGATCAGACAGTGGCCAGGAAAATCCTTCTCAGATGGTATGAGGAAGAAGCCTTGAGAGGAACTGAAATCAATAGGGAACCCATCTTCTTCTGGGTGGCACCTGAGAGTGTGAACCATATACTATGTTAAGTAGCCTTTATTTGTCACACATACATTACATCATACAGGTGCATCTCAATAAATTAGAATGTCATGGAAAAGTTCATTTACTTCAGTAATTCAATTCCAATTGTGAAACTCGTGTATTAAATAAATTCAATGGCACACAGACTGAAGTAGTTTAAGTCTTTGGTTCTTTTAATTGTGATGATTTTGGCTCACATTTAACAAAAACCCACCGATTCACTCTCAACAAATTAGAATATGGTGACATGCCAATCAGCTAATCAACTCAAAACACCTGCAAAGGTTTCCTGAGCCTTCAAAATGGTCTCTCAGTTTGGTTTCACTAGGCTACACAATCATGGGGAAGACTGCTGATCTGACAGTTGTCCAGAAGACAATCATTGACACCCTTCACAAGGAGGGTAAGCACAAACATTCATTGCCAAAGAAGTTAGCTGTTCACAGAGTGCTGTATCCAAGCATGTTAACAGAAAGTTGAGTGGAAGGAAGAAGTGTGGAGAAAAAGATGCACAACCAACCGAGAGAACCGCAGCCTTATGAGGATTGTCAAGCAAAATCCATTCAAGAATTTGAGTGAACTTCACAAGGAATGGCCTGAGGCTGGGGTCAAGGCATCAAGAGCCACCACACACAGATGTGTCAAGGAATTTGGCTACAGTTGTCGTATTCCTCTTGATAAGCCACTCCTGAACCACATACAACGTCAGAGGTGTCTTACCTGGGCTAAGGAGAAGAAGAACTGGACTGTTGCCCAGTGGTCCAAAGTCCATTGTGTATTTTGAAAACCAAAGTCACTGCACCCGTTTACCAAGACATTTTGGAGCACTTCATGCCTCCTTCTGCTGACCAGCTTTTTGAAGATACTGATTTCATTTTCCAGCAGGATTTGGCACCTGCCCACACTGCCAAAAGCACCAAAAGTTGGTTAAATGACCATGGTGTTAGTGTGCTTGACTGGCCAGCAAACTCACCAGACCTGAACCCCATAGAGAATCTATGGGGTATTGTCAAGAGGAAAATGAGAAACAAGAAACCAAAAAATGCAGATGAGCTGAAGGCCACTGTCAAAGAAACCTGGGCTTCCATACCACCTCAGCAGTGCCACAAACTGATCACCTCCATGCCACGTCGAATTGAGGCAGTAATTAAAGCAAAAGAAGCCCCTACCAAGTATTGAGTACATGTACAGTAAAACAACATACTTTCCAGAAGTCCAACAATTCACTAAAAAATTTTTTTTATTGGTCTTATGAAGTATTCAAATTTTTTGAGTTGGGTTTGGGTTTTTGTTAAATGTGAGTCAAAATCATCCCAATTAAAAGAACCAAAGAATTAAACTACTTCAGTTTGTGTGCACTGGATTTATTTAATACACGAGTTTCACAATCTGAGTTGAATTACTGAAATAAATGAACTTTTCCACAACATTCTAATTTATTGAGATGGACCTGTATATCCTATCCTGTGAGGGTTGGGGTCAGAGAGCAGTGTCAGCCATGATGCAGCACCCCTGGGGCACGGCAGGGTTGGTGGCCTTGCTCAAGAGCCCAGCGGTAACTTTCTAGAGTATTGATGTGAGATTACACACTGATGCAAAGCTGAGACATGGACATAAACTGTTACGGTATCCATGCGGGATGATGCACAGCAGAAGAATGTAAATCACATCCTGGATTTTAACAAAAGCAATCATAAGACACACCCTAATACCCCACAGAGACACAGTCAGACACACATGTGACTGAACATTAGGCCTGGAGTAAGTGTGTGCCACACACTATTAATGCCAAATAACTCACTACTCAGATCAGCTTTGTCTGTTTGCTCATTTAAAAATGAAATCTACTCAATTTGTTCATGCTTTGGTGTCCTTACTTAGTTACTACTTTGGTTTTACACTGAATTGCACTGACAAATTGTCCAACAGTTGTGTTAACAGTTTTTTCCCCCCACTTTTCAATTTAGTTCTGTAATTTTTAGAAATTTTTTTCACTCTGATATTCATTTAGGATATCTCATTTACTGCAAAATAAAATCTAATTATATATTTTCATATCTTGGGCATTAATATATTTGTTGTACATGTTATTTCTAAAAGTAAATTTTAAAAACCATCCACAGTCAAGAGTTTGCATAAATGTTAGAACATGTTTGATCCTTCAATGCACTTTTTTTCTGTCATTTTCTCTTTCAGATTAGTTCTACTTAGATGTTATCTGGGGATTTTTTTTTTTACTTTGAGATTTATTTATGCATATTTTACTTTCAGTTTTAGTTGTAGTACTTATATCCCTTACTAGCACAGTGGATTAAATGTCTATCCACATGCCTTTGTAAGCCTTAATATAAATTCCAAGAAAGCAGAAAAAAAACATATTTTTTTGTAGAGAGGACTACATATATATATATATATATTCATTCATTCATTGTCTACCACTTATCCGATCTATTCTTGGGTCACGGGGAGCCTGTGCCTATCTCAGGCGTCATTGGGCATCAAGGCAGGATACACCCTGGACGGAGTGCCAACCCATCGCAGGGTACACACACACACTCTCATTCACTCACACAATCACACACTATGGACAATTTAGAGATGCCAATCAACCTACCATGCATGTCTTTGGACTGGGGGAGGAAACCGGAGTACCCGGAGGAAACCCCCGAGGCACGGGGAGAACATGCACAACTCCACACACACATGGCGGAGGTGGGAATCGAACCCCCAACCCTGGAGGTGTGAGGCAAACTTGCTAACCACCAAGCCACCGTGCCCCCTCATTCATACATATATATATATATATATATATATATATATATATATATATATATATATTATTCTTTATATATATATATATATATATATATATATATATATATATATATATATATATATATATATATATATATATATATATATATATATATATATATATATATATATATATATATATATATATATATATATATATATATATATATATATATATATATATATATATAATAGGTCCTACTAAGCAAATTCTGAAGATCTAATAAAATGTAATGTTATTTTTAACCAGCAGATGGAGCCATGTGTGTGTCTTTCCCCCCCGCAACTTTAAACACAAGGAATAGATCCATCTCTGTGTGCACTCATTAAAAAAAAGCACACCATTTCTTCTTTAGATTTCTGCTTAAACTGTGTTAAAGTATTGGGAACTTATAATATAGTTTCCTTTTAAACTACATGCATTATCATACAGTCACTTCAAAACGTCATTATTTAGTTAAGAAATGGATTTTTTTGTATGAACATCAAACAGCTGAATAAGTCTGTATTTTATCCAGTAGTAAGCCTTGTTGCTCCAGTACAAAACACTTTAAGCACCAAGCTAATGGTAAGAAGGAAATTCTCTTCATCTGCTAAATGAAGGCTGTAAAAGACCCTTCTTGATCAAATCTATGTTACTAACAGGCTGCAGTGTGTATGCGTGTGTACATGGTTCAGTCCCGTCTGTGTACTGTGTTTGTTTAGGCATTCCTGTCCACCACGTGATTCATGTGAGTTTTTCACACTGGCTGCATTCAGGGCAACAGTGTGCATGCGAGTGAGTGTATGTGTGTGTCTGGGGTTAATCAGGAGAGAAATTCCCTTCCAGGCCTTTTTTTTTTCAATCCAGACTCAGGCCAGCTTGCGTCCACTTTAACACAAACACTCGCTCGTCGCATCACCACAGAGTGAGTGAATAGAGAGCTCTTTATACACACTCCCACAGTGGAATCCTCACACATTAGAAGAAAGCACTGGGTCAACTAGGAAAATCCGGGTAAAAATCAAAATCTGACAAGTGCAGTTTATGGATTGTAAAGCTACTTTAATGGGCTAGAGTAGGGGAAGGATGGTCAGCAGGTTCCAATCAGAGCTTACAGCTAAGAGGTTAAGGTTTATGAGTCTTGCTCAAGATGCCAACAGAGGCTTTCTAGCACTCTTGAGATTTGAACTCACAATTCACTCTGTAATATCATTTTAAAAGAATGTGGAATTTATTGGCAAAAATTCTCATTTGTTCACTATTATCTTTACCCAAAATGTTGATTATTTTGGGTGTGTCTCAGCAAGTAAAGGATACAAATAATGCAGATACAGAGTTTATTATCCCTTTTAACCAGTGCATTGGTGTTCTATTTCACCGGAAGAATGTAAATCGAATTATCTGACATTTTCAATCGGTATAAACAGTTATTTTATCTCTGGAAGTCTGATATAAAATTAGTCAGGACACTGATGGGTTTCGTTGTGAGACATTTTTTAACTCTGTTCAGATAACCACAGAATTTTAGTGGGTGAAAGGCTTAGACATGATTATGAGGAAATGTTTGGTGCATTGCCAAGAGCAGAAATGGGTTTGATTTCACCATTTATTTTGAAGATTGTGAGGTAAAAACAAATGCGAACAAAAAAGCATTTGGGTTTTTTTTGGAACATTTCAAATATATTACCCCTAGTATGTTAGGAAAAATAGAAACACTCATGAAATTCAATGCTGAACCTGGACGCAACAAAATTGGAGGAAATTCAAACTCAGGCAAACAAATCCAAATCAGTAGGCAAGTTTATAATCCAAAAACAGGAGTTCTTGTGAGACTGCACAAGGCAAGGGACACCCTGGACACGGTACAAACCCATAGTAGGCCTAAATACATGATGAATGTGATTTATTTGTACTAATGTACACAATAATTTAATCCAAAGGTTTTGAGTCCCATATGGGATACCAATCCATCGCAAGGCACCACACACACACATACACACACACACACACACACACACACATATATACATTCACTCATTCACTAGTGGCAATTTAGCATAGTCAGTGTAAATACGAGCATGTTTTTTGAAAGCAGGGAGGAAACTGGTGAACCAGGAAGAAACCCACAAGAACATGAGAACATGTGAAGCTCATGTCTAGACAGTTATCTGGATTGGCCCCAGGGATCCAGGAGCTAACAAAGCTACCTGAGGCACCACTATGCTACCCATAAACTCATTAACTACAATAACATTAAGATTTTAGTAGGTATTAAGTTACCAGTGTTAACATTTTTTGTTTTTTTGATACACAGTAATAAAAATATGCAGTTACCATGAGGGATTATTGGACCGATGTTATTTAAAGAGTACCACGAACATGCCAGCACCCATAACAAAGCATAGTAATCATACATATCATATATTTCAGTGGGTGTGGTCGGGTAGCTCAGCTGTTTAGATGTCTGATGCTGCCGTAGTAAAAACCAAACAACTGCATAGAATCTCTTCTTAACTTTGATTCTGTAAAGTTCTATATAACTGCTGTTCTGTGAAGACATGCATATGTGGTGTATAGTGGAAATGAGTGGTGAGAATTCATACAGTCGCTGCTGTGTGTGTGTGTGTGTGTGTGTGTGTGTGTTCAGGAGGAAAGACTGAAGCAGTGTGCAGCAGAGTAGGTGTGAGGTCAGCGTCCATGAAGGAAACTCTCTCTCTCTCTCTCTCTCTCTCTGTGTGTACATGTGTTTTGATGGCCACTCTGCTCCGTGAGAGGACTCTTGTGTTCAGCTGGCTGCTTTGGAGGGCGGGAGTGTGGATGGGTGTGTAACTGTGCCCAGTCTCAGATGAGAGAGAGAGAGTGAGAGAGCAAGATAGAGAGAGAGGGAGAAGGCAGAGAGAAAAGGAGAGAAGAGAAAACTTGTTTCACAGTGCACCTTTTATCGCCCAGCACGAAGAAACCCACTTCTCCTTCTCGACTCTTCTGGATGGATGAATTCTGTGAGAGCCGTTTAAGGAACAGTTAATTCTCCTCCACCTGGACATTTTCATATGAACAGATGATCAGCATCGGTGAGTATTTGTGCTTTCATTTACAACAAAATAGGAAACCCAAAGGAAAAAGAAAACATTCATTAAATCCTGTCTTGAAGCAGATCTGGGAACAGGCTGATGTTGGACTGAAAGAAAGAATAGAAATCAACAAAGATTTCTATCAGTCACTGATGTTCTTGTGCTGATTTATAAGTTAGTAATGGCATTTTTTATCCTTTTTAAATAAGCTGATATTACTTTACATTGTAAAGTAGTGTGTTAAGTCATCTTTGACTGATTCTGTGCACATTTGGTTTTTTAATAAAGTTCAAAGGTGGAATCTGGTGGTCTCATCTCTGATGATGACCTTGTCATATTAAACCGTGATTTAATGGTGAATCATTGGATGTCTGTAATATTTGCATGTGTAATTCTGCACAGTGATTCTGTCTGCAAGGAAAGCACTGATACGTAGTACTGATATTCATTGTATATCCAGACAGCACTGACAAATAGACCATTGATATTTAACAACTTAAAGGAGCAATCTGTAATTTTGGGATTTCCTCTACTCCCAGTCTAAAGCTGGCCCCTCTGTTGAAACTGTGAGCCACCTTTTAAAGAAATAGAGCAGCTGAGGGCGTAGCCAATTTCTGGGTCAGAAATATCTAAACTAGTGAAATTCGTTGCATGGCAATAATGGAACTAAGCTGTTTTTTGAAATACTATGATAGATCTCAAAACAAATTACAAATTACGAACAGCACTTTTTAAGTAAACAATAACTAACCATTAACAGATTAGATATTTAATGCAAACCATGACTACCATTTGTAAACAATATATATTTTGCAGTAGCATCTGCTAAGGAAATCAGTTAAACAAGTACACAGAGAAAATAAGACTAAAATATTATGATATTCTTTGAATATAAAATATACTGATATACACTTTAAAAAAAATATAATTATTATTGCTAATAATCATTATAGCAAATTAGTACCATTACTTATAGCTGACAGCTAACTAAACGCAGCACTGTTCTAATGTTAACTAGCCGAAAGTCATGAATATTCCCCTTCACATAATGCTTGTTTTGGTTTCTGTTAATTTCGGTTAGATAAATTGCGTGAATTTGTTTATTCTTTGTTCCCTGTGATGGCATCCTATCCAGGGTGTATTCTCACCTCAGACTCCACATTCACAATGGCCTTAAACCAGGATAAAGTGGTTGCATGAAGTTAGTGAGTCTATCCTTTGAGTCCTGTACTTCAAATTTTCCATGTTCTATTTTTCTCCTTGTTATGTAGTTTCTGGTTTAGGGGTTCATTTGTTCATATTGATCTGAGGATGCTTGAGAGTAATTAATGTTTGTCTGACTGTGTGTTGACTTCTGGTTGTGATTCTAAGTTTGCCGCTAATTAACTCTACAACAAGCGTTACATTCTTGCAGAGTTTGTTTCATACTTGTTTGGTACACTAACTAGCTAGCTAACGATAGAAATCGACAACGATTTCTATTCCTTACTGGTGTTATCTATTAGTATAGTAGTATCTGATGTCCATAAGAATATGTTTGAATTCAAGCTCCACCCATCTTAACAAATAAACGTTTGTCACTATTGAAAAACAGCACGTAAGAGTAGCGTCACATCCCGGAGTATTTATGTTTGTGGGACAGGTTACACAATGAGTTCCTGAATCTGATTTTTATCTTAATAAGATGGAGCAAAGACAGATGCATGTATTACCGTGTAGGAGTGTACACTCCTTCTGGTGTATTAGAAAACATGTCACTGTGTCACAAACAAAAAGACTATTATATATTTAGTAATAAACATGACTAATACTTTACATTGTAATATAAATCTAAAGTACAGGCAAAGCACTAACGACTATGTTCATTTCATGCTTTGAGGCTTTTGACTTTGAGACGGTAATAAATTAGGTTTCCATACAGACACTGCGATCTGTTTCTTTAAGTATGCACAGGATTGCAGATAAGATAGATTACACATAAGAAATATGGAATGTACCCATGACACACATATAACACATATTCACCATTTTCTTGGCTGGCAAATACAAATAAATAAAGTATGGTATTCACCCATTTGGCTAAATGCCTATGGAAAATGAAAAATAAAATATATCTTTTTTAATAGCCAACAAATGGTTTGGAATCACTTATTTTATATATAATTATCTTATATTCATATTTCTATGAGACCAAGAGTAATCCTTTTTTTTTTTTTTTTTTTAAATTATGCAATAAATATTTTGACCTGATGCCAGTCATCTTTCAAAAGGTTTTACTTACTCAGGCTTTTAATCCAACATTCAGAATGTTTCATTATGCCTAGGATTATAGATGTCATATATATTAGCACATATAATATGCACACTAAAGCATGGCCTTTCCTATGACATACTGCATGAGGTCCTTCTGGAGCTCTGGTTATAAATCAGGGCACAATAAGGGGATACAGTCTTCACTGGGTTGGCTATAACTGGGGGAAAGTAAATAAAGAAATACTTCTGTAGTGGAAAAAAAACTAGTTTGCTTTAACTCAAACTGTGTCAATAAGCAACCTTGGTGGCCATGCCACTTCAATAATTAAACTATTTATTAAAAGCCACAGGCACTGAGAAAATATGTGGAAAGAAGTATGTTCCAACATTTCAAATACCTAGGCACAATACAATTTGGATTCCAGTAGGTTACACAAATAAAATAAAACAAATTTGATTGAAAAAACATTAATGCTTGTTTAACTTAGCACAGAAATTGCTGGGTCAGCTTTACATTTACTCATTCTGCAAATGCTTTTAGCCAAAGTGTATTATAAATGAGGAGGATTAAAAGTTAGCAAATTGATGTGTATTTAGCCCCCTATGTGAACTCAATAACATGCTATCTACAGTATCTATCTATCTATCTATCTATCTATCTATCTATCTATCTATCTATCTATCTATCTATCTATCTATCTATCTATCTATCTCTCTCTCTCTCTCTCTCTCTCTCTCTCTCTCTCTCTCTGTGTATTTATGTATATATAATTTGGGGAAAGGGAGAAATGAAATGTAAACAAACTGTTCCTGAACATACTTAATGAAAAGAATTTACTGTGTGTGTGTGCTCATATTCAAAATCAGTAATGTGTAGACCTCTTTCCTGATTATTAGTCCTCACTCTCTTCATCTCTGTGTTTTTTCTGTGTTTTGTGCTCTCCTCTCTCTCCCCCCTTCACTGCTTTACTTTGTGACTCAGCGTGTATTACAGCTGTGTGCCATTACATCAACATCATAGTCAGACTATTTCAAAAGAAACACACAGTCATCCTGCTACTGTAATAAAGTTAAAACATAGAGTCATCTATTTCAGTTTTCTACATAAACTATACAGAGTGAATATCGAATTCGTGAGCAAACAATTCAGTGCTTAGTACATAGTACACTATGACTACAGAGAAGATGTTTTAAATTACAGTAAAAAGAAAGTGAAGTGGTCCTACACTGAAGTCACACTTCAGATTTAAACAGTGACACAGATAATTCTGATGAATATATGATGATGATGATGATATTTCTGTTGGAAGAAACCTAAAAAAGACCTTAAAAATACAAACATAACTTGCATAATTTACCCTATATCCTAAGAGTATTCAACCTGTAAGGCCTTGAATCTGATTCTGAATCACTTTTTGCATGGGAGACAAGTTCACACACATTTCTGATTGCAATATCTATAATACAGCTTTTTGTCATAACCTAGTATGGACACTATCCAATCCATAATCCCCCTTTCCTTCGCCCAACCATTGCAATATGTCTTACAACAGAAATGCTTATAGATGGTCTTAAATACACTGAAATTACACATTCCCATAGTTTGCCATAGCCAACGCCTGTAGAATTTGATTAGATATTATTCTGAATTAAAACAATATCCTCAAGTGGCTACAGATTTTTAAACTATGCCATAGGTGGATTTTTTCCATCTGTGACCTTGCTCCAAAACTAGTTCAATTTGGCTTAAAACAATGACCCTAACAACCCTGTGTTACTATATTAACCTATATATAGTTAATATAGTAATTAAGAAATTTAAAAATATGTTCATGTTTATTCAAATATATATATGTGTATATATATATATATATATATATATATATATATATATATATATATATATATATATATATATATATATATATAAAACTGTTTATGCACAAATTATATTATTTAGTCAAACCTTGTCAGTAATTTGATGGTATGTTTTTTTTTTTCGTAGACATGCTAAATCGGTAGCTTTAGGCCTCCTTGCTCGTTAGCTACATTAGTCTTGTAACTTCTGTACAAAGCAAAATTTCAAAATTTCCACATTGTGCGCCTTTGAACAGGGGAGGAAACTGGAGTACCCAGAGGAAACCCTTGATGCTCAGTGAAAATATACAAACTCTGTGTGGCAAACCTTAACCACTGAGCCACTGTGACCCCCATCTAGTCAACCTGTAATTCAAAATAGTAATTAACTAGCTGACCAATCGCCTCTTCAGGACTTTGCTACTTATATGCTATTTTGAACATGTCAAATTTTAACCAGACAGATATGTTCAGATTCATTTCATTGCCTTTTCTTGACAACTTTTTCCCAGAACAAAAATACTGTGAAGATTCAAACTTCTTTTAATACAAGCACATCTCTCATTGGCAAATATTCAACTTCACCACAAGGCTGCTGTCACTCTGGCTGCTCAGTTCCCCAAGTAATGTGACTTTGTTTCAGTAGGGTGATGCCACCTTAATTCCACCATATATTTACCACCATTAGTGTCTCATATAGATCTGCAAAAAGCACATACTGAGAGTCATTTATAATGCATGACCTACATAAAGCTTTGACCTTCAGAGAACAGGTCCTGCACAGAGAAAAATAAAAAGGAAAGACGTATAAAGTCCTCATTGTTGTTTATACATACAGCACATTTATTCAACTAACGTTATCCTGGAAGTCATTCGCGAAAGGCAGTTTGGGGATTCTATTCAGAGCTGTGTATCTCCACAGATGTCTCTATTGCAGCGTAGACAATGCAAAGATTTATACACTAAGCACTATGACAGTTAGTAGGCAGCTCATCCATATTTTAACATCTTTCACTCCTTTGCTTTTAGATCATTTTGGAAGAAGAACTTTTACTTTCAGTGAAAAAAATCAAAGTTAGCCCTATTAGGCAAAGATCTGATAAATATGTAGTTACCTTATCATGCACTCCTGACTATCTTTAAAGCCCTAGGGAACCAGAATTCATTCTAAATTACATTAATGCTAGCCATGTGTAAGCAATATACAGTATTAATTATGAATAACTGGTGATATTTCAATCTAGACTCTATGTCCTTTTTATGCGAAATGTGTGAGGTTAATCTTGGGCAAAGCTTGCATACACATTCTCTTCACCAAACACAAGGCATATGTTGGGAAAGGGTATTAGGGCATGAGGTAATTGGGTATTTTTAAGCCTTGTGCTTTGCAAAACATATTTAAACAGCTCTACCCTAATATATTTTGCTGTATAAATCTGTGCACATCAACAAGAAGCAGTACAGAGGATCCTCACTATCATACTGCTTCATATACACAGCTAAGAGGCAGATGTCAAGCATGTGTCTCAGCTGTCATCCTAACAAACAGCTCATCAAAAACTAAGTGGTTCTACTTAGGTAGTTTCCAAAGAAGCACTTAAACTAATCTGCAAGAGTTACAGTGTTGCATCCATCTACAAAAAAAAGGGGGAAAAAAAAGCCAGTGATTTAGTTCTCAACGTTCATTTTAAAGATCCCATTCACAAAGCCAACGTGTTTGAGAATGACATATAAGGACACGAGCTATCAAGTAACAAAAGGTCAATTTTGTTTACTGGTTGTCCCTACACTGGGCCGAAACCCTGAAGATCGTTATTGTCTGGTGCATGATTTGCCTCTGGTTTACATGACTGAGATAACAGACTGGAAGTCTTTGTCAATGGGATGTCAATTAAGAATTATTATTAAAGTACTAGGCTTGCTGGCATCATTCATTCTTTAATTAATTTTTAGTAACCATGTTATCCTGGTCTGGTTGCAGCAGATCTGGAGACATTGATCATCTCTGGAACACTGGGTTTGAGGAAGGAATATAGCCATATTACGTTTTGTAGTATGATGCCACACACTGCAAAGTTGGAGCGTTCAGGAAATGTAAATTGTCTGCATAGTAATTACACATTAATCAAAAACGTTAACAGGATTTACAAGCTGAATTTTGGAATTACTATAAGGTCATCTATGTGTAGCTCATCTAATATGATCCAAACAAACACTATAAAAAACTGACCATTTCTAAACAGGTTCAGGTCTTGTGTTCCCAATCTCACAGGAAGTGAGACCATTATGTAAAAAAGTCAAAGAGCCTATTGCAAATGTAAGTAAATATCTTGGTATATCTAAAGATTTATTCCACAGAGCTAAAAGGCCTCCTGAAAATATGGTGCAGGATCTAAAATTGGTATTGAATTATCAGGTAGAAATTTCCAGAGTACCTGCAATGTACTTGGGTCCATGTAATGGTTCTTGTGGTGGTAAACAAACATGGTTCTTGTGGTGGTAAACAAAATTTTCTATGATATGCACAATAGTTAGACTCGAGTTATGTAATGACTCAGTTTTAATTACTAAAAAAAACCAACTAAACAGTTGCATTTGTTACAAAACTGTTTAAAAGTTTACTTCTGTAATACAATTCTAAGCAAAATAAGAGATGAAGAAAAGTTTAGGGGAAAGTATAAAATGGGAGCTGATGTGGCACAAACATTCATAATATTTATAAGAATATGAGCTCCAGATAAGCTCTCTATTCTCTAAACAATGTCATGCTTCAGCTTCCAGTGCACACTAAATTTGAGTTCAAACATTCACATTTTCCAGTCAAGCTAGAGTCATGAGGCAAGATGCACTTCGACACTTTCCTTTTTTTCCCCCCGAATATGTTGAATTAACGAAACGTGCTTTTATCTCTGCCTATAGCCTCCTTGCTTCCAGAGAACACTCTGGATAGAAGAGGACGCTAGGACAGGACTCCTAACTGAATTTTCTAATTGCTTTCTCGCTTCTGCTCTCTTCCTCTCTCTCTCTCTCTCTCTCCCACTCCCTCTCTCTCTTTGCAGAGCGGCCCCCTCCATTAGCAGCTGTCTGGAGTGGGAGAGAGCCTCCCTCAGCGGCCATCATGCCTCTGAGAGCCACTCAGACACAGAGGCTAAATGGGAGAAGAAACAGGAGGATGGAAAGGACCAATCCTGGACAGCGCTCCAAAAAACTGGCCATCATCTCTCGATCTCTACTTATCTGCAGCTCCAGGAGCAGCGATGACACCTCTAGCTCTGAAGAGAGGTACAGATACAAGAACTGGAAAGAAGGGTACCAAGGAAACCCTCAGGAGGCAAAGGCTGGACATATGGAAATGAATTTCAGCAGGAGTGTTAGCCTACAGGGATCAAAGTGGAGTGAGGATCCCAAAAAGAACTTAAGAAGGTCCTTTTCCATCAAGGTAGGACCATGAATTTCTTGTGCTGCAGCTTTTAGTCAAACTTCAGCTCATAAGATTTTACTGGTTTATTAGAAATTCATTTTAAAACTGAGCAACACTCATATCACAATCATCTCTTGCATGAATGTTTACAGCGATGTTGTGCCAGTTCATGGCCAGAAGTAAACATTACAGTTGTAGTGCATTAAAAATGCATGACACTCCTCATTAGACACCAACATCTAATCAATGATATTAAAATCTGATGAATCTCATTAAGGTCAGATGGATTGTAATAAAAAAATCTCTTAATTATAATAATTAGTCTCTAGTGATCTAGATTGTGTAGCAGAACTGTTTTTGATTACTCTCTTCAGAGCACTTTCCAGAATGCCATTATTAAATAACCTTGTTTATATACATATTTATAATAAAAAAAAGTGCACAGATTTTATTTTATTTTTTTTTAGCTCAGTGAATCACAATCACATGGTTTGTGTGTTTGAGGCTTGTGGAGGCTCTACCCATTAGACCTACACAAAAGAGGACTTGTTATATTCTGTAGGGAATTGAGAACTTGTGCAAGTCTCATAAGACATTCAGGTGATGTCATGGAGGGCATAGGCAATCCTAGTCCCAAAGACCCTTAATGCTGGCTTACTGATACTCTAAAACAACACTGTGGCCAGAGAAGGCATTTTTATATTAGACATACAAAAATAAGTACTTTTACAAACAGGAGTGAACAGAATTTAGATTTTTCACATGACAGAATATTTCAGTTAACCAGTTCATATTAACTACAAAGAAACAGTAAACAAATGCTAATGATTAAAATAATTGTAATTATTTTCTAAAATAATTAAATTAAAATTTGTGCTTTAAAATAAAGTGTACAAGACAAGACATTTCAATTTCAACCAGCTGTGATTGTACTATGTGTACATGTATGTGTATATATTTATATAAACACACACATATATATGTGTATGTTAATATTGTCACTAGTTATTCGATGCATTGTGCATAACCAATCAACTAACCACTAATTAATTAACTGTTAATTAATTAACAGTAATTAATTAAGTAAATCTGATTTATGAAGCGGGGGGGCACGGTGGCTTGGTGGTTAGCACATTTGCCTCACACCTCCAGGGTTGGGGGTTCGATTCCTGCTCCCGCCATGTGTGTGTGGAGTTTGCATGTTCTCCCTGTTGCCTCGGGGGTTTCCTCTGGGTACTCCGGTTTCCTCCCCCAGTCCAAAGACTTGCATTGTAGGTTGATTGGCGTCTCTAAATTGTCCGTAGTGTGTGATTGCGTGAATGAATGAGTGTGTGTGTGCCCTGTGATGAGTTGGCACTCCGTCCAGGGTGTATCCTGCCTTGATGCCCAATGACACCTGAGATAGGCACAGGCTCCCCATGACCCGAGAATAGATCGGATAAGCGGTAGACAATGAATGAGTTAATGATTTATGAAGCACATTAAAACAAAACGTTGACCAAAGTCATCTATAAAAACAGCACATAAACCAAAATTAAAAACATGTAAAACATATGGACAACAGAAATAAACATATATACTGATTTAGACAGAACCATACAGGTTAAAATGATAATAGGCTGTTCTACACTTTGCCACAGTCAATGCAAATGCACAGTCAACCTTCAGCCAAGACTGACCAGCTAAAAGGTCCTATTTATATGACTCTTGCGCAAATATCAAATACATTTGGTTCTGGACCACTGGCTGGTGACGAAAGTGCAATCCTTTTTTTATGAAAATTAAAACTCCAGTATTTTTACAGTGGAGCAAGGGTCCAGAGACACTGTGGTTACAATTCATTTAGAACGTGTGCTACCTACTTTTTGTCTAAATGCATCAAAAACTATTTTGTTGTACTTTTTATGAGAACTGAATGAAAGTCTTTGCAATTGTATTAAATTTTATGCAACCACAGCAATAACGTGACCCTCCAGCTCGCTTTCCTCTATGCAAAGTTCATTATCATGTGGCCTCATTGTAAGTGCTCTAGTAAATGCTCAGGCTTGTGGTTCATGCTGTAATAAAACAAAGCTATTACAGCTGTATTTCACACGTCAACATGTTGGGGAGGGGGATTGTCTCTGTATGAGCGTCGAGCATAGTAGCACCCTTGTTTGAGTTTTCATGTGGCTTGTATTGCGGCAGGAAAGCAGTTTCTGGAGAATGTGCATTGCCACCAGGGAGGAGTGCGGGCCGCTCGGACCTCAAGTGGCCAATAACGACCTCCAGCCTGGTGACAATATAGTCACTGTTCGAAATGGAGGCCAATTACACAGGTAGTTAAAAAAGACCTATATAATCTGATCATCAGCCTCGCATTCTTGTCTGTTATGTGCGTTTGGGGATGCTGTTTAATGGTTTGTGTAAATACACACACACACACACACACACACACACACACACACACACACACACACAAATACAAAGGCCCACAGGCTCACACACAGACACACACGTATGCACTCACATAAATACAAGAGGTCTAATGGACATTATGTGCTCTATTCTTACTCTCTAGGGACACTTACATCCACTATGGCGAGAGGCTGGCCCCATTTAATGGGCAGGTTGTAAATGGCCACACAAAACTCAAATCAGAGAAACAACCAGCCATGAGAACAGAACCCAGAACAACTAGTGCTGAGGTAAGCCACTAGATTCGCCACTTCTCCCATATTAAGATTACGATGATATACATCTATGCCCTTTTTCAAGAGTGTAGCTGGTAAAAGCTAGTCATTTATCAGTATGACATTTCAACCACATCACAGCATCATGATCTGCTACTGAAGGAGATCCCTTCATTGCTAAACTAACTGCTAATGTGCAAGCGATTTTGACTAACAAAACCTCTCTTGTCATTGTATATATAAAAAAAATTCTTGGCCTCAAATAACCTGCTGTTTTACTATAAAAAAAATGAATCAGATGGATTAGATAAACATCAGCATTTACTGAGCTTAAATAAAAGCAGTGTGTGAGGGGAATTTATTAGCAAGTTAACAAGCACATCTTTGAAGAAACTAGGCTAGCTAAACAAACACAACTTTGACTCCATTCCTGATATTTTGTTGAAGATATTTAACAGTCACTTTAGTCCAGATGGGGTGGGATGAAGACTTTTATTTATTTAGTTTTTTTTTAAGTTGAGCTGGTACTGTTCATTTTTACAAATCACATCCAGATCCAGAAAAGAGTGCCATAATAGAAACTTAGTATACACTAGTGATATGGTTATGACTAGGAAAAAACTCTAAACCTGTTGTCAGTTGAAATTCATATTAATACAAATTTCTCTGCTTTTTCCTAAAGGTTTTCAACTCATGTGTAAACAGCGAACTACAACTTAACAGCAATTCAGCAGATTCTGTGATCTACAGGAAAGATGTAGTTGGAAACAATGTTAACTTAAAGGTAAGCAACATTTCTCTTTCCTACAATATATTCTATTGACTCACAGTATATATGTTACTATATGTAATAAATATGGCACTGTTGTATGTACAGACTGACAAATGAAAGGAGACAACTTAAATTGTAACTGACATTTTATTCACTTTTTATCCTGATGGAAGTCTCTTTATGGATGACCCCACCCCCCATTACAGAATGATTTGATGAGTATGAAAATTATAAATCATAAATAATCTGCTCTGACTTCAGAGTCACCAGATAACATCCCATTTAAACACCTATGGAAGACTGTGGAGTCTCAGCTCTATCTATCACCATGAGCAAAACCTATTCAGGGAATATAGTTTGGAATGAACTGTATCCCACCCCTTATTACAATTCCAGAGATGTGTACAATCTGAGTCAAGGCATATTAAAGCAGAAGTCTTGTGTGGCCTAATACCTTACACAAGACAATATATGATAGTTTTTCCTTGTCAAAAAGTTTGTGGATACCTGACCATTACACTCATATGTGTCCATTCCAAAATTGTGGCATCCAAAACCATGGCAAAACCATAAGTATTAACACACAGCTGGTCCCCTCAAAACAGCTTTAGTGCAGTTGAGCAGTGTGTGCAGTCAGTGTTCCATTTCATCCCTTTTGATGATGGTGTTGATGTGGGCTGCTAGAGATGTTCTACACTAACCTAAGCAAACTGTGTCTTTATGGACCTCTCTTTGTCCATCAGGGCAATGTCATGCTGGAACATGTTTGGGCCTTTTAGTTTTGCTACAGCATACAAAGACATTCTATGTAACATAGTGGCATCAGTCTGGGGAAGAACAAGAAATGCGTTTGATGGTCAGGTGCTACATACTACTGGCCATATTTTTTATTTTCTGTCTTATTTAATGAGAATATTCTTTTCATAAATTGGTTTTAATTGTAACTGCTGTGTGTGTAAAGAAGCCCATTATAGAAGTAACAGAGGTTAAAAGCTGTGAAACAGAAGATACTGAAGAGACAGCCTGCAAGAGGAATCGTTCAAATTCTACAAGTAATAACACACACACACACACACACACACACACACAACCACACACAGTAATCCACAAATCTGTATAATCCAACAATGTTCTATAACCGCTCGGTACCTTCCAGCAGAATAATACTTCACGTAGTAGTGTGGTAAGCACACCGTATAAAACACCTCCTGGTGTTCTGTGCCTGGGCCGGCCCCGGGGCCGCAGAGCAGGGCGATTTGGATAGCGCTGGTGGAATTCCGCAGCCAAGGAGGGGTCGAGGGTGTCCACAGCATCCACCTATGACCGTTCCATACACCACAGATCGGCTTGGATATGCTGTCACCGGATAGCTCATTGTAACCGGACATGGGCCGTCCCACACTCCCTAGCTGCAGAGGATCCACTTGTTCGCGGCCGGTAGGTCAGAAGGTTCGCCCAACCACAGGAACAGGGGAGGCTGGTATCCCAGAACGCATTGGAAGGGAGTGAGTCCCGTCGAAGAGTGTGTAAGGGAATTTTAGGTGAATTCTGCCCACGGGAGAAGCTCACTCCACCTCTGCTGCTCCCGGCTGCAATATGATATGCAATATGCAATATGGGAATGTGGTAGCTTAGTGGTTAAGGCATTGGACTACTGATCGGAAGGTTGTGTGTTCGAATCCCAGGTTCACCAAGCTGCAACTACTGGGCCCCTGAGCAAGGCCCTTAACCCCCAAAATGCTCAGTTGTATAAAAAAAATGAGATGAAAAAATGTAAGTCGCTTTGGATAAGGGCATCTGCTAAATGCCAGAAATATAAATGTAAATGTATGATCGCAAGTACTGGCCGATCTCCTGGTTGAGAAGCTCGGTCTGACTGTTGGACTGAGGGTGGTGACTCGAGGTGAGACTCATGTTGATATTCAAAAGCAAGCAGAAGGCTCTCCATACTGGGTCCCAACGGTCTGAAACAATATCCTCCAGGAGGCCATAAACCCGGAACATGTGGTGGAACAAAAGGATCGCGGTCTCCATGGCCGTAGGTAGCCCCTTTAGCAGAACCAGGCCAGACCTTGTTATACCCTTCTGAATCTGTCAGGTCAGTGATGAAATCCAGAGAAATGTGGGACCAAGGCTGTCGGGGGACTGATAGTGGTTCCAGAAGGCCACACGTCTCCACAAACTCTTGTACATCCCGGGTGAGTGATGGCCACCAAAACCGATTCCGGACTAAAGTGATGGTATGAAGGATGCCCGGATGACCCGAGCTAGGTGCCTCATGCACCCACTGTATCACATGTGGACATAACGTGGTGGGAACATAGAGCTTGGTCTCTGGAAAGGTTGGGGGTGGGGGTTTGTCGGTGTGTGCCTGCCGGATCTCTCCCTCTAAGTACCAGGCGATCCCGGATGGTAGGAGACCGAGAACTGAAATCTCGTAAAGAAGAAAGCCCACCGGGCCTGACGTGGGTTCAGCCTACGAGCACTGCAGAGGTAATCCAGGTTTCAGTGATCAGTGAGTACCACGAATGGGTGCACGGCCCCCTCCATCCAGTGACACCACTCTTCCAGTGCTGCCTTTATGGACAACTACTCCTTGTTTCCGATATCATAATTACATTCGGCAGGGTTCAAATTCCGTGAAAAAAAGGCACAGGGGTAAACTTTCCTGGGCATACCATGTCTCTGTGAAAGAACCGCACCTATTCCACAGTTTGAGGCGTCCACTTCCATGATGAACAGGCACTTGGGATCTGAGTGCTGGAGGATAGGTGTGGTGGTAAAACTGCGCTTTAGTTTTATGAAGGCTGTCCGGGCCTCCTCAGTCCACCTCAAGTGCTCAAGTGCTCAGGTGCTCCTTCACCATCCAAGGTTCGGGCCATTTTGACACTCTTTTGAGAGATCATGTAGCCCAGGAATGTGATAGTGCCGCGGTGAAACTCACATTTTTCCGCCTTCACGAAGAGGTGGTTTTGCAGCAGGTGAACCAGCACACTCCGTACATGTCCGACATGTTTGTCATACGATGCTGAGAATATCAAGATGTTGTCAATGGCTGGCCCTTTGCTGAATGCCTCCCGCAGGGACTGATACTCGTGAGGAATAGGGATTTCCTCTTTTATTTCGGGGCTTTTGACTGATGTAATATGGCACGGGCAAGTGAGCACCTTCCGGACACAATACCCCCAGCAGTAGGTGGACCAACTGGTTACTTCTCTCTCTTTCCAGCCGATTTGGGGGCTGTGGGAGTGAAGCCATGGGAAACCGAGGATGATCGAGTCCTTTGGGGATGTGATCATGTAGAATGAGATCTCCTCAAAGTACAGTAGACCCATTTGGAAGATTAGTGGGGCCACGCCGGAATCCACTAGGGCTAGGAACACACGAGATAGCCGATCATGGTGCAGCGTTACAGACAACACAAAACAGTAGGTGGACCAACTGGTTAATTCTCTCTCTTTCCAGCTGATTTGGGGGCTGTGGGAGTGAAGCCATGGGAAACTGAGGATGATCGTGTTCTTTGGGGACGTGATCACGTAGAATGAGATCTCCTCAAAGTACAGTAGACCCATTTGTAAGATTAGTGTTGCCGTGCCGGAATCCACTAGGGCTAGGAACACATGAGATACCCGATCATGGTGCAGTGTTACAGACAACACAAAACAAGAATCAATCGTGGTGGTCCTCATCTGGGGTCGGGTTTTACGCTCGGGACAGGTAGCATACTGATGGATTGGTTCCCCGCAGTGGAAGCACAGATGCTGGCGTTCCCAGCATCATCGCTCCTCTGGTGCCATCTGAGTATGTCCCAGCTGCATCGGCTCACACTCATCCCCGGTGTACTTCTTTGTCCTCACTGGTTGTGGCTCTAAACCCGGGGCCGGGAGGCACCGGTGTTGATGGAGGAGATTATCAAGGTAGATGGCAGTGCTGATGTACTCCAACAAGGTCATACCTGTTTCCTGACACACCATCTTGCTCTGTAAGGTAGGCTTCAGGCCTTTGTGGAACACAACCCTGAGTGCCGTGTCATTCCACCCACTTTGGGCCGCCAAGGTGCGGAATTTCATGGCAAAATCGTAATCCAAAATTATCCAGGCGAAATAATCCGTTACCGTAAAAAACCCAAAACATCAATCCAAACACACAAATCCAAACTCAAAAGCCACAGTCCGTAAATAGTAATCCGCAAAGCCATATAATCCAATGTTCTATAACCACTCGGTATCTTCCAGCAGAATGATACTTCACGTAGTAGTGTGGTGAGTACGCCGTATAAAACCCCGAGGCACTTCCTCAGGGGTGGCCTAATACTCAGGTGAGGGCTCCATCCGGTGGCCTGATGCTGATGGCACCGTTACAATACGTATATATTGTTATAGAATTATATAACTATTAGGCCTTTTTATCAGAAAGCCACACTCATCTCTGTGTTGCCTCTGTAGCTCTTCCCCAATCATGTGATGTGACTTTATTTAAATGTTTTCTTCTGTCAGGTGTACACCCATACTGGATTGGAGATTTGGATGCCATCATTATGAAGACACCTGAGCTGTTTCCCTGTCAGGTTCACACTGCCACTGGCATTTATGGAAACAGGAAGTCTCTTTCTCAACAACTGGAGTTTCCTCCCAGTGTTCAGCAGGTACAACAGTGAGATTATACCATGCTCTTAGACGTTAATCCATATGTAGTGTTCAGATAGAAATGACCCATGGAGGGGTACAAAAATTATTTATCTTAATATTAAGCTTGATACAGCTCCTCACATGGAGGGAACATTCAAAACTCAGCACAGACAATAACTCAAACTCAGAGTCAAACCAGAGAGCTTGGAGGTGTGAGCTGGCAGCATCACCCACTGTCTGACAGTGTGAATTTTAATACGTCATAACAGCCAGGGAGTAAATAATAAGTGGTGTCACAATTTTTTTTCAATGTCCAATGATGGTTTCTGATATAGATGGCCTCCTTGCAGTTGTTTTCTCTGTTTATTATGGATTCATTAAGGTCTTCAAGCATCCTTTGTCCACCAGGTGTAGGAGGAATGATGCATCCTACACTGTTGAATTAGCTGTTTTGTCTTGGATCATAAAGTGTTTTGTGTTTGTGTTATATTGGTAACATCATCTTTACCATGACCAATAAACGCTGCAAAATTGTGTTTACAATAAATTATCTGATGCTGATAAGACCTGTAGTCTAACAGGTAGATATCATTGTACTGCTCCACTTAATATGATTATCATACAGGTAATCTAACCATAGAACATCTCAGCAGCTGTGTTCCCTGATTATTTATTCCACACATTTGACTTTCTAAGCAAAACCGACATACCAGGCAAAAATACAAGTTTGACTAGAATGAGAATCAATTGCTATTTATCTAGTGTAGCTATCTAGTAACTTGTTCTCAACCAATTTAACTGGAAAGCATTACAGTAATTCAGTTATTGCAAGTTGTTGGAATGTGATATGTTAAAACATTCATCCCACATTTCTGTACCACTTATTTATAGAGAACCTAGAGTCTATCCCAGGGGACTTTGTACAAGGCAGGAAACACCCTAGACAGGGTGCCAACTCATCACAGTGCACAATTGCACACAGACAATTTAGAGATGCCAACAACACATGGCTTTGTGAGGAGGAAACCCCAAAGCATGGGGAGAACAAGCAAACTCCTCACGCGCAGGGTGTAGATGGGAATCAAACCATCAACCATGTAGATGGGAATCAAACCATCAACCCTGGAGGCGTGAGGAGAATGTTAAACACTAAGCCACCATGTTCCCTATGCTAAAACAATACCTTTATTATTTTTGTGGTAATGCACTGATTGTTCTACAACCTATTTGTTTTTTTCTTTTGCATAAGAAGGCTCAGATTACACAATGTGTTTCACTACACTGTTTCATAATGTAGTGCTCCGCTTGTGTTTTGAATTACACCAGAATGTGATGTTTACTGATGATCTTTCAGAGCCTTTCTGATACTCTTGGCACACAATTGATAACAATGTTATTTTGCTTGCTCTGTTTTACTTCTTTTGGTGTTTGACTCTTTCTGTTGTGTTCTGATCACTGCTTTGACACGAGTGTGATTTGAGTAACTGCAAGTTATTGTCAGATTTTTGCATTCCAACAAGAGAACAACCGACTCACTGTGGGATGGTCTTCAATAACGTCTACCAACTATTTACAATTCCATGCTGACATGTTTACTCCAGCAGCTTTGTGCCATTACACACTGGTATATGGCTGAATCGTGCTGTATATTATTAATTGGAGTCCACGCCAACTGATGAGTGATGAAAAAATCTTATTCATGTTTGAATAGCAGGTCATTTCCTACAGACTGAGACATTCAACAGCTGGATAATTGAAATCCTTCATAGACGTTAGTCACTGATATTAGAATTGAGTCAGCCAAATAACATGTTTAGCTGGCTCTGAGTGAAAACCTAGTGAAATTAATGTTCTGCTTTTTTCCATCATTTGTCATGCTTGTATGGTTGGATGTTGTATTATTTATTTATTTATGATTTTTCAAAGGCTGTACCAAGACCTTCTCGCTCACTCAGTTCAGCACATCTGGTCCATTCCAGCAGCAGTGTCCAGGCCTTCATCATCTGTAATATAGTCTTAATGAAGGCACCTGGCAAGGTAATCTGTACTCCTATCTTTTCCATGCTGCCTTATTATTATTTTCTACAATATGAGCCAAACCTTAATCCAAATGCTTGTTTAAAATATGCACAATTTCTTCTAGGGCCTAGGTTTCAGTATAGTGGGAGGAAGGGACAGCATTTACGGTCCAATGGGAATCTATGTAAAGACCATTTTTCCTGGTGGAGCAGCTGCAGCAGATGGACGACTGCAGCAAGGTACAGATCAATTAAAACACTTTAAACATTCATTGACCCATGCTTTGACTGATGCATTTGAGCTAGTATCTTCAATGTCAATAAGCATACATCTATAGCCATCAATTATTATGAATTAATAGATAAGCACTGTTAGAAGGAATAGTATTACTGATGTACATTTTTAAAAGAACCTCCAATAGCTGTGTAATTGTTTTTTATTATTTGCAGGAGATGAGATTCTGGAGCTGAATGGAGAGTCTCTGCATGGTCTTACACATGAAGATGCTTTACAGAAGTTTAAAGTGAGCTCTTCACCAACCTTCATTCCTATATTAATTTGCATGGTAACAATATTCTTAATTATTTAATAAAATAAAATTATTTGGATTAGTTTGGTATTTAGCACTTTGCTCTTTATGCAGCCTTTTGGAACCAGGTTTTGTACACTAATCTTAACATCTATCCACTCATCCATCCATCCATGCAGCTATTGTTTCGTCATATTACTTTCCTGAACATTCAAACAACATTAGAAGCCACATGAAATTTGAAATCACATACTGTACATATATTCATTTATTCATTCATTCATTTATCCATTCATCCATCAATCCATCCATCCATCCATCCATCCATCCATCCATCCATTCATCCATCCTTCCATCCATCCACATATATTCATGTTACATCCATCTGTCCAGCTGTATTAGATAACTCAAAATTTGCCTCACCAGCACACGGCATATTGAGTAGCATCCTGGGTTTGATCCTGAACTCAAGTGGTGTTTCATGTGGAGTTTCCAAGCATGTTCTCGTCAGATTCATGTGGGATTCCTCTGGCTTCTCCAGTGTCCTTTTCCCTCCCAAAAACCTACCTGGTGGATTGGCTATGCTAAATTGACATAGGTGTGAACATGTGTTGCATGCTGTCCTCCCATGCTACTCTAACTCTTTCCCACAAGTTTTCATTCCAGCCAGTCAGCAGCCATGCCTGATTCCACTAGTTAATCAGTCTCGGTCATTAGATATCTTATTTGGCTAAAATGAATACCTGTAGCCACATCTGCCCTTGAATGCTGGCTCTAGAATATATTAGAATAACACTGAAGATAACACAAGCCACACCATGTATCTGTAATTCTATCCACCTATACTTTCTATGCATCCATACATTCATCAATCTGCCTGTCTATCTATTCATCTGTTCATTCATCTATGATTTTACCAGGCTTCTCTAAATTTTCCTTGCTTAGCATTTTGGATCACCATAAATTGAACCACAGTTCACATACATCCATCTATCCATCTATGTATCCATCATTGTTCAAATCCATTTTCCTCCCTATTGCTCTCTGTGGTTTCTGAAGCAAGTGAAGAAAGGTCTGCTGACGCTGGTGGTAAGGACCAGGTTGGGTGCTGTCGCTGGCAGTCAAACTCAGGTGGCCCAGCTATGCCGCTCCAAGTCTCTGAGCTCCACTGCAGGTATCAACAGGGCCAGTGATGAGCTGGCTGACTTCCCCAACTTGGGCACTCACGCCAAGCCAAGAGACCGCATCATGATGGAAATCACCCTGCAGAAGGGTTAGTATAAGTGTGTGTTAGAACAAAGGATATTTACAAACATTTACACAAATAGGAATTACATAGCAGTTTGGATGACAGTGTGTGTGTGTGTGTGTTTTTTTGTGTGTAGAGGTTGGTGTGGGCCTTGGTATTGGGTTGTGCTGCGTTCCATCTGCTGAAGGTGGTCCTGGAATCTACATTCACACACTGTCTCCAGGTTCAGTGGCACATATGGATGGCCGCTTGAGGTACAAAGAACATTTTGAGAACATATAGAACCTCATTTGCATTAAATGAATGCATAATAATAATAAACCTCTAGAATGACACCTG
Organism: Hemibagrus guttatus; assembly: GCA_033459395.1. NCBI lineage: Eukaryota > Metazoa > Chordata > Actinopteri > Siluriformes > Bagridae > Hemibagrus > Hemibagrus guttatus. The sequence continues at coordinate 16,212,983 of JAUCMX010000010.1, read as the reverse complement.
AAAATTTATAGAGATGACTTCTTTTCTTTTTGTATGTCAACTGCCAGTCTTCTGGTCTCATTTAATGTGTTTTTCAGATGTGGAGATGAGATCGTGGAGATTAATGACACTGTGGTTTGCAACATGACACTCAATGATGTGTACACAGTTCTGAGTCAATGCAACCCAGGGCCGATTCAGCTTATCATCAGTCGTCACCCTGACCCTAAAGTAGGTTTTGGCAGCTAATCAGTAATTTTTACCTGTAAAGCTTTTCATGCACAGCTATAAATGGTTCTACAGTATATCATATGTACCTATCTGCTCTCATTACTGATTTGAATTGGCCAACAGTTATACCTAATACATTACACTAAAGTTTGTATGCTTGTACATCTGAACAAACACAGTGTGAGCTTGCGTATTATCACACTGCACTGCACACTGATATGACTGCAGTCTCATTATTTCTTTACATTATTTTAGCTTAACGTACTTTCCACATTTTCTTACAATGATAAAATTGGAAATGGACTGGTGTTATGCCATTAATTAGTTTTATTTCCTGTATTCCCTTAAATGATTACATGCTTTGTGTGTTGCTCTGCTGTATTTATTTTAGACCTGTCCAGGGACTTCATATGGGGCCATTAGAACAAACCTCTGGTGTACCTCTTGTAATGTTGATTGATGTCAACATCCCTGTTGATGCACTGATTGATTTTTCATGTCAAATAAACTATAACAAATTCAATATTAAATCCATTTTGTGTGTTTTTTTGTGTCCAGGTTTCTGAACAGCAGCTGAATGAGGCCATTGCACAGGCAGTAGAGAACAGCAAACTGAAGAGAGACAAGAGTCACTGGAGTATGGAAGGTAAGTGTGATTCAGCATGGCTAAGCATAGGCTATTATTATACACATTTTTATCTAAAAACACATCATGGTTTTAAAAAATCTCCAGCCTTTAATGAAATAAGAAACACAGTAAATCAATTTGGATACATAATTTGTTCAGCAGCACTTAAGAGACTGGTGTCGGTTATTTAACAGTCAGGCTTTAATGCAGTCTGAGAACTAACCTACATCTTACCTCAGGTCTTAGATGGAATGACCCATATTTATGCAGAGCACTTAAACTGTCTGGTATAAGTGGTTAAACTGGTAGGTCATGATGCATTTTGAAATCTAATCTTAAATCTAACCTCAGGTCTGAGGAGGACGGAGCCATGTTCACACAACAGGACAAAGTGTGAGCGCTGTATGGAGCGAAGCCAGAGCCAGATGAGCTGCAGGCGAGCCCAGAAACCCATGATCCGTTCCTGCAGTGAGGGTGCATACAGCCAGCGCAGTGCTCTAACCAGTGGCAACATGCTACCCATCCCTCAACACCAAAACGTCACTCGAGTACATAGCATGGACGCCTCCATAACAGCTAACTGTGAGGTTCTGACCAGCAGGAGGCCGTCCCCGATTTCATATGCAAATGACGACTACAATGTGCCCTACAACTCTCAAATGAGCTTTGTTAGTCACGAGAAGTTAGATGCAGGCTTTGGGAGGACGAGAGGTTTTAAGGGAAGGCCTTGTTCTCTACCACGAAGGTACTGTAGACGGCAGGGTGTCACCAATGAAGAGTCACTAACCGACTCGAGTGGCTCTAGTGGTGGTTCACCAGTGAAAGAGGAAGATCCGTTGCCTTCACAAAGCTGCCAAGTAAGACATTTAATTTACATCTCTTATATTGCATAGCCAAACACAACATTGAAGGGTCAACATTTTCTTTGAACTTTTGCTTGAATACAAGCTCAACAGAGTGTTAAAATTTTTTTTTGGATTATTAAAACTTCCTGAAATTCCAACACCATCTAAAAGTTCTTTATTTGACACTATCGTAGACTGTTAACTGCATGTTTTGTGTAGTGTACTTCTGCATGAGACTTAACATCACCAAAGAGGAAGATGTGGCAAATCGGGACAAGTAAACTTCCATAAATGGTAGTTGAGTCAGAGTAGGTGTGATCAAGTTGCCTGCAAGCGTCTTTCAGCATTCAGAGCATGAACGCAATGAAGGTTTTATAGCTGAGTTATAAAATAACAGAACATTAGATCAGTTATATTTTTTAATTTAATGTTCTTTGCATTTGCATAACACGCTGCATATTATTTACACATACTAGTCTATATTATTCTGTGATTCACCTTGACAATATTTGAAATTCTTGCCGTTAGTGTGTTCAAATCTATCAACCAACTCAACAGAACAGATTTAGTGTTGCTGGATTTGTTTGCTCTTGATTTGCTAATTACATACATTTTTTAGTTTTCAGTTCTGTAAATGATTCATACATAACCAACACATTTCCTGCTTTATGAAAACCACAACTTGCAGTGAATCTACCCTGCCCCACATTAAGGAAATAATAAGTAGCACTGCAGGTATAACACATTACTAGTGACATAAATCATAATTAAGCCAACCAATCATTGTCTTGTTCTTCCTCTCTCCACATGCTTCTAGTTGTTCTGCAGTATATACAAGGCTTTGAGAAAGATCTCAAGGCTTCTGTTTAAGAAAGTATGTGACATTTTTCTACTTCCTCTTTCTGCTCTAGTGAATGCAGTGCACGAGGATGACGCCAAATTGTACAGAAAATGTGAAAGTTGTTATGTTGTCCCTTGTCTTGCTGCTTGGTATAGGGCATGCTTCTGCAGTGTGTGGTTGGGTTGTCCATGTCTGCATCAGTGGTGCATGTGGAAATAATGCCACCGGATATGTTTCTACACCTTTCTAGAGTCTATAAAAAAGGGTTGCGATAAACCAACCGTTTCCTGTTTGTGTGACAGGAAGCGGATGAGCTTTCAGAAGAAGCTAAAGCAGCAAACACTGAACCTGTTTTTGCGCCTAAAGCTGAAAACATACATAAGGAGGGCAGACAACACAGAGGTATGCTGTCAATTTGATTGTTGTGTGTTTATTTTAATTGGCTAATTCTTTCTCATTTTATAGTTGATCTGTTGAGATCCTATTTCCAGTAAAACATTGAACATGAAATCATTATTGAGACACGTAAAGTTTTCCTATTATTTTCTCTGTTAGTTTCTGCTCTGTAACAGATTGTACCTTGCTAAAGGTAATGTCGTATTTCTATTGCAATAAAACAGTCATTGCACACACTGGAACTTTGTGCAGTGTGAGGTGCTTTATATAGCTGTGTGTTATGTAGCATAGATATTTTGTTGAATGGGCACTAATAGGGTTATTCTGCATAAATGACTGGCATTTCAGAATCTCGGTCTCCCAACCAGCTGTGCAGTCCAACAAGGAGAACTAGTCTGAGACGTCAGGACTGTGTGAACTCTGAACAGCAAGTTGACCCTTGGGTGAGACTAACATACAGTCTTGAAAAGCGTCTGAACCATCGAAAAATCATGAGTGACCATAATGGGAATAATGAGATAAATGGCACAGTCTTGGAGACCACAGACCCCAACTCTAGCTCAAAGCCAGAGGAAACTGCTGGTGTTAAAAAGGGGCCTCCGGTGGCTCCAAAACCTGCTTGGGTACGCCAAAGTCTTAGAAGTATTAAGTCTGGAAGGTCGCCAGCTGAGGCCTTTAAAAATCAGTCAAAAAGTCAAGATACTGGAAGGACCTTTGGAGTTAGTCTGAGGGCCACTTCATCAGCAGCAAATCTATCTTTCAAACAAAAGCTCAGCTCATTTGAGACCTTTTCTAACACTGATGGAGCAGAAAAAACAAGCAGAAGACTGACTCCAACTTCATCTCTTCCTCAGACGGAAAAAAGTCCAGCTAGGTTTGAGAAAGCACAGCCTGTAGAGACCAGCAACACATGGAAAAGTAGAACCACTGTGATTAACACCCAGGACAGTGACAAACCTTCTTCAGTGATAAATCCAGCCACCATCACTGAAGCATTTTCTGAAGAAGAACAAACAACCTCTAAAAAAACAGATATCCAAACTGAGAGCTCAGATGAAACAACTGCTGCCACAAAGCTGACAGGGGATACTGAAAACCCTCCGGTAGAGATTCCTTCTTCTTTGGAGGATGAGAAGGAAATCAGTCCTGCTCAGAAAGATGAGGAGGAAATAAGTCTCACTCAGAAAGATGAAGAGGAATCTAGTCCTGCTCAGAAAAATGAAGAGGAAACAAGTCCTGCTCAGAAAGATGATGTAGAAACAAGCCCTACTCAGGAAGGCTCACCCACTCTTGATCACTGCCCTAGAAGGTCCAGCAGTTCTAAAGATCCTCCTTCACAAAAGCTATCTTCAGTGGAGGGTCACAGCAGTCACAATGCAAGTTTAAGAACCAGAAGTCTACCCCTGGATACTTCCTCTTTGTCAGATGCCCATGGCCAAGGTGGTCTGGAAGGGGAAACCCTTCAGATCATCCTGTCATTCAGCAACCAGGTGTCCCATGCCTTGATGCGTTCCATGCAATCCCTTCCTCAGTCCCCATGCCTAAAACTTGGTAACCCATGGAGTGCGCCATCTGGATCCCCTCACAATAACCCCACAGAGGAGGACATTTCTTCATCTGAGCCATTACTCTCACCGGCACCAGACAGCGCTGAGAAGGGCTTCTCTGTAAGGTATGGTTTGCTTTCAAGTATTCCCATAAACTAGTCAAAGGAAGCTGTTCTCTTTTTAAGACAAGATATCTTTGATTTCACAGTTCACTTTTAAAAATTCTTTAATCCTGTGCACTAGATGCATGATAACATAACGGTCTGAGGTAAACTTAGAAGAGGAAATTAATTTTGGCCACCGTAGACAGACACTTTTATCTGAAGTTCTTGTTCTCTAAAACGATTACAACATGCAAGCACTTACCAATTGTTCCAATATAGAAACACAGCTTTATCTTGAAACAGGCAAGTGAAATCTTTAAAAGAATGCTTTGAAATGTACAAATTAAAAAAACATAAAATGGACTTCAAACTTCTGACAAAAGTAGGCACGTGGTTGAAAGCAGGCATCAGATCAGATCAGCAGTCCAGGGCAACCTCTTACTGAATCTGTTTTTCATTTGGCTCCCAGCCTGGCTGAGCTGAGAGAGCATACTATTCAGAGAGGAGAAGACAGTGAGAAGACTGACTCTGCATCTGAGCGACCTCTCACCACACCCTCAGCAGTGTGTGCCCAGTCTGTGATATCAGCATTTCCACCTCAGGAGATCCAGCAGCTAATCCAGGAGGTCAAGGATCTTGATGAGGACACCCTAAAGGTGACTTGTACAACAATGAAATGTTATTTGTACAAGCTGCAAGCTATTGAATGTTCTAGATTTCATCCAACTCTGTATATCTCATACATATGCTTTATAAGTTCTGTTTTACATATTGGTGGGCATAGTGGTTGATAGGATCTCTGTTTCTGTAAAAAGAAAGTATTTTTGAAAGTATGCTCCAGTGCCAGTGCTTTGTACCACTTAGTAGTTAAGCTATTTTCAGGCAGTGAACAGGAAATTCTTCATAAGAGAGAACATTAATGAAAAAATAATCGTTGTTAATTGGCAAGCTGATGAGTTATATGAGGAATAAAACACTTCGGGACATGCCTGTTTTGGAAAATAAACAACAGCATCACAACCTAGAGCTGATTTTTTCCATTTTTTATTTTTATTTTTTTCGTCCAGTTATGTTTTATTTCCTTTCATATCACTCAACCTCAATCTCCGAGATAATCTAAGGGGTTGAAAAATAATGCTGAAGTGAATTGCAGGATAAGGATAAGCGCTGCAATATCATAGCATTGGAAGTGCAATATAATCTTGCTCCAATATAATTATCAGCATACAGAGATCTATAGCAAAGTCAGCCCTTATCTGTAAAGAGCCTGCGTTAGTGCAAGAGGATGCAGAGGCAAACACATTAGCAGTAGTCAGAAATGGTAGACCATTAATTGCTAACGCAGGGCACATAAAATAGTTGTCATTATATCAAGATCCCTCAGTAGCAGAGGAGGCATACTCTTCACGCTTTCAAGCCTCTCTTAGTGTATCATTTCTCCACCCTCCCTTTCATCGCCTTTGTTAAAGTGCAGCTTCTACACTTTGACAGCAATCTCTGTTTTACCAAGGGAGCTCTTGGCTATGCTGGATGCCTGTAGGCATGTATATCTGTGAGGGTGTATATCTGTGCACAATATAGCAGCTATTTTAGAGCAATTACCCATGTTTCCCTAACATGATTGATAACTTCCTGAATTTAATGAACCACCTGAAGATTTTTTGACATACCAAACCTTTGACATAGCAGCAGTACTTAGAGAATAAAATAGAAGAAAAAAAGTGATAAGGGTTATCTTGAGCTGTTATCCTTGCAGCCTTGTAATTAAGTTAAAAAAAAAACCTGTCAGATTAGCTATGAAGTATCTGAAAATGTTCATAGATGTAGCTGTTATTTACACAGCAATAAAAGTGAGATCTTTTCCTGAATGCTAATCGTTCTCTAGCACACCACATACAACCCCATGTGGCAAATACATTACAACAAGAACACTAAATTACCTGTGTAGTAGCACAACACCTTTTAGTTATTTGGACCTCATAGGTTTAAATAGCTTGAATATACTTGCTGACAGATTTGCCATTACTCTCATGCAGCAACTGGAAGACATCCATGTAGTGATTCTGCACAAGGAAGAAGGCGTTGGCTTGGGTTTCAGTATTGCTGGTGGTATCGATCAGAACAAAGCAACTACAGTAAGTAAGACCTTTATATGCATGCTAGTATCCACTACAGAACAGCTAATCGTCTCCACCCAGCCATATGGTTCACTTTAAATAATAGTAACTCCGATAGCTAAATGGGGTCTTATTAAAACAAACTACCCAGCTTTGACTACACCTGTCCACTTCTTTTCTGGATTGGATTCAATTTCTAAATCTATCTTGCAGGCTACATCAGGGCCTGCATGTAATCCAATTTCAGAACATCTAATCAGATAATCTTTGGAAACTGACCAACCCAGTTCACTTTTAGTTCCATCAATCCGTGAAAGCTAAGTACATTTGAAAACACCACTTATTAGTCCTCAGTGCTACTTGAAGTTTATAATACATGCTTCTGGCTCCAGACTTGTTATAATTTGCTAATTTTCATGGTAAGTAATTCATTCCTATCATCTGTGCATCTCATACATTTTTTGTACATTTTGCAGGTTCACAGAATCTTTCCTCAAGGCTTAGCTGCTTGGGAGGGCACCATTGAGAAAGGAGACGAGGTATTGTCTATCAACGGACAGACGCTGAAGAACGTGAAGCACAGCGATGCTACAGCAGTACTCCGGCAGGCACGTGAAATGAAGCAGGCAGTGGTAGTGGTGTGCAAGAATAAAGATGCAGATTGTAGCACAGATGCCAGCACCACCAGTACAGAGCAGAGCTTCACAGGTAACATGGAGCTACACACAATTAACTGCAGTGTTTTCTGTCCTTTTTTATTTAAACAATCAGCCTATGTAAAGGACTATATAGCATCCTCTCAGTGATATTTAGTCTAATTGCTATTAAACTGTATGACATCAAGGCCATGTGAAGTATATTTCTCCTTCAGGAGATGAAAGTGGAGATGTCCTGACTCTAGAGTTGGAGAAAAATGCAGGTGGAGTGGGTTTTGGACTGGAGGGAGGAAAAGGCTCTATTTATGGAGACAAACCTTTGGTCATCAACAGAATCTACACAGGTATCCATTCAGTTTGTGCATTTAATTTGGACATGTAAATTTATCAGCATTAATGTACAGCATATAAACTTATATATACTTAGAAGTATTTTTGAATCTGTGAGATGATGTGACATGCCCTGACATTTTATTCTTATGTCAGTTACTTATAACATGTTAATTCCAAAATCTCATTACACTACATCCAACACAAATTGTGATACAAGAATATGTGGACATGTGTGCACATGTTTGGATTTTTGAGAAAATCCAGTCACTAAGAAAGGGCCATGAGTACATCTTAAATATAACTGAGGCGCATGGCAAAAATACATTTTCTTTCTTTTGAAACTTTAGCCTTAATCAGTGGTGTTAAAATCAATTTTTGGACAGGCCACACCCCCATTTTTGTGAGGCCTTGAATTATGTAATCTAAATATTCTTTTTTTTTTCAAACACATCTATTCTATTGTGTAACACAATCATTTGAATGTAGAATAGGACATTTTTATGTAAAAGAATGGCTAACAGTACATCCAGTTGTATGAAATTGTATAGTTTCTATTAAGTGACATTATTTATTTATTTTCCTAATATCAGAAATGTATAAAAAGAATCCACACAGGCTTATTTCATACATACATATGCCTTAGTCTCCCATCTCTTTCCCCTATCAGCCTTTTGTTATATGGTTTTATCATTTGATAAATGAGACACAAACATGTCTGAGACCAGACATGTTTGTGAATTGTTTTTAGACGTGAGTGTGAATTTGGTGCAGCAGGCGTAGCAGATAGGTGTTGATTTTGAGCAGCTTTTCAGAACTGTTAAATGTGATGCACATGTGAGGGTTATATGTGATGAGTGCTGTACAGTGGTGGGTGCAGAAAGTTATGCTGTGTGTCTGGTGTGAATTTCTATACATTTAAAAATGTGTGTGTGTGTGTGTGTGTGTGTGTAATAGATCATTTTTGCATAAGACACTACATTAGGAGGAAATAAGTTGTTATCTTTCTTGGCCAAAGTATTCTTTCAAAACTCACTTTGCTGTAACACTGCAGTAATGAGAATATCTGTGTGTTGCTAGGCAGTACAGCAGAGCAGAAGGGACTACAGGTTGGTGATGAGCTGCTGCAGGTCCAAGGCTCCTCAACACAAGGCCTTTCACGTCTCGATGCTTTGACTGTACTCAAAGGTCTTCCTGATGGATTATTCACAGCTATCGTGAGAAGAAAGAAAGCTGAACAGAGCTAAATTAAAAAAATACAACCAGATAGTTTGAAAAGTATGAAAGGACTGAATTTTAGGACACACAGTCTTCAGTGGAAAACCACACTTATGCAGGTCTTGATTGGGACTGTTATTGATTAATATTATAAGATTACAGTAAACCCATTCTAAGATTATTAAATATATCTTTATTGGCAAATAATTTAGCTCATTTGAAGCACTTATTTTGAGAAAGATGCAAAATTATCTGCCAATACTAAAAAGAAAGATTAACTAATAAAAATGTCTACAAATAGTTTTAATAATCTTATATTTGTTTTATTGTAATGTCATCAAAGGACATAGTAGAACAGTTTTACAAAATACAAAATATTGTTACTTGCTTGAATTATTTTTAACATTTTGAATGCACATAGTGACTGCTGCAGACGGTTACTTTAAGGAAACAGCATAAATACAGGTTAAATACATAAATACAAATAAATAAATACATAAATACAAGTTGGTGGTCAAGTGTAGTGAGCTCATTTTCATATTCAGTGCATCACACTGTCAGGTTTCTTGACTGTAAGTGTGATTCATGGAAATGTTATCAGTCTTCACTTTTGTCAAACATGGCCCGTTTTTATTTTTAAATATTAGCTATTTAGCACAATTATCAAGCATTTTTGAACAGCCCATCTCACAAAGACTTACGTTTTGACACTAAACCCCAACTATACTAATCCATTTAATATATATGCTAGAATTACTGATATTAATTTTGTTTAACTGCAGATTAAGCATTTTTCAGGTTGCTAAAATTGTGTTCATAAAACATTGAATTTCTAAAACAAAGCACTTATTAGACAACGATTTGACCGAGCTCAACATTGATGAATTAACAGCATTGTGTTTTCCTGTTGTTAATGTGTTTTGTTAGGCAGTCCTTCCAGGATCTTGACTTTTTTTGTGATTGTTGGAGGCAAAAATGCTGCAGATTTTTTCAAAAATCTTCGAGATTTTCGTGCTTGATTTGCAGAAAACTACTTGAATTCAAGATTCTTCTTTTAAACTACTACCAGTGAAGACACTTATGTAGTTACTTTCTCTGATAGCTATACTCATGAGGGCTTTGGCTGAATGTGCGTTTGTCACACGACGGCCCAAATCTGCGGTAATTGTAAAAAATTGTGATGTTGCATTAATTTCTGCCAAATTATGAAATCCTGGAGGGATTGGTTCAGCTACCATCTCTTCTTTTCATCAGACACTCGGCTCTTTTCATTGAGAACACTGAGAATACTGGGCTGATGGACAACGGCTACTCTGGAATAACCAGTTTGCCAATAAGAGAGTCAGTTACGAGTATCAACTATGCCTACAATAAACCAGCAAAGCCTATCAATGCATTTTGTAATGGATGCCAATATATCCATGTGAAAGAAACCATATAGAACTGTGCTTACTGAACTACAGGAGAAAAAAAAGAATATTATATAAATATATAAATTTACTTCTAGATTTTAAGAAATGCCATGCCTTTTTTTTTTTAAATTTTGTGTCGATAACTGTCCTAATCCTAAATTTAGAAAACAGTCTATAGAAAAAACAGCTACATGTCTACATGAATTAGTCCAAAGCTGAGATTATGAGTCAAGTTTGATAGGCTCTTTTTGCCTATTTAAATGATTCACAAGCTCTTACTGGTGTTAATTATTTTAAAAAATATGCAAATAAATTGGGGGGCATGGTGGCTTAGTGGTTAGCACGTTTGCCTCACACCTCCAGGGTTGGGGGTTCGATTCCCGCCTCTGCCGTGTGTGTGGAGTTTGCATGTTCTCCCTGTGCCTCGGGGGTTTCCTCTGGGCACTCCGGTTTCCTCCCCCAGTCCAAAGACATGCATGGTAGGTTGATTGGCATCTCTAAATTGTGTGTGTGTGTGTGTGTGCCCTGCGATGGGTTGGCACTCCATCCAGGGTGTATCCTGCCTTGATGCCCAATGATGCCTGAGATAGGCACAGGCTCCCCATGACCTGAGTGTAGTTCGGATAAGCCGTAGACAATGAATGAATGAATGAATGAATGAATGAATGAATGAATGAAAATAAATTTTCAGAAGTTTAGCCATGTGAAAACAACGTAACAGATTGACGTTTTTTTTTTGTTTGCTGATGCAGAGAAATCTTGCCTTTGTACGCTTGTACAAACATGGTCAGGGATTCCCAGGAACTTGACTGTATTCAAGTTTGCCTGTTTTGTTAAGATTTGCACAAACACTGTACAATAAGATATATACAAAAAAAATTTCTATGGAACCTAAACAAGAGTATTTGACCAGATTCTTAATGGAATAGATTTTGAACTCACCATAATGTAATGTTTTCAGATATGCTTACAAGAACCAAAGACGTTTTTATGGCCTGCCTTTGCATCCGATATTTTATGACCGAATAGGCTTCATGCCTTATTACAATAATTGTCATTTTATTTATTTAAGTTCTTGAAAGAAACATCCAATTTTAATATAATTGAAAAGCAACATTCACATTTGATGCTGTTGATGAAATTGTTTTGTTTTTGTACAGAATAAGCGACTAATATATCAGAAAGCGCTGTTTATATTGTTTAAATCATTACTGTATTACTTTTTTCCCCCCAAAAATACCCTAATAAAGTAATTAACTACAAACATTTAATCGGTTTGGTGGTTTAAAATGATTCAGATTAATACTGGCTGTTGTGCATTATGAAGTGATTATGACTTTTTTGTTTTGTAAACATGTGCTCTTCAGTGAAAACTCATAAAATCTCTCTATAGCTTGTTTATTCACTTTTAGATAATTAGCTAAAACGTTGGCAGTAACTGAAAGTCTGTTTTAAAAGGACCAACAAATGGACTATCCACATCACCTTTTTTGCTGCAAAACAAATGACTTGAAGTCTGTTTTTTAACAAAAAAAGCCTACAACAAAGCAAAACGATCAATATCAAAGTTCTGTCACAGGCATATATTGCATATCAAACTTTAACTCTAATGCTCAAAAAAGTGTTTAGAGCATAAATTCTTTAGGCCAAGGTTAGGTTTAGGCTTAGTCCCAAACTTTTTTGTACCATGGACTGGTTTGATACCAGACAATTTTTCCGCGGCCCAGGGGGATGGGGTGGGGGGATGAGGTGGGGGGTGATTGATAGGGGGAGCTCTCTAGTGTCAAGCAAATGTTTCTGATTGGATGTTATTCTGATATAACTATATTTAAGACCTTTTTTCTGATAAAAACCTATAAACTCTATTAAACTATAATATTGTGCTCCAACTGAAGCCATGCTTGCTGATATTGTGGTCTATAACTCCTCCCCGAACTGCTGTATCGTGCTCTCCCATTGGCTGTAGGTCATCGCCGATGTATTTTTCAGTCAGAACTCCTTTCACACTGCATGATTTTGAGTCGCCGACAGGTCCAGATATTTGGCATGCTAAATGCTAAATTTTGGCAACTCGCTCAGATTGCATCTTTGATAATTCGCACTGCGATTCTCACAACTGTGATTGTCACTCATGTGCACGAGCTCCGATTTGCCTTTGATTTCGGGCATTTGTCAGCGATTTTGCAAAACTATTTATAACTTAAAATTCTAACTTAAAAGAAACAATAAACTTTACAATAAACAGACCCCTGCTTTAAAATTCAAGTCAAATTCAAATTTTATTTGTCACATACAAAATCATACACAGTACGACATTTTGACTGTCCTTGTTAAGAGAGGGACATAAAAAGGATATAAATAAAATAAAGATTAGGAGATAGAAATATAAGAACTACCAGAATAATAAAAATATAAAAATATTTGAAAGAAAGAAATATGATAAATTCTGGAAAATCCAATAGATATAAGATATGCATATATATATATATATATATATATATATATATATATATATATATATATATATATTTATATATATATATATATATATATATATATATATATATATATATATATATATATATATATATACACACGTAATATATATTTTTCACATAAAAATGTAAAAATGTTGATATATATACCTGGGTGTAGCAAGAATGTCAGGGAGTAACAACAGTAAAGTAAAGTGACGGTGCAAAAACAGAGACCATATAAATGTTTTAGTGAGAACAGACTGTGCAGTGTAGTGCAGTTATTGTGTGTGCAACAGTCTGCTGAGGTAGTGTTTTATCTTATGGAAGTCCAGAGGAACGTCTACAAAGTCCAGGTTCTAGGTGTTCTGGTTGAGGACCTGAATGGCCTGCAGGAAGAAGCTCCTCCTCATTCACTCTGTGTTTGCCTTTAAGGAGCGGAAACGTTTCCCTGATCGCAACAGAGAGAAGAGTCCGTTGTTGGGATGGCCGAGGTCCTTCATTATCTTCCTGGCTTTGGTCCAGCACCGCTTGCTGTATATAGTCTCCAGGTCAGGGAGCTCGGCGTGGATTTTATGCTCAGCTGATCACAGAGAGCTTGCCTGTCCTGCTTGGTGCTGTTTCCAAACCAGGCTGTGATGCTTCCCATCAGGATGCTCTCAATGGTGCAAGTGTAGAATGTCTTTAGCACCTTTGAGGGCAGTTTAAGGTCCTTTAAGAGTCTGAGATGGTAAAGACGCTGTCGGGCCTTCTTTACCAGGGTATTGACGTGACAGGACCATGACAGGTCCCGCGTGATGTGAACACCTAGGTACTGGAAACGGTCCACTCTCTCCACTGGGGTCCCATTAATGAGTGGCTGGTAATTCCTCTCCTGCTTTGTACTGAAGTCCACTATCAGCTCTTTAGTCTTGCTGACATTCAGGAGGAGATTGTTGTCCTGGCACCATGTCTCCAGGTTTTTAATCTCCTCTAGGTAGGCCGTCTCATTGTTGTTGGAGATCAGGCCTGGTGGTTGGGGACCCCTGCTTTAGGCTATTAAGACTTTCTGGGTTTTTTTTCCCCAAAACACCCCTGTTTTCTTGCCACTTAAATGAAACAGGAACTGACTTGACTCTCACTCCACTGGCTTTGGTCTTGACTCTGACTCCACTGGCTTTGGTCTTGGTCTTGACTCTCACACCACTGTCTTTGGTCTTGACTTTCACACAACTGACTTTGGTCTTGACTCTCACACCACTGGCTTTGGTCTTGACTTTCACACAACTGACTTTGGTCTTGGTCTTGACTCTCACACCACTGGCTTTGGTCTTGACTCTGACTCCACTGGCTTTGGTCTTGGTCTTGACTCTCACTCCACTGGCTTTGGTTGTGGTCTTGAATCTGATGCCAATGGCTATGGTCTCTGCATTGACTTGATCTCAGATAAGGTGGTCCTTATCCCTATACTACAAATTACTCCACGAAACAAATGGCAAAGATGTTGTAAATACATCAAGCAGCTTTAGCAGGAAATGCAGCCTTCCTATTTACCGTATTTGCTAGAAGGGACATGACATGATTACAGACATAAAGGTCTTGACTCCATTAGGAAATAGGAAGCACAAATGGTGCTGTATGGTTCCTGTAATAAGTAGATAAATGTTACCTTCATCATTCCTACCAGATCATTTAAAGTAATCAGTCTCTGGAGCCTATAGAGTTTCCATCAGTTGGCCCCTTCAAGGCACTTTAAAGAAACTGCTTTTTTTGACCCCTCTATTTTGAGGGCCCTTACAAATGGCTGCCCTGAGCATTGTTCCTTGAGTAGGAGTCATCACTTCAGAATGGACCACACTGACTGGTCTTGCTGACAAGAGACAAACAAGTCAACAGATGCCAGTGGTCTAGAAGGTCATTATTTATTCATTGGAAGCTGGTGGAATACATTGTGTGGGATTACATAAAGGTCTCTGTTTTGTATTTAGGCAAACAGTACAGTAAAGGCATTTTGTCTCAAACATCTGTTCAACAAAGACTAAAGAATACTGAAGAAATCAAATCTTGAATAATCACTAATGTTTATTCATTTGGTTGAAGCTTTTATCCAAAGTCTAGTCTAAACATAGAGCTGAACAGGAATAAGAGAATTGCATTGGATTTTAGGCAGTTCCATGATTTGAAGATCCTAGAATCTTCTGATCAGCAGCTCAGAGCCTCAGGGGCAATTAAGTAAAATCAAATCTGCAAAAATCTTCCTTTGATTCAAATGACAATGATTTAGGAATATCTAGTGTATGAAGTTATGGAATATTACTGTATGACAATATGGTTCTGGAAAGAAAATTGGAGCAAGATAAAGTACATTAGATTATAAAATTAAAAATAAAAATAAAATGACATAAAATTAAATTAGCAAATATCAGACATCAATCGTGGTTTGGCTGTTTGAGTACATTTGGGATAAGGAAAATTGTGTAATTCTGAATAATAATAATAATCATCATCAGCAGCAGCAGCAGCTGAGACACTGATTCCAGTAGTAGTTAAATGCAAAATTACTCAAAGTACTAAACATAAGTATATTCATTCATATATTTTAAAATATTATTTTCACATGTTCAGAAAAAAAATAATCAACTGCTCTATTTTCCGCAAAAAAATTAAAATATATATAAATGGTACAGACAATGGAAAAAAAAAATTCTAAATGATTCAGGCACTGGAGATAATGCCTCGTTCAAATGAAAAAACACGTTTCTAGCCAATGGACATGCATTCAGGATAATTAACATCACTGAGCAACACACAGTCATGCTTCTTGAATGGAACACTAAAGACATGAAACAGGGAAACAAACACACACACACATACACACATGCACTTTGCAGCAGAATACACTCACAAACAGCATTTAGTCCCTTTGTGCAACTTTCCATCAAGTTTCAAGCTTTCCATCAGTATGTAAACATCACAGTGTAATTCCAGACTATTGTGTATTTTTCCTTTAGATCTTTACAGTGTAATGTTTGGGAATCATGTTAATCCTCCCTTTACTATCTCTGTACAAGGTTCCTGTTCTTATGAAATACGAGTAAAGCCAGTAACACCTACATAAATTGTTTCCGCGGTAACTCATCTGCAAGTCATTTTCTTTCCACTCTTTCAATATGACTAGGCATGCAGACACCAAAATAATACAGCAGGCACATACGGGGTACAACTAGCATTAAAGCCAGGGAACAGGAATGTCAGACACGATTGAAAATTGAGGTAATCAGTTCAGAAGGAATATAAAAGTAACTGAAAAACTGTAATTGGCCAGTACTAAATTAAAATATGAGGTGTTCAGAGTACGTTTTCTAAAAACTAACAAGTAGCTGTTTTGACCCCATTTGTGTGACTGCATGTTCGGAGTCGAGCACAGGTTATTGTTCTGTAGAGCTAACCAAGCTATGCTGGACTTCAGACGTTGGCTGGATTCAAGTTTTACGGCACGTCAGATTTTATGGATGTGTGTGATATTGTGTAGTGTGTATATACATGGACGAGCCATAACATTAAAATTACCTGCCTAATATTGTGCACTAAAATATCTTTGACCCATTGAGGCATGGACTCCACAAGACATCTGAAGGTGTGTTGTGAGGTACCAAGATGTTAGCAGACGATTCTTTAAGTCCTGTAAATTGCGAGGTAGGCCCTCGATGCATCAGACTCGTTTGTTGCAAGCTGGAGGCACGTGTGTTTTTACACCTTTTGAACATAACTAGCATTAACTTTTTCAGCAAACTGTGCTACAGAAGCTCTTCTTTCGGATAGAAACACACTTGCTAATCTTCACTTCCCATGTGCAGCAATGAGCCCAGGGTGCCCATGACTCTGTTACTGGTTCATTGGTTGTCCTTCCTTGGACCACATTTGGTAGGTACTAACCACTGCATATAGAGAATAACCCACAGGATCTGCTGTTTTGAAGACCCAGTCGTCTAGCCATCAGAATTTGGTCCCTGTCAAAGCCCTTATCCATTTTTCCTGCTTCCAACACATCAACTTTCAGAACTGACTGTTCAATTGCTGCCTAATATCCCACCTCATGACAGATGCCATTGAAACCAGATGATCAATGTTATTCACTTCACCTGTCAGTGGTTATGTTAATGTTATGGCTGTTCGGTATAAATAAAATATTGTTATCAATGAAGTCCAATACATTACAGGTTCATGATCACAATTCCTGAACAAAATATTCTGTATGTACCGATATAATTTACATCATTATTTCATTTATATTACAGAAACACTCTCATGTGATATAGAGGTGATTAACACCTGCTATTTTCCTAAATATATCCTTAAATCGGCTGTCCATCAGAGTGGCCACTAAGCATGACAGGGTCATTTATAGCAACCTGACACTTAATCGGTTAGACTTCACAGATAATTCCCTTATTATGACAGATAACCTTAATTGGTCAAATAATTTATGTTAAAAAAATGAACTTCAAAGATATACACATTACATGAACATTCTCTAATACCTGAGTTTCTGCAACTGCAACTTGAAGAAACCAATTTCTTACATCTCCTAAAATGTCTCTCTATCTGACAGTCTCATGCTTGAATCCACCCTGCAGAAACACACTTGGGGTCTAATAATTGCATAAAAATTGTCGTATTGCACTATTTTCTCTGTAGAAGTAAAAAATGGTTTTGTACCAGAGATTCACACATCCCATTTTCCCCCCGTATCAGAGCTGCTATCTGATTACTGCTCCTATAGTGACTATGTACATAGTAAAAGGTGTTTAAAAAGTGTAGCTGTTGCGACACCCTGTTAGCTTCAAGTTCTTTCAGCTAATGATGACAACCTCATGATGAGTGTCATCCTCACAGTAATCATATCGACTCTGTGAGCTTCTGTTGGTAAGCAATGCAATATTTCACAGGCACGCAAGTGTGCAAGATTTCTGTTTGTGTCAGGTGACGTCACACGTTTCTGGAATGTTTCAAACATCAGATCCTAACATTTTAAGATTGTAGGATAACAAATTGGATCTGATTCCAGTCCAATGATTCAGGACATCTTCAGTCTGATATCGATACTCAGCATCAAAGTGGTGAATCCCTATTTTATACCAAGACTTTATCTTTAATGTGTTCCCAAATGTTATTTTCAAAAGTACTGAATAGAAAAGTAACTCTTATAAAGAAACAGGCTTTCTTCCTCAGTTTATGTTAGGAAAGTTTGCCTTTGATAACTAATCATAAGAAATAAAACATAGTGTGATGTGCTGTAATAGGAAAATGGTCAACAGTGTGATGGTGTGATGTGGCCTAATGAGCATTAAATTCTTTTTTTTTTCCTATGATAGCACTTCACTTCATAAGAGTTTCATTTCACTAAACCACAGCAAGCCACATTTTTCAAATTAATTAAATGTCCTACTTTTTCTATGAGGTTAATGTTAGGGAATGTGTGTGAAACTTTTGTTGTAGCAGCTACAAACAACTGTTCACTCAGGTAATAAGAATAAACAAACAAAAAATGTCATACTATTCCCAAGAAGCCAAGTCTGTCTTGAAACTTCGATGGAGGAAAACCTAACAAGACTTGACCAGGAACAATAGGAAGTTGCTTTTGGCTGCTCCCTGTTTGGGGTCGCCACAGCGGACCAACTGCCCCCCCCCCCCCCCCCCCCCCCCCCCAGTGACATCAAAGGCACATAACGTGATGCCTCTAGCTTTACCAGAAAACGCTGAATTTTTAAAATGTTGGAAAATAAATCACACAATGTGGGCGAATTTAAAAGACTTTTGTAAGATGTCTTGTCCACGGAGGTATTGTCGGCCATTTTGAAAAAGTTTTCTCACCCAGCATCAGCGCCTGTTAGCCACGCCCCTCTTCTACTACCAAGCAAAGAAACAAAAATATTTTTCTGATTTGAATAGGTAGATCATCAGAGTACATTAAGCGCACTTCTTAGAGTTTTCAATGTGAACACACTGCTCATACTATTTATGCTACAAAGTGCATAAGTATGTGATTTGGGACTTGCCTAGTGATGCAAATGCTGTATCAGTATCAGTTTTATTATTAGCAGTCTAGTTTGTGTTAGCAGTATAGTGTCTTGGAATTTTCACTCATTTGTAACCTTGTTTTCAGTATTCTATTCACAGATAAGCACAATGACTTTAACTTGTTCCCAGGTAGGTTAAGCTCTTTGAAATGTGAATATTTATGTAGTAATAGGTAGACCAGCATGCTGTTGAGAATGCTGGTGATTTGATATTTGTGCTGTTTCCTGCTCGTGACACATTTGTGCTTTTATCTATAAATGGCAATTTAAGCAATTAGTTTAAATTTGTTGTTATTTCTTTTTCTCGGCAATGCTTTTACAATATTATGAAGTCATTTACGACCAGTGAACCTCACTGCTTAGCTTCTTTAGCTCGTGCCATATGTGTAATTCTATTATTACCCACAGTCCCAGTTTGCATGTAAAGTGGGATTTTTAAGACACTTATGCTCATGTTAGAATTTGCTTCATTTCCTCCACCACAGCTGTGCTGCACTCAGCCCAAAAATGAAATTGCTCTGACCTTTTGAATAAAAGACTACTAAAAATGTTTCTCATTTGAGCAGTACAAGCAAGAGAAATTAAATAAGTACCACTTGAGTCAAGCATGGTACCAAGTACAGTAATACGGGGAAACTGGAGCTGTGAGGTTTTAGGCTGAAATTATTAGAAGTTAGAGAAGTTATTTTTGATTAAGATTAGATGTATAAATCATGAGACTAAAGAAAAAAAAAATAAAATGCTGGCTAGATAGACAGCAATGCAACGTATATATTACCAAATTTGAACTACTTTTGAAAAACATAAAAAAATACGTGATCACTTCCCTTATTATATCTTTCTAAGTATTTGGATAAAAATGTAACGTAAAAAGGTTTGGAATATGTAACATGGCACTCCCTGTTCATCTGCATAGCCTGTCTGTTGCTTAGCTTCTTTCCAGTTCTAAATAGTTTCAGATAGTTAACCGCATTGTACGATCAGTGAAGGTTATGATTTGGTCTGTGATTTTGCTGTAGTTTTTAAGCAGCTGTTACTTTTCTCTTCTGCACCTTTTGAAAATACATTAGATTATTAGTTTAGAAAACAATGAAAACTAAATGTGAACCCAGTGAGCACAACAATGTTTAGAAGACTTTTCAGCTCAAATGAATGACTTCAGAAAATACAGCTCTTTTGGTCAAACATGCGAAAGGTCAAACATAAAATGGACTAAACTGGACATATTCTTTAGAGGTCAGATCAAGGCCTGAGCCAGGGCTTACTTCAATTTGAAGTCAGAATCAATAATGGTCAGTTGGTGCTCACTGGGAAACACAGAGAGGATTAGAAAATCCCTTTTTGTTGAACAGTTATGGAACTGGATATTCTAGAGAAAGTGCATTTAGTGCTATTTGAGGGATTTAACAGCTTTAGTGAGGTTCGTGTAAAACTCAGTCATACTGCTGGGGAAGAACGAATCCACGACCGAACGAGGAAGCAGACCTCCAAGATCTGTCTGGAAGAAGCTGATGAGCTGGGTTTTACCTGCTTCCCTGTGAGCCACAGATGAACAGAAAGAACAAAACAAAATTAACATTAATAATAATATAATAAAATTGTACTGTATTACAAAGTACAGTATCATAGAATATTAAATGGTATTTATTATAGCCTATGCTCAAGTGTTACTCTAAATTATTATTGCTTTATAATAAGTATCGCCAAATAGCCATCTTCATGAGTTGGTATCACAAAAACAGGTAAACGTTTTTCCTGTATATGAGCACAATGTTTATAGGTATAAATTATGCAGTAATTCAGACGTTGGCAACTGGAGGTTCTCAAATGGGGTTGTCTAGACACAAACCCATCAAAGTATTTCAGCGTCCTTGAAAAAACACTTTTTATGTAGCTGAAGGCAGCTCATTGGGCCAAAATGGATGTCGTAGCTTAGTGGTTAAGGTGATGGACTACTGAACAGAAGGTTGTGAGTTTGAATCCCAGTTCCACCAAGCTGCCACTGCTGGGCCCTTGAGCAAAGCCCTTAACTCTCAATTGCTCAGTTGTATAAAATGAGATAAAAATGTAAGTCACTCTGGATTAATGATGTCTGCCAAAAACAGATGTTAAAACTTTTCACATATTTTGCAGACTTTTAACAATTGGGCATGGCTTGTCAGTGGAAACTGAAAGACTGAACTGGACAAAATAATGTGTTCATTCTTCCTGCATCAAATTGTCTCATAAAACATGACAAACTGTCTTATTTGTAGCTACATGATAAATGATCATTATTGTTTAAGAAATTGAGAGGCCATTTAGTCATGCTAGCTGCAACAACATCATCATGCATGTCAATGCAGGGTTACCCTTACCCCTTGCATTAGTTCTGTTTTATTCTGTGACTTGCTGAGTGTGCTCTTTTTAAAATGATCTTGCATTTGTTTCTGCCCAACTGAAATGAAAATTTATCCATGCATTATTTTCCTGATCTTACTTACAGCCAGACTGAATTCTATCTCACTGTAAATTGCTTTAGACAAAAGTGTCAGCTGGATCAATAAACCTGAGCTCAGTATTACTGCAACTCAGCTTAGCTTTGTAATGGAGTTTAAACACCAAGTACAAAAGCAATAATAGCTCTTTGCTGCCATCTGCCTTCTTTTGCTGGAAATTCATTTTTGCCATTCACTGTTGCCGCTACTGGAAAACAAGGTTTCTGAAATTCAGCTGCCTTAATAGCTTACCCTGGTACAGGCACACAGATGCAGCCGCACGGATGATTAAAGCCACGTACGTAGCCAGGCTGAGGAGGACAAGTTGGGTGGCTCACATGAGTTGCTACAAAGACATAACAACACAATACAGTAAGAACTTTTAATAATCTCTCTTTACAGATCGGACGGTAAACCAAAAAGCAAATACACATTCAGATTCAGGACTGCATGATATGTGTGAAGACAACAATTTGGAAAATAAAAGGGGTGTGGCCTCTGTATATGTGAGTCATGGTGAAAGAGATAATAGCCTTAGTATCTTTGAGCCTTGGCCTCTTTTTTGGTCAATCCCACTGAAGAAGGCGTGGCCTTTTGTCTGCCAGTTCCCTGAAGGGGTTATGGCTTTGTTCCTCTCAGTTCCAGCAAAGGAGGTGTGGCCTTTTTAACTGTCAGTCTCAGTGAAGGAGGTGTGGCTTTGTTCCTGTCAGTTCTCATAGCTAACAGTCATATTTCAGTAAAAGCTGAACTGATTGAAACAACTTTAAATGGTACTGTATTAGTTGCTTAAATGTATATTTTAGACATCAATCATCCATCATATATGTGAGTATTATATTGCATCAAAAACACAGATGCACAACTGAATAAAAGGATAAAAAAGATAAACCATGTTACCATTTGATGTAATCGTGCCGTCTTCATATTGCTTGACTAAAATAACATCTACAAAGTCTCGTGGTGATATAACACCCATAGCAGCAGAAGGAGTAACAGTTCTGCATACTGTGATGTCCTAAGAGAGGAATATCAGAAATATCAGTTAGACATGGATGAAAATCCTGGGCCTAATGAAACAGAAAACAAAAGTGTACAGTACATTTATTTGTACGTTAACACCTTCATATATGTAATGCCTCAGGTGAAGATGCACTATTTATTAAATCATTAGTATACTTAAATCACAGCTACAGTGACAATTTAGTATGTGTGTTTAGTGTTTAGTGTGATGTTAATTGCTGAGAGATTTGGTGTACACAGGAGCCCGCCTAAACGGCTAGACATGAGAATTCATGAGGGTGAAATCAATAGCCGGCACAAAACATACTGTAGAAACTTGTTCCAGCAGCTCAAACTTCTTCACATTGTTGTCCCATTTGAGACGAAGCCCATTTGGATCTGGTTTCAAACACTCCCAAACTTTTTGTGGACTGCCATTAACTATCCCCTCTCCCTTATATCTGCAAATAGAAAAATAGAAATAGAGAAAATGAGCCAATATAAACACTTTGTTAATCTGAGAGCTACAATCTGCATATTGACTCCTGAAGTATGAAGAATGACCAACATATTAGCACGTTTGCCTCACACGTTTGCCTCACACCTCCAGGGTTGGGGGTTCGATGCCCGCCTCCGCCATGTGGGGGTTTCCTCCCCCAGTCCAAAGACATGCGTGGTAGGTTGATTGGCATCTCTAAATTGTCCGTAGTGTGTGATTGCGTAAGTGAATGAGAGTGTGTGTGTGGGTTGGCGATGGGTTGGCACTACGTCCAGGGTGTATCCTGCCTTGATGCCCAATGACGCCTGACATAGGCACAGGCTCCCCGCGACCCGAGAATAGTTTGGATAAGTGGTAGACAATGAATGAATGAATAATAAACCTTTGCCTTTGTTTATTGTTAACAATAAGAGATCTGAAGATTTGAATCGTCATCTATATGGAAAAACAACCTGCTCAGTTGTCTGAGAGCATTGTTCCATCATTCAGTCAAAGGTGAAGTGAAACATGAGCAACCTCATCTTATTTTTCACCAATGTTTCACCAACTAAGGGTGTGTTATTCTGCCTTTATGTCTGTTTGTAAGTACAAATTTGGGGATTGTAATTAGGATTGGGAACCTGTTTGCTCAGTACTGTAATCATATTATCTTAGTACAAACATGCACCTAAGGCTTCTAAACTGCACCTTTCCTAGTCACTGGGGTGGTATGTTATTTTTTAAGCTTTATTTTAAACTCTGAAGCTCTGACAGAAAACCTGAACCCACTTTCATATACATATTTCATACCATATATAAGTTTTGGGACACCCCTCCAAATCATTGAATTCAGGTGTTGTTTTTCAGGGGTTGTGCTTGGTCCCTTAGTTCCAGTGAAAGGAACTCTTAATGCTTCAGCATACCAAGACATTTTGGACAATTTCATGCTCCGAACTTTGTAGGAACAGTTTGGGGATGGCCACTTCCTGTTCCAACATGTTCTGTTGGGTTGAGGTCAAGACTCTGTGAAGTTCCTCCACACCAAACTCGCTCATCCATTTCTTTATGGACCTTGCTTTGTGCACTGGTGCGCAATCATGCTGGAACAGGAGCATGAAATTGTCCAAAATGTCTTGGTATACTGAAGCATTAAGAGTTCCTTTCACTGGAACTAAGGGACCAAGCACAACCCCTGAAAAACAACAAGTGAATTCAATGATTTGGAGGTGTGTCCCAAAACGTTTGTCCATGATATCTCTGAAAAATGTATAATGACATCATTAGATTAGATAGATCATCATATTGCCCAATCCGGCATATTATGATACATACACACACACACACACACACACACACATTACGCCATTATGAGCTGTGCATTACCAACCAGCTGTGTTATCAACCATTATGCACATCTCTGAATGTGAATAATAGACATCCTACTTCCAAGCCACCGTATTGAGAATTGTTGTCTCCTTTCGGTTTCAGTGAAAATGTAATTGTACAGTACTTACTAACACTATGAGTGAAAAAAGGAAATGTATACATTAAAGTAAAAAGCCTAGAATATAAAAAATATCATTGTGTTAAATAAAACAAAGCAAAAGCATGTTACACTTGTACCACTTTTCCCTTACACTTTTAAGAGTTGTAACACTGCAAATGAAAAACACTGATGTCCTAAACTCGAGTTCATGTAACTCTTGTAACCTTCATGATTTAATTCGTTCATAATTTTATTTCCGTTAATGATTTATATCTGCAGATGCAGTCATGCTGATGAGCGCCTGAACTTCAAAAGCAGACATAATCATTACTTGTGTTATCGTGTAATAAAGTGTGTTAATAAAGTGTAATAAAGTGTGTTTTACTTACACATTTCCAGGGAATTCAGATGAAGGTCGCCAAGAAACAACAAGATCATTCTACACAGAAAACACACAGTGATGTAACACAACAATCCACTGCATCTGGCTTTTCATTTAACAGCAAAAGGGGGAAAACAAATCAGTACTCACCGTTTTCTTACAGATTTTCCAGCCGGACTCATCTTTCCTGTAGCTTAAAAGACGATCAGCAACAGAATTGGCCTTTTCTTCATAATCCATATCGTGATTCTTTTTTTATTGCCTTAAATGCTGCACAAATGAACCGTGGCCTTTTATCATTGGCTGAGCCAGCTAATAACGATAGATATAAATGTTATTTACAGTCGCCTCGCTAAACCTTGCCATAAAAGCACAAACTGACACTTACAGCAACTATAAAACCCGTAAATCATTCATTAAAATAAAGGAAAAGATGAAGACTCATTCATTCGTTTCTGTCCAGTCAAGCGGGAACATATTCCTGTCTGCAAACTCCCAGCCCGATTAGCACTGCGCATGCGTGGAAAAGACGCGCATGCGCAGTGCTAATCGGGCTGGGAATTTGCAGACAGGAATATGTAGGAATATGTTCCTCATGTACCGGGAGAATTAACTTAATTAAACATTAAGTAATTATCAGATGTTGAAAGTTTGATTCC
Source organism: Hemibagrus guttatus (assembly GCA_033459395.1). NCBI lineage: Eukaryota > Metazoa > Chordata > Actinopteri > Siluriformes > Bagridae > Hemibagrus > Hemibagrus guttatus. The sequence goes on along the minus strand of JAUCMX010000010.1, from coordinate 16,187,665 downwards.
CAAAATATTGGCAATAATATTCCTTTATAATACCCTTTATAAAGCACGCAGTCCAGTAAAATCCATCAATCCCTGCTTCTTTCACACAACTATAATGGTATTTGTTTAACTGTCATTTTACGTGGTGACACAGACATGGATTTTTCATTGTAGAATAACGTCTTGCACTCTAGAACTTTCCATCCCACTTTTTTTTTTTAATGTAGACTCCTTTCCAAAGCTCGCCCTATCAGTTGCAGATCTTCATCATATGTCATAGGGTTGTTCTTCCTCTTTTAGCTTTTCCTGCTTGTCTGCCTTTGTTGTTTTGTGTGTTGTTACTATTTATGGTACACTTATCAATGAATATGACCACTAAACAGTCCCTCCAGGATGTCACAGAACATCTACAGTCATTTTGGAAAATTGCAAACTCCTGGAAAATATTGTGGAATTTGCTTGATTATGTCTTAATTTCTGCAACCACAAAATTGCAAAACCATGGAGGGAATGACTAAACATGTTATAGATTTTTGTTTTATTCTTATTTTTCCATTTCTAAATTTACCTGTTGGTTTTGTGCCCAGAAGATCCTTAATTTTTAGTTTCAATCCTTAATCAGAAGATCCTTTGTCTTAGAACCCCAAAAAATTCGTTTTCAGACAGGTATTTATCTGCCAGAAGTTCTAGGACCTCTGAAGCTGTAAATATATCTTGAGTGATTTTTGTTTTTGGCCCAATATTAGGTCACATGATGCAAACTGACAGATTTTTATTTAAATAATTATTATTTAGGGGGGCATGGTGGCTTAGTGGTTAGCACGTTTGCCTCACACCTCCAGGATTGGGGGTTCGATTCCTGCCTCCGCCATGTGTGTGTGGAGTTTGCATGTTCTCCCCGTGCCTCGGGGGTTTCCTCTGGGTACTCTGGTTTCCTCCCCCAGTCCAAAGACATGCATGGTAGGTTGATTGGCATCTCTAAATTGTCTGTAGTGTATGATTGCGTGAGTGAATGAGAGTGTGTGTGCCCTGCGATGGGTTGGCACTCTGTCCAGGGTGTATCCTGCCTTGATGCCCAATGATGCCTGAGATAGGCACAGGCTCCCCATGACCTGTGTGTAGATCTGATAAGCAGCAGACAATGAATGAATAATAATTATTATTTATAATTATCTTAAAAAAAAAATGATATGAATTATTAATAATAATAATAAGTAAGTCATTACTCATGAAACTATTTGTAAACATAGCTGATTTCTGTCAAAACAGAGCAGATTATTTTGACCAAATCCAGCTTCCTCACACAAAAATTATAGCCTCAGTTTCAGCAGATGTAGCTACATCAGATAGAGATTTCTAAAACGCTTTATTTTCAAACTCATAAATTTATACACATTAAGCAACAATCTTGAGCAATTTGTTACTGGGACTGACAAAATTATTCAATTTTATTTGCCTCAATTTTGCCAGCATGGTCATACAAATTTGTAATGAAAAAATATGCAAACCTAACTTGCAGGGTTAGCATCTGGATGTTTTATGACTTCATTTGTTTAGCAACTAAATTAATCCACAGCACCCTTGTTTATTAGAATTAATGCACATTTCATGAAACCTGGTTTCACAGTTTCACTGATCACTGCCTTACATTTGCAAAAGGTTTTGTCTGAGTAATGAAGCATCAGGTTGGTAATCCCATTTTGTCTCTCTGCTCAGCTTCTAAACTCATGCACCGTTGAGAACTGTTGCATCATAGTTTACTATTTTGTTCACATCAGCAAAGTGCAAATTTAAAGGAAGACCAGCAGGAGTTTAACACACTATTTGGGCTTTAGATTAAAAAAAAGCCAAGATGCTCTTCAATATTTGTCCAAAATGTGAAAAACTTCAAAAAATGTGGCCACAAAGTTGTCCTTACTTGAATGCCATACTACCTCATTTAGAAAAAGTGTAAATAAGTGTATAATAGGCATGAATAGTTCAAAATTTTAGATTTTTCATTCTATCTAATTTAAAAAATATGTAGTTCTTCTATCATAAAGAAGGAAAGATCAACATTTACCTTCATCCAGCATGTATATTGCAATCAAACATTTTTAACTATATGTGAACTAAAAAACATTCCTGGAAAAGAAATTGTGTCTTTCACAGGAATTTGCACATTTAAGCAACAGGCAGATTCAGTTCCAGTTAGTCTATTGATTACATACTGTATATATGGTCTTATTGTCGCGTTATAATATTATATAGAGAATAAATTATATTTTACATTTACATTTTGTTTGCTGTAGACTGACCTACAATATGTGCTTTAAAACACAACTACTGGAATTTTCAGTGTTGTTATAATATATGCAATATTTGTAGTCAAACATTTGAGCACACAAGATCTTTTGATCCAGTCATGTTCAGTTCAGCGCTGGTTTTGGACTTCTTTTTAGTCACTTTAGTGTTGTGTTTTAGGTATTTCTCTTTGTTGTGGATGACTTGTATGTACTGGTCAGTGCTGCTGTTCTGCTGGTCACTGCTGGACTCCAGTGAGGCCGAATCCGACTCGGTCAGTGACGGCTCCCCTTTGCGTTTGTTCTTAGGCTTGACGTGAGCTTCTCCATGCATGTGTTGTGTTTCTGTGACTTTAATACTTGTCCGTGTGCGGCTACGAGGGCCTTCCTCCTCCCACTCGAGATAATCATCTTCTTCTTCCTCTCCATACACTCTTCGTGCTAGACGGCTGTCCAGAGTTTCACCAATGTAAAAGCGTGCTGGTGATCTCTGATGGAGATCAGAGAGTGACTTAGGCCTATGCGAATGCCCTAAAGACCCTCGCTTTCCACCATCATTAACTTCATCTTCCTCCTCTTCTTCACTGAGGTGGGGCTGCTGACTCCGTGGAATGTAGCACTTCACATTACGAGGGTAAAGCTCCACAATCTCAGTTGGTTCATCCACCACACGATAGTGCCTGGGCAGACGCATGGTGGTGCGCATAATCTTCTTGCGTGGTTCGTGCTCATTTAGGATGACGTACCGGGTGGTGTGAGCACGCCGGCCCAGGTAGCTCTGTGCTGTGACAATACCAGGCTCTGGGTGCATGGGCCTGAGGCTCTTCCTGAACACCGGGTCTGAGTGGACGCTCTCAGAGAAGCGCACAGAAGGATTGTAGGCCATGTGGTGGTATGATTTAGAGCGGCCTGGATAGGCTGGATGCCTGAGAAACAAATGGATTTTAGTAACATAATGTTGTGGTATAAATGAGCTGAATCTCCTATACTCTTCATGATCCATGAATCATGGCTTCTCTTTAGAGAATAGATACCTAATAAACAAACATGTTGTGTGTCCAACATTTGCTTCTTTAGTATTACATAGGAGATATCAGATGAGAAACATTAATAGGTCCCATAGTTAAATTTTTTGCTAGAGTTCCCATTGGGATTCAATACTCCATCCCTCCATCTATCCATTACTTGTAAATGAATTTTGTAATTTATGAGGATCCATCTTCAAATTTTCAGAGGGTGTGTAATGACAAATTGCACAAATAAGTGCTTCTGGTTTTCCAAGATGGCTGCAAATAACTATTTTTTTTACTGTGTCCTATCACAATAGCAAGTTTGAGGCTCATATTTACAAAGATTATGATGAGCTATACTTCTATTACTTGTTAGCTACATTATTCAGGTATTTCCAGTGCATAACCCTACAAGTAAATGTCATTTGCTACTTTTGAGTTAAGGCAGAAACTGTAAATTTGTCATTTTGCCAAACTCTCCATTTAAAACATACACTGGTGACCCAAACAATCTTTTTTAACATTTTGGTGAATGAAAATGAAATTGCAGTCTCAAGCTTTTATGTTGCAAAGTTGTCAGCATGATGTTAGACGTTTAAATGCTTTAAATGATGACAAAATGAATGACTGGCCAGGCTATGAAGCCTTCTAATGATTTGTCCCCCTCAGAGATGTTTATGAGCAACAACAAATTTTTAAACACATTTTGTATTCAAGGCCAATATGTTTTTTGTGAACCTTTAGAAGAAAGCCAAACCTGATGGGGATGTACTCCACCCTTTGAAACTCCCTCTGTGGAACGGAGGGGCTGCTGAATACTCTGTAAGCACTGCACAAGCAGAGATGGAAATGGGAGGTTTATGGAAAAATGTACCGAGTGTTGAAGGGCCAGAGAAGAGGAATGGTCATTAGGACAGACCTGCTAGGCTTGGGTCTCACAAGGATGGATGGACTCCTGTCTTCAGGCCGAGAGGCTGACTGAGCAATTGTGCGGATGCTGTTGCTGTGACGGGCAGGCGAAAGGATTTTGTTGACGCTACCATTGCGACGTGGAGAAGAAGCAGACCGAGCTGGTGACTCCATGCTGGTGATGTCACTGTCCTGCTCAGGTTTTTGCTCACCACCCTCAGGTGGCTGGAGACGTGCTAATTAGAACACACCCAGTGAAATCACAAAGGAGTACATAATATCCATTATGTTAATGAATAACATAACAGCATGACTCCTTTTGCATAGGACCTACAAGTCTAAAACTAATTTAAGTAAATGAGTAGTATCGGTATATATATAGTATAATCAGTATTCTATAAATATCTGCCTTCGCTTTCTCCATGAAAACTGACAAGCACTGTAATGACAATCACGCGATCTAAACAACTTCTCCATGCAGTCGTGCTTTCTGATTGGTGATTTCATTTGTAACCTTTCTGTATGGGTAATGACCCACTTACAGACTGTGTCTGTATAGGATTTCAAACCATTAATCATGCATCTGTTCATATGACATAAACTCAAGAATACACAAAAGTATATTAAGTAATGATACTTATACCATCATTACTAATGTTCATTTATACATCTACAGAAATGTTTTATCCTGGTCATGATTGCAGTGGGTTCAGAGTCTATCCCAAGAACACTGGACATGGGACAGGAATACATCCTGGATGAAACACCACTGTCTACCCACAACACCACCATGCCACCATACTATACTTACATCATATACAAAATTTACTGAAAATATAAAATAGAGCATATAAGATGGCTATATAATCAGTTTTAAAATCAGATGATTGAGGGAAAATATCAATATTACTTGGTTCTTTTACCTGCAGCCAACTGAAACACTTTCTTCTTGTCATCTGTGCGTTCCTGAAGCAATGAAATATCAAAATCACATTTCATACATTCTAAAACTAACCAAACATGCAATGACTTTTTCTTTGTTGAGATTTCAATCTTTGCCTTTTATTAATGAATGACTCACTGTCTGAAGCTGCATTCGTAGCTGGTTGTTGGTGAATTTGAGAGACCTGGCAATAGACTGCAGGTAGTAGATCAGCATGCTGAAAAAATACGACACTGAAAAACCACACTGATAACAGCAGCTGGAGGATTAAATGACAAGCAAAATAAGAGGTTTTATTATCTGTTGAGTTTATTTATTTCCCTGAGGTAATTGAGCTTGGATAAGTGTTAGCATGACTTACAAGAGAAGCAAGAGAGCTGGCAGAACCACCACAGGACTTGTGACATAACTCATCACCTTACTAAACCACACAGGGAAGTCCTTCTCTATTGTCTCGGAGATGATGTCGTAGATCTTCTCTTGACCACTACAGAGGAAGTAGATCAGACAAAAACAAAGTGTGCATGATTTTGCTTTTATAATAATGACTTTTTTTTATTTAGTTAGGAGATATTCACCTACGTTACATTGTTGTTTACTCAGTAGAATTGTTAGTACCACAGTGAGTACCATAGCTCACCTCAGCCCTGATGCTATTCACCATAGCACATGACCTCGAGTAGTCTATTACTTTAATATGACTGCTTACAAAGTTAAAACATAAAGCTAAGAAACTATAAACAAGGTTTTTATATAATAATAATAAAAAAAAAAAAACGGCTGCTACAAGACTGTAAAAAAGTAACAATACAGTAACTGTAGAAATTAAAAAAGAAAAATGTAAACAAATGGCTTGTCTGGAGGTTTAAGCCAGCTCCTCAGCATGACAGCTTATACAATTATCACATTCTTCAGAAAAAAGTAAAAGGCCAATTCTTTAAAACACTGAATCACTTATGTACAAATGAAACATAAAGTGGTTGTTCCTATACTTGTTGGATAAATGTAAGCTTGATAATTGTTTCTTTACAAAAAAAGAGAAAGAAATAGGAAAGAAATCCATTGATTTAATTTCTGTACCACTTATCCTACACAGGGTTGCAGGGAACCTGGAGTCTATCCCAGGGGCATTCTGGGTACATGGACAGGGTGCCAATCCAACACATAGCACAATTGCACACACCACTCACACACCAATTCATACACTACAGTCAATTTAGAGATGCCAATCAGCTTACCATGCATGTCTTTGGATTGGGAGGGGAAATACCTGAAGCATGGGGTAGAACATGTAAACTCCCAATCCAGAGATGTGAGCCAAATGTGCAAACCACTAAAAAAGTTCTGACTTAATCTGAATTGAGATAATGTGGCCAATCACTCTTCTATTGACCAGTGTAGGTTCTAGGATGAAATGGATTTAATACATCCTTTTCTGGTATTTGTTAAAGTATGGTAAATGACAGAGCTTGGGGTTATGCAATTGTTGAATGTGTTGCAGAAAGGATGCTTTTCCACCAAATTTTATGATAGGAACAAGCTTAAATTGCTCAGCATAAAATAAATATATATATATATATATATATATATATATATATATATATATATATATATATATATATATTTATATATATATATATATATATATATATATATATATATATATATATATATATATATATATATATATATATATATATATATATAAGTAAGTAAGTAAGTAAGTAAATAAATAAATAAATAATGAATGAATGTATAAAAAATAGACATTATACGTTTACAAAGTCTGTTTCATTAGTTTTGCCTTGTGAAGCTAACAATTAACAGAAATTACATAAAACAAGAAGAAATTGATTGTAGCTTAAGGTGCATTACTAGTCATTTAGTTCATTTAGTTTTACAATGTCATTTTGTCCATTTTTATAGATAACAAATGTGTCCTACTGTGTCAGAAATCACACATGCAAGACAAGGTTTGACACCAGTGATATTGATAATGCTAAAACGGGGCTGTAAGTTTTTCTTTCAAGTAACAAATATAGTCTGAGGCTTTATTACAACTCTAAACACATGCTAGCTAAAGACACCAAACAAGCCTTGGCTAATAGGCAAAATGACAGATGTGCCAGTTTCATGTTTGGATGAAATATTCCTGCATATTAGAACCCTAACTCCACAAATGCAGCTTTTAATTCAGTACAGCACACATACAGTGACTGTAGGGAAATTAACTTGCTATTAAATCTTTTCTTCTGATAAAGATCACTTTGAATACAATGAGGTTGTATGCAGCTTCTGGCAAAGATTAAGCAGGGAGGCTTAATGAAAGTGGCTTTAACGGTTTGTGCACACACACACACACACACACACACACACACACACACACACACACACACACATTTTGCTTCAGATGGAGGTTTATAAGTCTGACTCATTTACCTAAAAGGTCCGCAGTGCTGCGATGGTCTGTATCTCACAATCGCAAAGATAGTTGGTAGCATGCAGAGGAAGAGCATAAATAGGAGCATGGCCAGGTAGAAATTATTAGATCTGGGAATTAAAAGGGAAAAAAAGACATTTCAGAGGTGTGAATATTGCTGACAAACGATTTACCATTCACCTTGGTGAACAGGATGGCTTGAGAAAACCATAAATGATTAATCATAGTGGTTGGACTGAAAAAATGTACACTTTTATTTCTTTGAAATAAAAGAAAAACATCAAACCAAGAACTTTCCTGCTCAGATGTGGACAAAAAACATTTCAGAACATGAATAAATCTACGAACTAGCCCTATGCTGTAGACATTGAAAAAAAATACTTTATACAGTGATTCACATCAAGTTTTATCCTGTGCTTGTTGTCCTATTTTTCAACATAGAAATGAAAATCTTCCTTTTGTTTTCTGGTTGCTCAAAAGCCTGAAAAGCAAATTCATAGCTAAATATTCCCCTAGCAAATCAAATCACAAACATTTCTTTTACAGCCCACACTGTTTCCCTTTCAGTGAATTTGAACTGCTTCACATAATTCCACAGTTTCTTTTTATTATAGCTGTTTTTTTAAGTGGTTCCTGTATCCATATAGCAAGGGGTTATTCAATAATTAAGAACTCTAAACAGGCTAGAACTGTAAATAACAAATTCTGTAGTGTGGTGAAGTTGAAAAATGTAAATACAGTAACCTAAATTATTTTCCGTGACCTTTCATGAATATCTTGAAAATGCACACCTGTTATGAAATACTCAAGTGGATCCAATTGTTTTTTTTTCCCTCCTTGAAATATTGTATTGCTTCATGAGCCACAATCATTTCACTGCATTCAGGGTTTTATGGCTTTATATGAAAGACCCAATGTCAGAAGATAGATGGTGGGTGAAAGAGATGATTCCTACCTCACATCTGTGACTGACTGATAAGCTTGTAACAGACTATGACAACACGGTCATTAAATAAATCAGATCAAAAAAGCAAAAGAGGCGGATAGAGGTATACAAAGCTCAGCAGCACTCCAGAGCCAAAAGAGAAAGCAAGAGAAAGAGAAAAATGAATCTAAACTGGATCATTGAGACTTACTGGTCTTTGATCTAAATGGTGCCTGATAAAGTCGTGTTTCACGCTAAATTAATTTTATTTAGTCAGAGACCCTAAAATATAGAGAACGCTCTCGCTGACTCACACAGTGAATGAAGGTTCACTGCTTCACAGATTTATATGGCTTGTAAAAAAAGGGGATTTCAGCAAGTGTATATAATATTGCTATCCAGACTCTCATCCTCCCACCTAAAATATAGAAACACACGGTTCTTGTTTTAAAAAATGTTTTGCAAACTATATGAAGTCTAAATCTACAATATAAGTTGCTGGAGATGCTGTTTCACCATGACATTCATTCATTATTTATCTTCAATTCACATTGTATGCTCTAAACTTCACGTTTTGCCTCTCATATACACTAGGCTTGGGATAAAATGATTTCAGGTACACACAAATGCTTTTATGTTCACATAAAATAGATTTACAGGCTGTACTATCACTCTCAGATTCACAATAAAGTTCTCCCCAAATCCTCACATGCAGTATTTTTTATTCTTACAACCCAAACACATGTGATTGCTTTCACATTGATTACATTATTTTCACAAACTACATAGAACATGTGATTATTTATTAGATATTATTTACACAATGTCGTGTTTACTTCAGTTCATGTGTGCAGTTTGAGGGTATAAGGGTTGTAATTGTACATTCGCATGCAATTACATGTAATAATTATATAATCACATGTGAGAAACATGTTAATATGTTGAATGCATGTGATTTTCCCATAAAATAAAATAAACAATTTCAAAGCATTATATGAATATGTGAAAGCATTTTATGTGAACATGATTTAGCATGAAATTGAAGATGAGAATCTTGTACTGTATTTGTGAGAGGTGCTTTATGTGAAATTGAGAGTGAAAACTAATAAATGTGAGTACATTTTGTGTGTGTGTGTGTGTGTGAGAGAGAGAGAGAGAGAGAGAGAGAGAGAGAGCATATTAAATGTGAGAGCATGTGAATGTGAAGGTAAATAAATGAGCATGACATATTTTTGCATTTGCAAGAGCTGTTTATGTGAAAGAGAGAACATTTTATGTGCATGTGAGAGCATTTTGTGTGAATGTGAAAGCATTTGTGTGTATGTGAAAGATTTTTATATACATTTAAGGATGAAAACTAATGAAAGTTAGGAAACTATATTTGAATATTGAATGGAGATGTTATAATTAAAACTATTACACAATACTGGTATAGTGGTAAACGCAGAAGTATTTATGTGAGAGAATTTTACATGAAGGAAGACAGAAAAATTAAGAAATGCAAGAGAATTTTATGCGAATGTGAGAGAATTTTGTGTGAATGCTAGAAACATAACACTTGTGCATGTGAGTGAAAGTGGGAGATTTATGTTTGTGAGGGATAATCCAGTAGATGTGAAAGCACTTTATGTGAATCTGCAAAAAAAATGTTTAGATGTGAGATCATTTATTTATAAGAAACTTCACATACAATGGCAATTCTAGGTTTTTGGGAATAAGGTTGCTAGGGTTATGTTGTATGTGAAGTGCCTTATAAGGAAATGCTCTTACATTTATACATTCTTTACAGATTCACATATAATGTAAACCTAATAGGCTTATTACCAAAACCCAACAATGACACTGTATGTTGCCATAAATTGTTCTAATATCTTCTATAGATAAAAAAATCCATCTATCTCTCTATACACCACATACTAAAAACCAATATTTAGTGCCACCTTCTGACCTGGAAGCCCGGAAGACCTGCTGATGAGGAACATTGCAGGTGAGTACAGCCCAGCTTCTCAGGTACATGAGTCCGATAAGCTTCAGTACATTGAAGGCAGGCAGGCAGGGCGAGAAGAAGGCCCCCATCCTACAGAGTGAGGGAGATGACAAAGATTTATATAAGTTATTGGAATGCTTTCACATTGCCAGAGATGCTGATACTGATCCCAGCCAAAAGCAAGCCATTATTAACAGATTACAAATCTGAGGGCCAATGGAGCACAGTGTGTCCTTGTGAGGACTGTAGGTAAAATGAAATCAAGCGAAACAAAGTTTGGAGGGCAGGGAATTACGATGCGGAAAGATGCGGCAATGTACTATGATGCTGAACATGATGGAAAAGTCATTAAGTGATAAAAACTATATACGGGGTTTTAGTAAACAATAATACGACTATTACAGTTGCATTTTATATAAAATGCTAAGTTCATTATTAGTCTTACATACCATATCATTCCCTGGTTGTATATTAGATGTAGGACGTTTTCAGCTATCTTGAATTCACCATATTCAGGCTGTGAAAGAAGTATTCATGAATTTTTTTTAACATATGCATGGCATCAGAAAACAACTTATATGAAGTAAGTTTTGAAATAAAATCTCTCACAAATTTGCTCTCCAAATCCCAGCAGCAGCAGTCACTCAGGTATCGAACCACCAGGCCCCGGATAAAATCGATCAGCAAAATGCTAGCCACGGTGAAGATCATGTCAATGATCGAGAGCTTCAACATTTCCTGTAAACCAAATAAGCAGGAGACAGATTTGCTCTACCTAACTGGGCTCTGTCCCCCCGCTGTGTAACACTACTCCTCTTAGAAATCTTAGAAAAGCTCCTCGAAGAGGACTATTAAATCAGAGCTATGGATTGCATCATGGAGAATTGATGTGCTCTGTCTCTGCCTACTGATAGTTTCATTAAGTAACTGTCTGGCCCGATGATTCAATCCATGCATACATGTATTCAATCCATAGTCATTTCATTGCCGTCCAGAGGAAACAATTACTACAGGACATTACATTTTCATTTTTCTTTCTCTGTCAGCATTAATGCCATATTTATGATGGCTTTTGAGCAAACTGATGACACTGGTTAGCTTAAAGACTAAGCTACTACAGGAGCTGATAAGTGCTTGTAAGCTTCAGCGCTAATATAAATTGTTAGGTTATTAGTGTTGTGTATTTAAAAAATGGTGGTTCATACAATGTAAATCCACAGCAAAAAGAATTTTAATAGTTTTGACACCATAGGAAAACTGAGATTGGCCTGGTGTCTATTTTGGGTGGTTATATTTGCCCTGCCTTTCCAACATCTTGGCAACAGTGGAGTGATGAGGGCAAATACACACCTTTCCAGAATTTCCAGAAACTTTTGCTAGAATTGTGGCTTTAGTTCAACATTAGCCCAAGGCCAGTTTGTGACCTGTGGCAACACCTGCTTAGACAAAATTGATAAAGTTTATTTTAGTGTGCTACTGTATTTTTATCTACCTTGTTTCTAGCATTAGTTGGTTACGGATGTATTGTTAAAGGTTTTCTAAGATTGACTGATACAAAAATCTCTTTAAAGGACAACATAGTATAATTGATTTAAATAGTATCAGCTCTGCATCTGTTTTTGGTTAGTTATACCTCTTCTAATATAGTTTTTATACTTTATGCACATGCAGGTATTATGTTTTACAACTTGAACAACAATACTAATACTATAATACCCCTTCTATGTTAGATTGTAAATATGACTTAACACATATCAGTGGTTATACTGTATCTCACCTGCCCAACATACGTCTCCCAGCACTGATCCTGCTGAGTTTTGCCATTGTATTCATATAGTATGGTTTGGTTCGTTCCAGTAAGGACTGGTGCTGATGGTCCAGACACAAAACTGTGCTTGACATTGATGGTGGTGCGGTTCAGGTCCATTACAGCCATGGTGAAAGTGATATTCCTTCCTTCAGTGATCTCTGGGACGATGGTGGACAGGTTCGTCTCTGCAGGCTGGGAAATGGTGGCCAGGTATGATGTAGAGTCAGACCAGTTCCCTGGAATCTTAGAACAAAATTTGGAAATAAATATAGCTATCTTTTGTAGAACAAATTTGTCATAGTAGTGCCAATAATGGTGCTGAATTGCACTATGCAACAACTACAGCATGTTACATGATCATGCCACACACCACATCTCATGACCACAAGCACCTGAATCATACTGTTGTCTAATTAGTACTAGTATATAAGTAGCTTTTGTTTTGTGGCACCCATGTTAGGCTTTGTTCATTGTTTGCTGTCCATGTTCATGCTTATATTCTTGTTTTTTTATATGTTTGTTTCACATTTATTATAAAAAGTCACAAAAAGCCTGCAATTGCATCCACCTCAACTACCCATTCCTGACATAATTAAAATAAAATATTCATGAAAAGAATTGATATATTCAAAATATGCTAATAAGGAGATTGAGCTCATTTGTTTATGTTTAAAATAAATATTGGATATTGTCTGTTTCTGTTTTGGCTACATTGCCTTGCTTCCCTATTGACCACAGCCTTTGTGATTATGCCTTTTGCCAGCTGATTTGGATTTCAGAAATAATGCTAACAAACTGTACATTTCCTTCATTGTTCATGTGTTTCTATAAGGCTACAGCTTTTCTACCTTTACTATATGCGTTTAAGTATGCTAGAATTAAGTTAGACATTTGTCTGTTGATGAATTAGAGAATAATTCAGAAACATTACTTACCTCAGAGCTCATGCTATTCACTTTGTCCAACAGGGCAATTATCAGACTATATAGGTTTCCAAGATACAACACCAGCACTCTGATCAAATCAAACCCAGAATAGAAAATCAGGTAAGATGACAAGACAGGTCACAACCGTAACATGTTTTAAACTACTGCACATCTTAGTCGTATCAGACCTGGCAAGTTGGAAACGAAGGCTGGTTCTTGGGTGGTACATCTCCAACTGGGCCACCAGCTCAAAGGCAGAGGGAGCAATCATAGTAATGAGGGACACCACTACACTCACCTAACACAAAGAGACGACACACTGTAATATTACATACATAGGCAAGTCCTTATTCTTTTTACATCACTGCTAATCATCTGATTATTAATTTACAATTATTATTTTTGAGGTGATTTATTTTTATAGAATGTCTTCAGTGGCTGGGTTAGCACCCTGCCTAGGAATCGAGCCTGTGGCAATGAGAGTGGGGGATCCTGCCGCTGGACCACCAGGAGGCTACTATATATTAAATAATGTAACTGTGAAATATAAAGGGTGAAAAGCATATAGTACAAAATCAATATAACTGTGATTATAATTGCTTGAGCATCTTATAATTCTTTTAATGTATCATATAGTTATAATAAAGTGCTTTATATAGTCCCTTGATAATTTATTCATATGATCATTATAAAACCATACATCCCATGCACAACCTAATAATTTACTATAAATAAATTGACATTTAAAATGTAAACATTGAGTGTTTTTGCATCTAGCTTTCTGTCCCTCGATTTTTTTTGGATATTTTAGAACAAAACATCCTTTTTTTTGTAATTTATTATTTTTGACATTAAAGTTTTCAAAATTAATAATGTCAGTATGTGGTTTTGATCAGGAGCTACTATATTACAGAATAAAAATATAATTAATAATTAATGTCTTGAAGGAGTGAAATTATTCACAATATAAACACTCTGTGCTGACATTTGAAATGTTTTTATTAATAAAATAATAGTTATAATTATTATGCACAGGTCGATATTATTTATAAATGTTTATGCAGCAAGACTTTCTATGAAGGCCAAATGTTTAATGACCTGTGAACATATTCATAATATATCATTTTATAAGGCATTTTAATATCTTATCATTACTTATTATATGCACTTTTGTACATCGCTCTGGATAAGAGCATCTGCCAAATGCCAGAAATGTAAATGTTATGAAAATATGCTACATTTTATGGCAAGAGCTATGATGCATTATGAACTTAATATTCATTAACAGGCATTATATTATAACCTAATTGTAAATCTTATTAATTGTGTTTGTAAGCTATAAGTAAAGTGATACACATGTTATAAACAAACAAATGTTTTATATTCTGAGGATTTTCTAATATGACTCTATGATGAAGCATAAGGAAACGCTGGGTTGAGTTTATGATAACGTGTGACAAACACAGGTTATAAAGCTAAATGCTAGGAATTCATAATACAGGTTGTTATAAAGTGTAGTGTATTTTCATAACAGATTACATATAACAATGTTTACAATACTTTATGACTGCAGTATAACATTATAAATGTGTTCATTATTATTACTATTATTACCAAATTACTTACTTAGCTCTCAGAGAAATCCTTGTATTATACTTGTATGAAACTTGTATATTTATTTTTTCCATACATTTGCTAAATATGTTAAAAAAACATCTATCGACCTGCAAAATGCTACTGATGGGTAACTCCATTAATTTACCAGTTCACTTTGAAACACAAAGACCATCAAATTTCAGCAAGACCTCATTCTTTTCCCACAGGGTTAGCTCTGCTTTCTGCTGCTCCAGCTTCTGTGAGCGATCCACAACAAAGTAGATGATGTAGATGCTGCCTGCCAGTGAGAGCAGGACCAGGATGTTGGCCAGAATCCGCAAACTGATCAAAACTGCTCTGCATGGGAAGATCCAAAAAAAAAATCCATCTCATTCATATGCGTAGATAGAATTCCACTAATACAGGCAGTTAAATTGTAATTAGATTTCAAGTAAATAATCCGTATCACAGGCTTATGTAAGAAGACTTGATTAAATAGTTTCCTCTTGACTAGATACTAACCCTCATTGATCTCAGTATGAGGATGTCGGTTGCAAAATAAAATTTAATTGCATGATAAATTTTATAACAGGGACAAATATATGGAGATTGATTGATTAGGAAGATCTATCTAAATCAAGGAACTGAATAATATTTTATTATATTTAATGTAGTTTTTGGATTTGTTACATTCTAGAATCTAATATGAAGTTGGGATGCAGTGCTGCTGCTAATTTTTCTTAAACGAATTGAATATTTTTTTGGAGATTCCAGCAGTGATATGCTGCACTGTCAACAGTGTGTAGGTCAATCCATCTACCCAATCCATCTACCCAATCCATCTACCCAATCCATCTACCCAATCCATCTACCCAATCCATCTACCCAATCCATCCACCCAATCCATCCACCCAATCCATCCACCCAATCCATCCACCCAATCCATCCACCCAATCCATCCACCCAATCCATCCACCCACCCAATCAATCCACCCACCCAATCCACCTATCTCTCTCTCTCTCTCTCTCTCTCTCTCTCTCTCTCTCTCTCTCTCTCTCTCTCTCTCTCTCTCTCTCTCTCTCTCCTTTCTCTCTCTCTCTCTCTCTCTCTCTCTCTCTCTCTCTCTGTCTGTCTCTCTCTCTCTGTCTGTCTGTCTCTCACACCCATCAATGCACCCATACACCCATCTTTACATTAACCAATCACTCCCTCCAACCATCACTCTTTTCTTCCATTCACCCATCTCTCATCTCTCCCTTCAGACATTCTACCATCCATTCACTCATCTATTTATCCATCTTTCTTGCCATCCATCCATCCATCCATCCATCCATCCATCCATCCATCCATCCATCCATCCATCCATCCATCCATCCATCCATCTAATTGTACATGTGTTTCACCTTGTTGGTTTCCCAAATGGTCTACTTGGCAAGTATATGACTTTACATGTTTGGTGTTTTTCTAAAATCATTAGAAAATGATCCAATATTCTGTGATTCTTTTAGCCTTTTGAATTTAAACTGTAGTTGCTAGTCAGCAATAAATGTATGGATCAACAAAACTTTGAAAGGAAAAAAACACAGCACAATACAAAAAATGACACAGCACAGTGTCAATTTTGGGGTGCGTTAATTTGTTTGGATGTTAGACAAACACAATGCAGTCCTATGTGGTGTGTCTCTGTGTTGGTGTCTAAGTGTGTACGCAGACACACAGCTGAGTAATCCACTTTAATATATGAGCAGCTCTGATGGTGATTTAGGAGCAGTCATCTACTGCAGTAAAAGCTGTATGTATGAAATACGGTGGGAGGTTTTGTGCTGCGATTGCAGTAGATGTGGACAGAGTGAGTAAATCAGAGCTCTGCACTCTACGCTAAGAACAACACTATCACCCTAATTCACCCACTGATACTGATCATTCCCTTCCTTGAAAGCAAACATTAACAAACACTCGAGTGACCCTCACTAAAATGAGAGGAAGGGGCAGAGCTGGATTTGCAGCACAGAGAAATTGGGCTTGAGGAGCAATTTGATACAATAAATGATACATGTGGTCAAAGAAGGCTTGAAAATGTTGGTAAAACCACCCACAGGCTGGTCTCCTTCTTCTTCTCTTGCTCTTCCACAATGGCCTCCTTCAAAATAAGATATTGAAGAACTTATCAGTACCAAGTGAGATGCACTGTAGACAACACAACAAAGACATCTACATCAGGTGAGTAATGAGTCATTTATACAACTCAGCAGTTGAGGGTTATGGGCCTTACTCAATTTCCCAGCAGTGGCAGCTTAGTGGTCCTGGGATTCAAACTCACAACCTTTCTATCAGGAGTCCACCACTGAGCTATCACTTCCCCAAAGTGGAGTGTACTAACTCCACATTGTAACACAGGGGCACGCTGCTATGTGTTATCACTCAAAAATTTGTAAAAAGAGCAGCCTTCTTCTTAACTGACACTATGAAAGCCCCGCCCAAATTAGGGAGTGGTTGCTAAGTGGTTAAAATGTTGTACTGCAGAATTAAAGGATGTGAGTTCAAGTCCCAGGACAAAAGAAATAACAGTGAGTCATGCTGGAAAACAGTGTCTACCAATAGCTGTAAATATAAATGCTGGAACATTGTAATCTTTTATCCCATATTTCATTTTATGCCTATGTAAACCAAAAATACATTGTGTTTATTAGAGTGACATAAAATCTACAACTGTATGTTTGACTTGGCTTAAGGCTAGTTAACTAATATTTATTAGAGATGCCACTAAAACATTTATGACAAGGATATGTCAAAAATGTTGCTTGTTTGAAAGGGAAGACAAAAACAAATGAAAGGAAAATAACAAATGTAATGGTACTGATATTTAGAAAGTGATTAAAAATGCTTCTTATTCTCTTCTGCTGGTCAGCACAGCCATGTTGCTGTCCAACAGTATGGACAGACCCATTAACCACTACTTTAAACAAGGTCTGTTTTCAAATTATGTTCATGGTATACTAGTTGATTATTATTTGGAAAGTTATGGCATAATGGCCACATCCTCTTTAATTGGTAAAAAGGTCGGCCCAATGTACACTGAGACTAATGCATACCCTTAACACCCATAATCAGTAATACTGACAGGCTCTCCATATGGAAATTATCACTGGTATGAGAGAACATAAAATTCCCGGGTAGATTATGATGTAATAAAAGAAGGGTAGTGGATCATTGGGAACCAAATCATGCAGATCAAGATGTCTGTATCATGGGTTATAGCATATACTCACCCTGATGTTATTGACTATTGCTGCTCCTTTGCTCTCAGCAGCCTCGGGATTGCCGATCAGGTAGTCCCAGGCACAGAAGATTCGCCAACAGAAAGTGTAGTTCTCACTGGACGCACTGGATAAACTCAACCGTGAGTTTTTTGCCATTCTGTAGAAAAGAAATACATTCATCCCAGTATAACACTAACAGAATTATGTTAAAATAATATGTGATCATTCTGTGTGCAGCACTACTAAATTATACTCTGTTTGGTTTTATATATACATGCTTATATATATTTATATATACTTGTAATTTTAACAGGGGTGTGAGTTAGATAGACCTAATTTTAAAAAAAAATATTCATTGTATATAAGTTAATTTGCTCTAAAGGAGATTATACATAGCTACTGTAACCCAGCTTGATGCAGGTTGAATTTAATGATACATGAGACAAACTAAGGAGATTTTTAACAACACTATATGTAACTTAAGTAAAAGTATAAGTTCAATGCTTCATTCATTAATACATTTTCAAAATGTATTAAATATACAATGTAATGTAATTGTTGTCAGGTTTCTGTGGTATAAGAATAATAGAACAGTTCAGCACATGCTGTTAATTGAAAATAATCCAATTTAAGGCAGTAACAATAACTCATCATGCCACTACATCATTAATTATTTTAATAGAACACCTCACCTCTAATACATGTTTTATTCCTTAATTATTATTGTACCTATCATTGATTACAAGCAGACCTGTAATGATTACTTTCTTAAGAGAGTGATGAAGCTGTAGGCAAAAACAGCCATCCCAACAAGAAAGTAGGCCAGGGGCAGGCGATATCCGGCGCTGCCAATCTTACGCACATTTCCATAATAGCCATAGAAAAGCACAGAATACTGCAGGTAACCCTAAAAATGGAGAACAAATGTGACCACAAAGCAGTCTAAAGCTGAATACTGTACTTTTTTTGTAATTTCAGACACATCTACAAATGGTTAGTAAATAATTATCTTGCCCCAAGTGACCAGATGGTGTCAAGGTCCTGAGCTGAAGCTATTTGGTCCCTTGGGATGGTTTTGCTGCGTGTGGTTCCAAAAGGAGCTCCGGCAAGGAGCTAATGGAGAGGACACACATAAAAGAGGGGGGTTAAAGTATGAGCGATGGAGGCTGATACTTGAGCAGGGAAATTGCTTTGTGTCCCCGTGTCAGAGAGCAGTATAAATCTGGCCTCTTTTCACTGACAAAACAAAGCATGACTTGAGGTTATATTAAGGGCCAAATGCAGAGAGGGAAACTTCGAAGACACATATAACGCATTTTGTCATATTGATGTCATACATTTTTTTACTAAAAAAGCTAAATTATACTATTATATATGAGGAACTAATCTGTAAAAAATCAGTAAGCATAGTGTAGCTGTATACAAAAAACTAGGATTATAATACATACTAATACATGGTATTCATTTTATGTTATTTTTCATATACACCGATCAGGCATAATATTATGATCACTGACAGGTGAAGTGAATAACACTGATGATCTCCTCATCATGGCACCTGTTAGTTGGTGGGATATATTAGGCAGCAAGTGAACATTTTGTCCTCAAAGTTGATGTGTTAGAAGCAGGAAAAATGGGCAAGTGTAAGGATTTGAGCGAGTTTGACAAGGGTCAAATTGTGATGGGAAGAAGGAAAGCTGGCAGAGGCAGAGTCATGCTTTGGGCAATGTTCTGCTGGGAAACCTTGGGTTCTGCCATCCATGTGGATGTTACTTTGACACGTACCATCTACCTAAGCATTGTTCCAGACCATGTACACCCTTTCATGGAAATGGTATTCCCTGATGGTTGTGGCCTCTTTCAGCAGGATATTGCGCCATGCCACAAAACAAAAATGTTTCAGGAATGGTTTGATGAACACAACAATGAGTTTGAGGTGTTGACTTGGCCTCCAAATTCCCCAGCTCTCAATCCAATCAAGCATCTGTGGGATGTGCTGAACAAACAAGTCCGATCCATGGAGGCCCCACGTTGCAACTTACAGGACTTACTTACATCTTGGTGCCAAATAACACAGCACACCTTCAGGGATCTAGTGGAGTCCAAGCCTCAATGAGTCAGGGATGTTTTGGCAGCAAAAGGGGGACCCACACAATATTAGGGAGGTGTTCATGATTTTATGGCTGTTCGGTGTATGTTTATTAAACATTACAGAATAAACATACTACAGACCTATAACAAAGATCAATAGTGACAGATTTCTGCTTTTTTAAGACAAAACAAACCTCAGGAAGGACAATAAAGGCTCCAGTCATAATTGTGAGGACGATGTTAATCCCAAATAGCCACCGTAGGAAAATAAAATATGAGGCCACACCAGATCCAAAGTGACCTGCAAACAGGGTAAAATACTAAATATCCTAAATATTAATGAGTTCAGAGAGACCAGTATCTCGAGATGAGGATTTATTTTTATGCTATCAGGAAAAATACATGCGCTAATCTTGTGAAAACCAAAGAGAAGAGCAAACAATAGTACTATATGATCTGATTGCATGTCTGTTGACTACATATCACAAAGATCAAGAAAGTAACTTTTTAAAAATATGGAATAATGTATTATACTATCTAATAAAATTCATATGTTCAAATATGGGGAGATTTCTTTTCTTACTTTCAATCTTTTTAATCCTCACTTCCCATGGGATGAATAAAACAAGGACATTGTAGAGAACTCTTGAAAGCTTCATTAATAGCTGTGAAATCAGCAAGCACAAATAAATCTCTTACAATCAGCCCAGATACGCTTATTTTCTGAATCTTTAGTTGTGTACTGGAGCTACCAGGCTATTTTAGCTAACAAGTAAGGGAAGTTTACAGGCTACAAGTTATAATCATGCATACATCATGGCAAAATGGCCCCAAAAATCAAAAAGTTTTGTATGAAGCAATTCATTAAAATGCAATTATCCATAAAACAGCATCATAATTGTATAGATATAGCATACAATATTATTTCACATAGAATTTAATACCATCTCAATTGCTTCTAACTTATAATTCTACTTTAAAACTCTTGGTCGTAACAGTGAAGGAAGCAAAAAAGTGATGGTTTAACAAGGGCTGTACAGATTTTCAGATAAATTATATCTTAGGTTGTAAAACAAAATATGAAACATTTATATGCAAGCCTGTTTTCCATGTAGAAGTTGTCCTGCATGCAAAATTGGGTATATTTTATATATTATAATTGGGTATATATATATATATATATATATATATATATATATATATATATATATATATATATATATATATATATATATATATATATATATATATATATATTTATTTTTTGTGTGTGTGTGTGTATGTGATTTAACTTGGCATACAGTAATGATCACCTTTATGATCTTACATTTACACTGGGAGAACTTTCATCTAAAGGCTTACATCTCACACTGTAAGCCAACTAATTTTATATCAGACTTGCTCTGAAAAAATCATTCATTTGCTTAAACTGATTGAAAATGTCCTATAAGACATTTTCCATCCCCAGTGTACTGGTAAAAAGTGTTAAATGATGGGTTTGCTTTAATTGTATGTTTTTTTTTCAAGAACAACCCTCCAGTTAAGTGTCACATGGTGTTCTATAACCTTCAAACTAATATCGTGTTAAGCATGTCATGTTGAGCAATTGTCAGCAATTTGATAAAGGCTTAAAGCTGAAATGTTTGTGCAGCTGTTCCTGTTAAAATTGATCACTAAACTGGGCAAAATATGTAAGTATATCTATAAGATTTAATTATTTTTAAGAACTTAAAGATTAAGATTTTTATGTAGATCACCTGTAGAAGTCTATCAACAGAGAGAGGACACAGTATTACACTTCATCCAAATATAGGCCACTATGAGAGACAATTTTTATGTTTACACTGAGATTTCTTAACATGTTAATGCAAATGTGTGACAATTTTTTTTTGCATAATGATCACAAAGTGCGAAACCAGCAGATAGGACTTCCAGTACTTGTTACCTACATTGGCATTTTAACTCAGGTGAAACTGTAAATTTTTTCTTTTTGGCTGGCCTATTCCTTAATAATGGAATTCATGGTGCTTTCAGGTAGACAGGCTTTTAAATCTATAATATGACCGTGACATGAGATGAGCGAAAGCAAACATTGTCAAAGCAAATGTGTAATATTTCTGATTTCAATATTCCATCAAGCCATTTCCATAATTAGTCATTTGTCATCAAATCCACTTGCTAAAAAGTCAATTAATTTTAATGCCGCTCAGGAAGCCTTGCCGAATGCCACTGGAGCATTTTAATTAAATCGAGTCGTAACAAGAGGCTGTAAATCTGAACACAGAGTCTGGGGAGAGTGAAGGAACGAGAGAGTAGCACAGGAAAGAGGACAGTCAGGAAAAAATGAAGGACCTCAACATAGACATTCCATAACAAACATATAGACAACATTTAGGTTTAACCGCTTGCTAGATGATTTCACCCAAAGTGACTTCCAAGTATAGAATCCAGAAGCACAGAGCTGATCAACTGCAGGTTAAGCATCTAGCTTATTCACTCTGTCTGTTCTGGAATTTGAATCAGCTCTCCAATCACTACAAGCTGAAGGTCTAAGCTCTGAAAGTTCAGATGAGATGCTGTTTTAATATTTATGACTATGCTGGAATGTTTCTTTGAGTTGCAATTTAGTCATTTTGGAATTTTTCAAAGATATGAGCTCAGGATAGACCCATAGATCCTGGAGCTGTGTGGCAGCAAAATGTTTTGGCACCCTGTAGCCAAATATAATATAAACAAATGTGCATTCTGAAACCAAACCTAAAAGGAACCAAAAAATAATTTAAGCTTGTGTGAAAGCCTTGCAGCTCCAGTTCACAAAAAAGAAACCACACATCAGACACTAAACACACCTAGGCTAAGTTCATTTAAGGAAAATATATAGAAAATCCTTCCTGATGCAAACTTACTCTCACTTTCACACTCAAATGTTTTGCAACCATTCAGGTCAAAAAAGTGCCCAAGGGTAGGATTCTATAAGGACTGCCAGTTATTTTAACTGGCAAGTTGAGAGAAGTCCTAACTTTTGAAATAAGCTTAATAAATTTCAGAAAGAAAAACATACGTCTGCGCCTGCAGCCTGGTATCCTCTCGTCCTTGTCAGCCTACCTTCATACTTCAGCACGATTTCCCTGGCCTGCCTGAAACACACATACACACACACACACACACACACACACACACACACACACACACACACACACACACACACACATATGCAGATAGCCAGGATCAGCAGTCTGGCCCATAACACATTATTCCTCCCTGTGATCGTAGCAGTGATTTACTGCGGTGCTCGGCTCTGATGAAGCCATTAATATGGAGTTTTAATGCTTCACAGGACGTTTCACTGCTGTAGGCATTCCTCTAGGATATGAACCATGCTTTTAGCTGGGTTTTCCCCAGAATGGAAGTTTTATGGACTAAAACCTGTAAAAACCACATCTTGCCTCTCTTTTTCTCAGATACTTACTGTATACTGTATTACACTACGACGCAATCTGGTCTGCGAGTGTTTTGCCGACAAACCTGCAGGCCAAGAATGGATTATTGATATATTTACAGCATCTTGGATTTTTTGAAGTGTATATGCGACTGATATGGTACACAAAAACACTTGTTTTCTTACAGACGGCTATAAAATCGCCACCTCACAGATGAATTACAGTGTAAGCTGGCCAGTCAGGAGCTTTATGCATTACTGCTGGCTCTGAATATCATGGACCTTGAAAGGAAATAAAATCTCAGATATCTTATCTGGATAATTTACAAAGGGGCATCAAACAACGTAGAGAGTAAGGTGGTCATCACATAGTAAGCAGCATGAAAGCAACACAATCATTTATAAATTGGAGTTAAAAGTGTTGCTAAATAAATTGTGCTGTTTTTAGCGCATCTGTGTGTACAGTATATGAGTTGTGTGTCTCAAAATGTAAGCGTCCCTGGCCATCTAGAGACCTCAATCAATCAAATCCAGTTAAGCGTAAGATGATGTCTTCTACCGAACATATGACCTCGGATAAATGAGAAAGCCAGAGATGGGATAATGAAATAATTACTCAAGTTAGATTGTTTTCCAGGCGAGAAACCATAAAAAAAGCTAGAGTTTTCATGAGCCAAGTGTTAATTGTTATTTACCTTGTGTCGGTACATTTGCTGTCCATTAGCGTCAGTTCAGTAGCACATAAAAGCACTCATGATTTCACGTTATAAATTAAGGAGCCTTCTTGCCATTATGTTATCATGTCATAATTGTTTTTTTTTTATTTATTTTTTTTAAATAATAGAATAGTGATTATTTCAGCATATAAGTGTAATATAATCTATAATTAATATATAATTATATAATATAATTAGACAACATCTGTTAGTGACAATACAGTCTGGTTATATTATAAATATTATTGTGACCTTATTATTTACATTTTAGTTTATAAAATACTATTCAATGCAACAATGAAAAAAATCTTCAAGGATTCTTTGAATTGTTAATGATTCTAGCTTTATTCTATCCATATATCTGTCCATCCATCCATCCATCCATCCATCCATCCATCCATCCATCCATCCAAGACTCTGTATAACATGTTACAATAAGAGAAGATTATGCATGACATATAGTAAAATCCTATTTACACAACACCTCTTAGTCAAAATAATATGAACTTTACTTTAGGATTCCATAAAAAACTTATTTACTTCATTGTCAGTCTTTATTGTTAATCTGACCCTGTGTAGGATTAGCAGGATGGAAATTGAGTGGTTGTGTGTGTGCTTGGTGCCCTGTGATGGACTGATGTTTCAAGCAGAGTGTATTCCTGTCTCTAGCTTAGTGTTCCTGAATAGGCTCAGAATCAATCATGTCCCTGACTAGAAAGTGATTGCTGTAGATGAATGAACTGATAAATGAATGAATGAATGAATGAATAAATAAATGAATCTTCTAGAGTAAATATATATTTGGACGAATTGCAGTGTTAAACTCTCAGATTCACTTATTCTTTCTAAAGCATACATTTCATTAACGATGAATTATTCAGTAAATCCAAACTGAAACCAATCAGAAATATATGTGATTGCATGTGAAGTTAGGAGTGTAATCTGGATCTGATGAAAGTTTTTTTCGGTATTCAAGGGGTTAATATCAGCACTCACTTTAAGACTTTGAGCTTGCGTCTCATTGGCCACGGTCGTGTTCGGATATTGGCGATGATTTCCTTCTGGTACTGAATATTCTGGAACATTTCCTCAGGATCATTACTGTCCACCCGCTCTGCATCCTTATCTTCATCATCCGAGGAACTGGAGGACAATGGTTTGCATCAGAAGTTTGATTTGACAGAGTGGAATATTTTTTAAATAATATAATAATTATAGTTGGTTATAATAATTTAAATCCTATAAAATGAGATAATAATTAAAATCAGTTGCTTAAATAAATAGACTTTAACCTCAAGTCAAGACATGTACCTAAAAGATTAAAGCTATAAGCTATTTTATAGATATAAGCTTTAAATTATTATATAAATAATCAGGACATGTTTTTAAATGGTATACTACAGACTTTAGAATAACAGAAAACATTTATGGCCAATAGTTTTCATGATGTGAAGTCTTTTATTAAAAAAATGAAGGTAGACAATAAGTGATCAAGGCAAGTGGTTAAAAATGATAATGACTTTTAAAGGTACATTTATATTGACACTTACTGAAGAAATATACTTATTTTAGTAAAGAAAATTTATTAAAGAAATGTAGTCAGTTCTGTGCTGACTAAATATAAGGCAACAATTGGCATGAAAAAACCTAATTATCAATAAATACAGTATAATATTAAATGCATGCATATTGAATGCATATACTGTAATTGCATGAACTACAATTAAAGCAAAAGTGTGAAGAAGAAAATACTTTTCACAGTATGGCTTAGTCTGAGCACTGCTCATAAAGATACACTAAATGATGTCATTATCAAATTAAATTCTGAGAGTATTTAAGTACTTAGGGTGAAAAATTCAGACTTACACTGGATTGTCCTGGTAATGGGTGTAGATCTTCCTGGAGCTCTTTCTCACACTCTTGTGCCGTTTGGAGGATGTCAGTGGTTGGGTAAGTGATGTTGTTTCTCTCACCACACTCATGGCTCCAGAGTCAAACTTTCCATCTGAGTGAATGTGTCTTTATGGCTTAAGTCTATCAGTGTGTGCTGTGTATCTGAATGTGTGTGTATGAGTGTGCGAGTGTGTGAGTTTGGAACATCTGTACAGTGCAGGTGCAACCTGTCTGATTGGATCCAGCACTGAACGGCTGCTCTGAGCCCTCACCGTGTTTAACCTCATGCAGCTGCTCCAATCACAGCCGGCTCAAGCTCTTAAAGGGCTAGATGCTCTAGTCCACTTCAGTAAGAGATGTACACTTAGTTTGCACTGTTGATATGGAACAATTAATAGGAGCGTTATTCTCTGTCAAAACACTTGGGTTCAAAGTGACTCACATAATACTAGAAACATTTTGAGCTCTCAAAATTTAATTTAATTACACTGCATCTAATTTAATGAGGATTTGTGGTTTTGGCATGGGATGTGTAGCACACAAAATGTCTGCTAGGGTTATTAATGTTGCTATTCAATTTATTTGGAAAGTCAAGCCCTGCTGACAATACAGGATTGCTCAGGGAGAAGTTTACATTTATTTTCCATGTCATTTAGCATACACAAATTGGTGCGCTTCCTCTACACATGAAATAAATCACTCTTTTTGACACATAACACAATCCAATCCAACTAACAACTCTTACTGTTTCCTCAATTCTGTCCATATATGGTGTCCTGGCTCCGCCCACTGGTACTTTTTCATTTTTACATAAGCTTTAAGACCGAGTTTATGTTATATGATGAGTGAAATGTTTATTTCACTGCTTCTCACACAGCATAACTCAAACTTTGGGGGAAATTGCATCATGCTATGTGGTGTCCAGTTAAATTTTCTGTCATGTCAGAAATTTATTTCCACTGACAGCTTGGTGGAATGTGTTTATTTGGAATTGAAAGCTCTCATACACTGTGCATTTTCATTTCCAATCATTTTCACCAGAGCACAATTTCAAAAAATTTTTAAGTAACATGTAATTGTATGCTGGATGCATACAAATACTTTATTAAATAAGAAATTGGAAGGATTATACAGACTTGCTAATAGCTTGTTGAGCTCTTAAATCAGATTGATTAGACAATACTTTTCAACCACGGTTCAACCATGGTTTTGTCAATAGTGCTGGCTATAATTCAAATGACAGGTTTATATTAACGATTCTAATACATTAACATATCATACAAGGATTGTGAAATTATCCAGTCAAAAAAATAAATCAAACAAAACTCCACAATATTCAGAGGAGCTTGCTATTTTTCAAATGTACAGCAGATTTTCCACAAATATAGGCCAAGACGTGTCATGTGACATAATCACAATGCATATTCAGCCAAAGCCTCTTCGAATCATGTGTATATGAACATGAACATGAGTACAGCGACCATAAAATGTAATTAAATATGTGTCTAATAAAATGCAATTACTTATGTGTCTACACATAAGCTAAGGATGATTTTAAATGGATTAAAAAACAAATAAAACACTTGTTGATGCGATGAAGCTTTCTGTAAGGTGACATTCAGAAATCAAGCCATATCACACTACTCCTCCATTGATTATTTTTCTAAAACCGCATGGCTTGTCATAATTCCTTACATAACTATATAGATTTGGCATCTATGAGTCATGTACTGTATGTTTCCTTTTTGTCTCAAGCATACTTTGCTACTTTTGGCATTTTGCCATAAATACACATCTAAACCTTAACTAACCCAACACCACATTGTTGTGTTCACTCCCATTGTGTTACAGTATCACTTTTAGTGTTCCCTATTGTATATGTGATTGGAATTTTAAGCAGGGACACATGGTTGAATATGACTGGTCTACATAAATGGGCCAGAGGGTGCACTGAAAATATCAGATATTACCATGGATAATGTACAAAGAAGTGAGAGTTAATACCTCCCTTTTGGAAAAGAAAACGCAAGCGCTCGGATAATATGGTAATCTGCCATATGCGATTCTTTCATTGTGCTCTCTGATTAAATAAATCAGAGGGTCCAGAGAGCAAAATTATGCAAAATGATATCGAGATGAACAGAATTCAGCTATGAGGGTCTTCTGAGATGCAACTTCCAGAATGGTTGGACAAACATGTTGCCTTGATGGCTGGAGAATTTAATTAAAAAGCTTCGAGTAATCCTTCCTGATGGCTGGAATATGCACTGCATAATTTAGAGTGTCCCTATAATAGTTTGTGAATTAGTGTTCCTGCAGGCTGTAAAGGAGCTTCATAAAAAAGTGTGCACAATTTTAATGAGGAGCCTAGAGGTGAGAAAATCAGGTTTATGCAATTCCGGTCATCTGTTTGCGAGTCCAGCTCAGTTTCGTTACTCTCCTTCTCTAATGTATCTGGTTTAATGATCTCTTCTTGCAGCTGTCCTGACTACTGAAGTTAAAATTTTCTGATGTCAGAGTTCATGATGTCAAGATGTTGTTATTTAATATGGAAAATGCTGCTTGAATTTCATGAATGATAATTACAGCTACATGGATTCTAGAAGAAAATTTCATTCCAGACTTGTGTTATTCAAAGTAGTTCATGAATTGTGATGTTTCTCACTATTGTGGTAGTTTGGTTATCTTTTTGTCTTATTTCCACCATCGCTATGTTTTACACTGTCTATATAAAAGTCTTCTTGAATGAATTGTTCATTTCAATTATTTGCTAGATTTGATCTTACTTTGATAACATAAAGTCTCTGGTGGCCTTGTCTGTTCTGCTACATAAAAAAAAGACTACAATCACATATTCTTCTTCTTCTTTCAGCTTTTCACTTCAGGGGTCGCCACAGCGAATCATCTCTCTCCACCTATCCCTATCTTCTGCATCCTCAACACTTGCAAAAGAAGACTACAATCACAAGTTATCAAAATTGTCCTGTGTTTCATATTTCTTTTTCAGCGCTTTTTGTGTATCATTTAGATATTAATTCTATACTATGTTTCAGTAAATTCTCATAGAACTTGCACTAGCAGAAGTCAGGGTAGTGGTGGATTAGGAACACAAGGCTGAAACACATCTTGTTAGAGAGAGAGAGAGCGAGAGAGAGAGAGAGAGAGAGAGAGAGAGAGAGAGAGAGAGAGAGAGAGAGAGAGAGAGAGAGAGAGAGAGAAACTGTGAGAAAGCATTTATACAACTGTTCCAGTAAAATCTGAATAGTTTAAAATGGTTTAATTATGGCCACCAATCATCCAAACAGCTTAATCTTTCTAGCATTAGAATCCATTTGATAAGTAATTAAAATTTTAAAGGAAAGAAACTCAAGTGCGTGGGGTTGGCATAAGTGTTAATTTACGAATTTTCATAAATATTGAAGACACTGTAAAGTTTTGAATAGGGAAGAATAAGAATAAACAGCTATAAGAATACAACTGGGGGAAGGTTGATATATGTACAGAATGTTTGTAATAGCTGGGTATAAATTGAGATAGTGGAGGTGAAGCCATAATTATCATATGGAAAACACATGGCAGTATACACACAGTGTACAAGAATTCCAAATGACTGAGGAAACAATGCAGAGCAAAGTGTCATAGAGAAATAGGTGGTACAGAGACAGTGGTACTTTTGCTGAAAAGTGTCTAAAATCTCAATCCAGTGATATATTATATACAATTATAATACAATGTATTAATTATACATTATTTAATTACAGGGTAAACAGGGTGAGTTAGAATGGTTCTTGAGAGGCAGCAGAAAAGTAAAACAGGATAAAAACAGTAGGGCATTGCAGCACTCTATAAGAACAACACCCTGGTATTGCATCAGAAAATACCAAGTTAATCTCAAAAATAGACCTGATTAACTTTGGATAATTCAATTTAATTTGGAAATCAGCAACACAATATTTCATAATACCTTTCATTTTAAAATGTGAAAAAAAAAAAAACAACAACAGAAATTGAATCAGTCCGTTGGGAAAACACTTATGGGAATGGGCAGTATGCAGTCAATTATCTTTACACACACACACACACACACACACACACACACACACACACACACACACACAAACAAACAAATGTAGGTGGCATTTACTGACAATCTAAAAATGCCCTCTAAAGTATACCTTTTATCATATCAAATTCACATCTATTGGGCCATTTTGATGTCTCACCTGTGATCTAGTGTCCCTTGAGGTCCAAAAGACATCTCAGATATCAGGTAACAGTGTAGTAGCTAATTTAATAAAAGACAAATCAATCAAACCTGTTTAGCACAATGGATCAATATGCAGTGATGTACCAGTTGCTTTCAAAAATTTCTTTCCAGTCTAATGTCCCTTCAGTCTCATGTCCCCTCAACTAGCACTTACGAAAAATGTGGCACTGTTCTGTTGACTTTACAGTTCAGGATTATTAAATAGATGCAGGATGGATACCAAAATTGATTGTTTGGCACCTATTATTTTGGATTTTGTAATAATTAGTAATGTCTAATATTTTTCAACATGAAGCAAATTTAATATTTTATATATTAATAACTTCATCCTTGTCAAGGACATGATGGTCAGTCCCAAGCAAACTGCACGAGTCCATAGTGAGGCACCACATATACACATTCACACAGTCATTCACACTTAGAGGAAATTTACAGTAGTCAGTCCACCTGGAAACAAGTTTTGTGATAAAACCAGTGGACACAGAGGACACCTACATAGACCCACATGAGAAGAATATGCAAAACTCTTTGACCCATCCTTGACCTTAGTGGGTTCAATAGCAATAAAGTTTAAGCCTAAGTGACTTAAAATGTAATTGAGCAGGCAAAATTGAGCTGCTCAAGGACCCTGTGGTGCTTCTCTGGTTCTGTGAAGATCTGAAATCATAGTGCTTAACCCTTAACCATTGAGCCATTACTAATAAACATTGAAAGGCAAACAAGCTTCTACATGAATATAATATGTTTTTTAATCAACAATACTTGCATTTTGGATTATTTTTAGCACATTTGCATCACATATCCGGGTTGGGGGTTCAATTCCTGACTCTACTCTGCATTGGCGCAGTTTGAATGTTCTCCCCATGCTTTAGGGGTTTCCTGGTACTCTGGCTTCCTCCCAAGTCCAAACACATGTGTGGTAGGCTGATTAGCATCTCTAAATTGTGAATGTTGGAATGACTGGGGTGCCAGTCCATCACAGAGCACATTCAGGGGGTCCCCTGCATTGTGCCCAGAGTCCCCTGGGATAGTCACCAGTTTCCCTATGACCCTGTGTAGGATAATTTTTTGAGAAAATGGAGGAATCGATGGATAGATATGCCTTCCATGACATTCAAATAGTTAAAGGACAAAAGTGCTTAAATGTTGTGTGAATCCCCAATGGAGACCACAGTTTATCACAGGTCTAAAGAAAGAACAGCTATAAAGGCACACACAAAAGGCCATTAAAATAAAGTCATACAATAATAGCATTGGGAATTGTCAAAATTGCTGTATACACTCAAATAAATTAATATAATGCTTTGGGGCATAATCATGTGAACTTACAATTAACATGTATTTCTTAAAATCAGAAACATACATGGAACCTCTCCTTTTTTGTCCAAAGTCACACCTTAATGATCCTTGAGTTCCTGTTAGTAGTGCACTAGAGAATATCATCATAATCTTTATGGTTACTCTGGGAGCCCTGACTCAAGAGTGGAGATCAGAGCCTGCACTATAACTCTGAGACACAATCAAGCTGAGCTAAATTGAATCACAAAGCTGTGAAAGACCCAGTGGCCGAGCACCAGGCGATTGTACACCCCTCTGTAAATCCAATAGCATGGTTTTATCTACTTTGCAATAAAGCGGATTCGCAGCTAAAGGACAAGAGAAAGACATTAAAGCCTTTGAGAATAAGGACCATGAAGTAGGGTTTTACTCCACATCCACAGCTATTAGGAAGGGCTCCAGAGAAATTTCTAATGAAACCATTAACAACATCATTAAAATAGTACACTGCATAATCAATGTTAAAATGCACACAAAAGCATTTTTTAAACTCATGCAGTCCAACAAACTACTATATAAACCCATGGTGGAGCATGCTTCTCAAAAGTGACCTTCTGAAGTAGTCAAGTTATAAAGTCTTACCTTTGGGGATTTTAACAATTGATTCCACCCACCTCTTCACCATCCACAACCTTAAGCATTTATGAAAAATACATAAGACACCACAGTTAGAACCAAGATCCTATAGTATTGGTGGTTAAGCATACAACAGGCAATGAATGAAGAGACAGAAAAACAGTTAGAGATTGAAGATTGATGCATCAGTACCACACAAATTGGGGTGATAAAAAGGTCATGATCATGAAGAGGTCTCTCTCAGCATGTGCATTTTGTGCTCTTGATTTACAGTAGGTTCTGGGTTACTGTCTCTGGGTTACTGATTAGATTACTTAGATAAGATAAGATAAGATAAGATAAGATAAGATAAGATAAGATAAGATAAGATAAGAGAAGATAAGCCTTTATTCATCCCACAGTGGGGAAATTTCCATAAATTCAGTGGGTTCAGTGGGAACTCAGTGGTTAAGATATTTGACCACTGATCGGAAAGTCATGAGTTACCACTGGTGGTCCTTTGAGCAAGGCCCTTAACCCTCAACTGCTCAGTTGTATAAAATGAGATAAAAGTCACTCTGGATAAGGGACTCTGTCTAATGTCATAAATACACGTAAATAGGTTGAACACACAAAACTTCCAAGCTGCCTTATTGGGCATTTAGAAAAGGTCCTTAACCTCTCTGAAGTTTTAGAAGCTGAAGCTGAAATTTATGAAGAAAAGATTTTTACATAAGATTTTACATAGATTTTTCACAAGCACAGCAAACAAACTGTAAAGCTTCAAGATGATTGAAACATCCATGTGCTTTTTAAGAGGAACAAACAGGAAATGAGAGGAATAACTAAAGAAGTGGGGGGGCATGGTGGCTTAGTGGTTAGCGTGTTTGCCTCACACCTCCAGGGTTGGGGGTTCGATTCCCGCCTCTGCCGTGTGTGTGGAGTTTGCATATTCTCCCCGTGCCTCGGGGGCTTCACTCTGGATAAGGGACTCTGTCTAATGTCATAAATACACGTAAATAGCTTGAACACACAAAACTTCCAAGCTGCCTTATTGGGCATTTAGAAAAGGTCCTTAACCTCTCTGAAGTTTTAGAAGCTGAAGCTGAAATTTATGAAGAAAAGATTTTTAACCTGGTCCAGTTGTTAATCAACATAAATGATCTTGTCTGTCAATAACTAATATGCATAATAAGAAGCCAAAACAAAAGCAAAAAAGGCCATGGCCTTGACAATCATAAAACAAGCATGGCCAAATACTACAAAACACTTTTAAGGTAACTGCATCCCAATATCACATTTCAACACCCACAAAATGTCCAATCATTCCTTTGTTAGTCATCCCTCAGGGAGAATCACATGAGCAGAACACAGAGCAGGTCTTAAACCACTAAAGGATGGGCAGTGGGGTGATTTACAACCATAAACAGTGCTCACTGGCCAGCAACATCAAATCAGAGCATCCTGATGACAGTGTCCCAGGGATCAGCCACAAGGATTCTTGGGGATCGGTGTCGAACAAATCAGTTCTCAATAAGTGACCCAAGATGGTTTTTTTCTTGTGGGAAGAGTGCAATCAAGAATGTAGGCCCTACAGTTTAGGATAAAGGGTTATACTCAATGTACCTTTTATTTCAGAAAAAGAAGGTGATATCTGTCCTATTCTACATTTTAAAGGGATGAACTGGTACCTAAAAGCCCCCTTTTTCCTAATGTTGTCAGATGTAATTCATGTCCTGCATGACTGGTTCATGTAGGTGAATCTGCATTATGCCTATTTTCCTGGTCCCAGAACATTATCCCAGACCACACATGCTTTTGAAGTTTGCCTTTCAAGGACAGGCAGGAAGGTTCAAAGTTCAAATCTTTCAGGTATTCCAGTTTAAATCTCTCAAGAGTGCCATGACTGTTTACACAATGTAAACAGTATAGACATGATTAAAATGGGGCCTACATTACAAAAAGGTTCCTGTTGAGTGTTCTGTGTGTAAAGCTGGTTGAAGTCTCATGGAGAAATTATACCATTTCCCTAAAAGAAGTTGAAAAAAAAGATAAGTTGGCAATTTATGAGTGGTTTGATTCCTATTCTCTCAACATTATTACACTATAGTGTGGTTGACATTCGCATGAAATTGCCCTCAAGCTAGCTTTCTAAAATACACAGTTTATTTCTCATTCCATTTCAATTATTAATTCAGCAGATGCTTCCACCAACTGACCAAAAACAAGTGCATGGGAGATATAATCATTGTTTAATATACTTAGTGAGGTTAACGAATAAAAAAAATGCTTCTTGTAGTAAAAGGCTCTCAGGTATTATATGGATTCATATGCAGAGTTTTATTAACAGACAAAGCAAGGTCAAGATCAGCCAGGGTCAATCCCAGGAAATCTTCAGATAGTAGACCAATCCAAAACTCAATCCAAAATGTAAAGAGACAAGGTAGGGTCAAATTACCAGAGATCAGATTTTCAAACAAATCCAAAGGGCTAGACAAATACAAGACATGTTCTCCCCGTGCCTCGGGGGTTTCCTCCGGGTACTCCAGTTTCCTCCCCCGGTCCAAAAACATGCGTGATAGGTTGATTGGCATCTCTAAATTGTCCGTAGTGTATGATTGCATGAATGAGAGAGTGTGTGTGTGCTCTGCGATGGGTTGGCACTCCGTCCAGGGTGTATCCTGCCTTGATGCCCAATGATGCCTTAGATAGGCACAGGCTCCCCGTGACCCGAGAATAGATCGGATAAGCGGTAGACAATGAATGAATGAACTAAAGAAGTGAGTCAAGCTTCAAGGGCATGTGCCCTCTAGTGGATTGGTAAAGAAATGTCTGAACGAGGCATTACATTAGAACAATTTAATTGATGTTTGTGTGCTTATGGAAGAGTTGAGTGCTTCGTCACAAAAGCTCAAATGCAAATTTGTTTGATCACAAATTGCACAATAGCGGGATGAAGTTTAAACAGAGGCTGCATGATGAAAGTCCATGTAATACTGCACCATCATAAAATTGCTGAACATCCGCAAGGGACCAGAGCACTTTTCTTCACATGGGACAGAGTCAAAGCATTGTAGAGCTCCACTGCTTGTATGATCCCAAATCCTTCATGGATACCAAGAAATACAATGGTAAGTGTAATGACCTGCAAAATGCCTGCTTATGTAAAGAACTACTTGTGGTCACCAACTTGGAAGGGCAATAATTTGCAAATGTTGTTTTGCTAGGTTGTGCAACAGCTCCAGTTGCTTGTACAAACAAAAGCTCTGAACCAATATGAGGGCTTTCTAAATCAATACTACACAAATCCTTGTAGATCCATACAATACCAAAATCATGACACAAATTATAACGTAGGTTTGTATAACTACTTGCTAAACTGTTTGTATATGTTTATATGATATGAATTGAACAATGGAGTAAAATGACTGTGAAATTATATTTATATAATTAATGACATTATGTCTATTACAAAGCAGATGTTATGAACATTGATTTACAGTCCATTTTACTAGGCAGTCCTGCTTTTCTCCAGTATAATCCATGTACATCTGGACTAGTATTATTCAACTTGCATTACATTGTAAGCAGATTCTTGTTTTCGAAACTTTTATGTCATTAAACAGAATTTATTACACATTGTCAAAGTCTCTAAAGGTCTAAATTACTAGGAATAAATAAGACATACTTTCAAATTCCACCACAGGCACAACTAATGAAATGGATTTATGTTTCCATCTTATTATTCAGCCTTGTAATCACATTGGCTGTTATGCATTAATAAAATGTGACTATAATATACGGAAATGTTCAGCTTGTACAAGAGCACAGAATTGCAGTACAGTCCTGCTATATTTGTTTGCTTGGTTTAAAAAATGTAAAAAATACAGATTGTATGTAAATGAGACCAAATGTAAACATCCAGGATTCCCAGTGAAATGTTCTCAGAGTAGTCAAATTATGTTTAGACAGTAAACCAGTCATCTGCCAATGCTTGCATTGCTGACCATGAAATGCAGTAAAGTAGTAAAAAGTAAAAAGAGTTTACTCAAGAGTAAACTCAGGTAATAAAGTAAAAAAGGTAGTAAAGTAAAGTAAAAAGACTCAAAGGCTCAGTGGGGTCAAAACAGAAAGTATGAACCACAATGAGGTTTTTATGTTCTAATGAAACTCTTATTAAGCAGCTAACTTTGGCAGCTAGGTAGTGAATGACTCCTAGCAAGCTAACATTAGCATAGCATAACTAGCTAGAATGTTTCTAAATAGTTATGTTGGACAAATACTAAACGTTATCTGTTTGATATCACTGTTAACTCTGAAAGCATCTATTCCATGCTTCACCTTTGGCCCAATTGACATCAAATCTGTATCTGTAATTGACATCAAATCTGTAAAGTTTTATATTTGCATTTCTGATTTTTTGAAATCTCACAGCCGTAATCTGTAATTTCAAATTGTGTATCTTTAAAGGGTTCACATGGTCCTTGATCCACCATGATCCTGACTTGGTTAAAGCGGTCACTGATGAATAAAATAATGTCTTAAAAGACAAATCTTACTCATAGTTCAAAACAAACACTGCTTCAATGTGCACGTATTAAATACACCACACAAAAACAAAACAAAAAAAACCCTTTGATATTACATGTATATCATTTAAAAATACAATATTGATATTCACATATTTGTTAGCTTCCAGGGTCTAAAGTGTCTTATTTTTTTGTGTTTTGTCCAAAGTGTCTGATTATTAGAATGGGTCCAAATGGCTTTTTAGCTTCAATTACATATTATTAAAACTAATTGTGTGGATGACATGACAGCATCCAACTACACAGCACGGCCCACACCACCGAGGAAAACAGCAATGACACACACACACACACACACACACACACACACACACACACACACACACACACACACACACACACACACACACACACACACACACACCCGGACTCAATTACATCCTGGCACATTGAGAGTATATGAGCACATTCAGTTCACTCACTCATTATGCTCTGTAGCTTTGTTTTTGAATGATAGCCAATGTTTTGACCTTAATCTGTTTACAGTTTTTCACCTTGCTTACCCCAGTTTATATAGTTCGTACAAAGCATGACCTGTGTATGTTTACTACATTTTTGGATCTTTAAAAAGTTTCAATAAAAAGCATTGAGTACCTGCACTTATGTCCACACCTATCCTTACAGTACAACAGTAGGCGTATTCTAAACTATAAATGAGTTTCAGTGCTCCATCTCTATCTCTGCTAAGGGTGTTATTTAATCAAGAATGACACTGTGTCAATAAATCTGGCACTATGATTAAAAGCTTAAACGTGGGATTTTGAATTTTGTGCATCTATGAACAGAGTTTTTTGCTGCTTTTGTCCACACTGATGCAACTCTGCCATCTAGTGGAATAAACAGATACAGGTAAGGCAGGACTTTCAATCATTTTCATGTTTTTTTCTTTACCAGGTGTTCTGATATAGATCAGATATATAGCTGTTAAATGAAAGTATCCTGCATTTGTCCAGATCAAGGTGTCTACTGAGAGCTTATAAAAATAATATCAATACTGAATGTACAAATATTTACGAAAAGGTATAGAGATGCTTAACATTAACTGACA
Organism: Hemibagrus guttatus; assembly: GCA_033459395.1. Lineage (NCBI taxonomy): Eukaryota > Metazoa > Chordata > Actinopteri > Siluriformes > Bagridae > Hemibagrus > Hemibagrus guttatus. The sequence continues at coordinate 16,149,661 of JAUCMX010000010.1, read as the reverse complement.
TAGTGGATAAATAAGACCAGCAAATCATCATCAATTACTGAAATACAGAGCTACACACACAGGCACCTACTATTATTCACAGTCAACTGCGTTAACATTTCATTTCATTTAACTCAACATTTCAGAAGGCTAGTCACTCTGTACTGTGCAATCTGCACATACTGCAATTCTAATACAATGCACATACAATAAAAAGGCTTCCAATGTGTTGGAAGCAAGGGAAGCAGTAAGTAGTGTTGTTGCATGACATGGATGTTGACACTGAACTCCATTTCCTGTTTACATTAAAATTCTTCCTGTGTCTGAAAAGTTTTCTCCAGGTACTACAGTCCAGTTTCTGTCCACCTTCCAAAAACATAGCCTTGAGGAGACGTTGATTGCTGGGATGTGTTGGAAATGTGTGAGTGTGTATGTGCATGTCATACACCTCCTCCAAATCCACATGCAGACTGGATTAGCAAACTCCCATGACTATTTAAAAAGCTGGTCAAGAGTAAAAAGTGTGTCTACTGGTCCACAGCTTTGCCAAGACTCACATTGTACAATGCTTTTAACAATAGACACTATCACAAGACAGCTTCGCAGAAATCTGGCTTACTCAGTAGATCTAAAATGAGCAAGCCAGAGGTGACGGTGGCAACAACATAAGGAAAAGTCTTTGAGAGAAACCAGACTCAACAGGGAATATCTTTTTCCATGACCCCTATATACTCCTCCCATTCACATTGTTGCAACTGCTTTTGCTGCAGTAATTCAGCCAGTCTCAACTGAATAAGAAACAGGCTCTGTTAATTAGACTGTGTTTTATTTTTCTTTAGATGATTTCCTCACCTCCAGTATCTGAAGGGTTACCAGCATGACAGGTATAAAGGCAAATCTCTTGTCTGTTAGGAAAACCTCCAAGTGTGTGGCCCTCAAAATGGGACTGGTGAGTACTCGCCCAAACCCCCCAGGGTGGGTGCTATCTCCTTTGGGAACTTAATCAAGAGATTCTCAATCAATCATCGCCTACTCCTGAGAAGCTTGGAACTGTGGACCGTACTGTGTGGGTATGTAAGGCTATAAACTATATCTAGCCCATATGTTTTTCATCTCACACACTTTTCAATTCCCCTCACTTTTGAAGTAACATTTCAAGCTCTCAAAGGTCATTGCAATGCTCTAAAGACCCCAAACACAATTAATCTTGCAGGTGGTGAGGCCACAATATGGCAGCATTTTGGATTGAACCAATTACCAATCAATACAGGACAGATCAGTGCAGCTGGGCTGAATGCTTAAGGGCCCTCCACTGATTTTACTAAGCCACCAATAAGCCACCACTACTGATCACTAACAGATAAATAACCGCAAATGTGGCCCTGCATTTTTAAATATGTATGATTTCATGATGTAGCACAGCAGTACATTCATGGCATGATAACAAACTTGCATAGCTTCTCATCCATTAATGCATTTTAATGATACTCAGTAATGTACCACAGACTTTAGCATGTGCGTGAGCTGAGTTGGACTTCAGATGAAATGATCACTGTTTTGAGTGCTGATTAGTCTCACTGTTGCATTAGACTTGGAAGAGACCACATTTTTAGCAGGCAGACACAAAAGAGTCCTCATACGAAAGTGAACTTCCTCTGAACCCATCTCGTTTGCTTGCACGTTATGTTGGACTCATCTGCAAGCTGCTGCTGCCCCAGACGTTCGCTCCCTGTATGTTGTCTGGTGCTGATTTAATACAGATGGCACAGATTTTTTTCATTTGACATAAGGTCTAGGGAATTACATTATGTTGTTCAGTTTCAGCATAGTTGCTGCTGGCCTGAGTTACTTTATCTTTGCAAATTATCTGCCTGGCTAACATCTCTCTCTCACACACACACACACACACACAATTCAAGGATGATCTCATGGCCTAATTTCTTTAAAATCAAGAAAACAATTCTAAATATGGTGTCATTCCGTTAAACGTTTGAAGTGGAGTGTAACCCAAGCTTATAGTCTGTCATATAAGCTTGAATGTATCTATGCTAGCAGAGGCTTCATCCTTTAACAAGGCTAGCCTGGCTTCAGAGCACAGCAGCAAATACGTGACTAGTGTTTGCAAATCACATTAGGTACTGTGCTCAGATTGTGAATTCTATCGCAATCCAGCAGGTTTTTGTCGAGAATGTGATGAAAGAGCGAAAAGACTGTGCCTCAGGCGCATTTGTTCACTAAAACATGTGTCTTTTGGAGCTCCATGCCCACTACCAACAATATACTTTGTGTTTTATCTTTATGGAAGTATTCTAAAAAAAAACCCAAAAGAAACATGAACATTGCTCAGTGCCACAGCTTGCCTGAACTACATAAAAATACTTTGTACTTCTTTCTGACATTAGTGACCCCTTGAAAACCCCCGTCAATGTGCATATGAATCTGCTATGTACTGCTGAATATAAATATTCCATTCTGATTTGCTTCATTTTATTTAAACACGTTTGTGCATTTCATTCAGCTGTAATTATGTAGTAGATGATAAATGTCAATGTGCCAAGCCAAATTTCTTAAAATTCAATCCAGTAATACTGCCTGTCCATTTCGAACAACCTCACGTCAGTAATACAGTGGTTTTGTTTTATTCTGTCTGAAGGAATGTACTTTCTGCATCAGTAGATTCAAAATAAAAAGCCAAAACAAGAGCAAACCATTTACAAAAACATATATTTAATTTATGTAATCCCTGTCCATGAGTGACTTGTAAATCCTCAGAAATAAGACAACTTTTGAGGGAACAAATGCTTGTCTCTGGAGTGGAGCCCTCAAGGATGTACCTTTATGTCGTGGACCTCTGGGATGTAGTCCAAGTTTTACATTCTTATCTTTGAGCGTGCATTTATATGGTTTGTACCTTGGGAAAATTTGACCTTTACAGTATCGTTTTCTTCTGACATAGTAAGAATGTCACGTAAGCTCAGGATACTACACATCGAGCTAGCCACTTTCTGCTTGTAAAGTTTATAAAGCACACACAATGAATTATCATGATGCAAAGACTTGCTAATCTCAGTGCCTGTGTATGTCACTCTAGATAAGGGCATTTGCCAGATGCCATAAAGGTAAATATGTTATGCTATGCTCAGTGTACATGTTATGTTAAAATAAGAATAATTAAAAAATTAATTAATCACTGTTCTACTGGACACTGGATAAGTTACTTTTTGTCACAGAAACAGAAGCAGCAGTTGAGCAGTTATTTTATTAAAAAAGCCAGCAAACAATTCCAAAACGAAAGGAAAAATCAACATGAATAAACAGGTATGGGTCAGGTGAGGCACAAACAGGGCATAGACAAAGCTTGGAAACTCTTGGAAAGAAGCAGGATTAAAACCAGGATAACACACACAGAAACACAAGGCTTGGTGATCGTAAGACACAAAAGCACAAACTGTGTGCTATTTCGCAATGTGTTTGTGAGTGCAAGTGCTTTTTATGTTTGCGTGCGAGATTGAAAACAGCTGAGTGTACTCAATAGCCTGGCGATTGCGAACGTGTCAGCAGCTGGGTAGCGTTGTTTGAAACAGCCATGTCTGTAGCCCGTAGTGTATTCTGGGGAACCAGCTTCCTAGTTGACCTGACATATTTATTCTCTCTCCAGTTTGTTTACGTTATTCTCTATTTCTGTTCTTCTGTGCTTATTTTTAGGATCAGTTGTGTCGATAATCACTGACAAGATACACAGGCACCAAAAAGGAGAAATTCTAATTTATTCAGTTCAGGCTATTTAAATGATCACGATCCAGAACAATGAAATCTCCTTGTCCTTTTGGCTCGGTCAGACTTCGGCAGATAAATGTTAGCTCTAAATGTTAAATGATGAGCAGTAGCTTTCACACATTAACAGTATACCAAGTGTATCAAAACTTAACCTGAGAAAATATACAAATAAATTTGCATATGGATAGAAAAATAATTGGTCAAAATAAACTGAGCTTGACAGCAGGTAGATAACACGATAAAATTTTATATCACATGAACTGGGAGTAAGTGAGGATGAGTGTTGAAATGACAAAAACATTTGGAATATCCACATTTTCATCATTTTATATTAAAAAACACTCAATACAACTTAGAACTTAGCATTGACCTCCAATCAAACTCTACATTGGAAAGTGTTAATGTGTCACAATCCATGAACTCAGCTCTACAAAAATAATCAAATTCTGAAAAAGTGAATACAAGAACATCAGGCCATTCACATGGAGTCTTCTCATAACCACAGTAAGAACAACACCGTTATAACATAACATTCAAAATGGTCTGGGCATAAAGCAAATCTTCTAAGGCTCTAAATGTTATGACCCAGGGTTCGACCCTGTCAGAGCTTCAACCACTCTAAAACAAGTGCCCCCTTTGTCACACTGTTTAAGCTTTCACACAGCCACTTCACTTCAGTTGCACAATACCACTCTGTGTGCTGACCTTGTCTGGATAATAAAACATCAAAAGTGATCCATTTTCTGTAAAAGGCAGCTTCAGATTAGAGACTCTGTTGTGAGGTATTCTTCAGTTCCAGTAGTGTAAATGACTTGTCTAACTTGATCTCCATGGAATGAAAGGGCACCAGCATGGTTTATTTATTTTATAAAGCAGAGCTATAACAGAGCTATTTCTGTGTGTGTGTGTGTGTGAAATTTTCCACAAATGCAAAGCACCAATTCAGATGTAAGGCCAGATGGCATGAGCATAAACTGAACTCTTTATGATACTGTATGATACAATATAAAATTATTTGAACTTTATACTTAGAAATATGCCAGGAAGTAAGTCTGGAATTCACAATAATTTGGATGAAAGGGTAGGGTCTTAATGATAAAGAATTGACCAGTAAGTGACCGAAACAAAAGAAGAAAACAAATGAACATTTAATGGGCCAGAGTTTGTGTGATCAGCAAACAGACTGATCTCCAACATTCTCAAGAGTGGAAGACAAATCCTATTTCTCTTTCAGGAAATAGGATTTGGTGAAGTAGGAGAAAATCAGTGCCCACCTGACTCATCTGAGCATTTGGTAGTTTAAGATACTCCTAATTATGGTGATCAATTAACAAGACAAGACAAAAGGCTGTTCAGATCCCTCAATCACAGTGTTCCTCTCGGGATAAGTTTAGTTACCTATGGTGTAGGTTCTTTCTGCAAGTGAGAGCTTAAATGTGTGAAAAGTAATAGAAAATAGAGTTGAAACAGTGATCCACTATGCCCAGACAATACTACTCCAACTCTTTCTGAAGCAAATACTTTAAACACAAATGTAACTTAGGGATATGGATGCTTTTGAATGAGTGCAGTGGGAAATGCTTGTTTAAGGTTATTGAAAGCATTTTCAGTCTGAAGATTTCAGATTAGATTATGAGCACACTATGGTAGGAGGGTTATGAGTGGAGGGCAACAGAACTAACATTCTAGATATACTGTCTATAATAGTTTTGTGGACAGAACTATATGTTGTTTTTTTTTTAATCAAAAAATTACTCAATTTGCTGCACACACCATGCGTTTGTCCATAAGGAATCCTTGGCTTTTGAGATATTCTACAAAAGCAATTTGGGACACATAGAAATCACACTTCACTCTTTAATAAAGAAATTGTTTTCTCTCTATGAAGAAACTTCACATTACATGATGTATATGATCCTTTATGGAATGTGAATAGACTAGAATGTTGTCAAATGGAGAACATTGTGAATCATCTGAGCACATGTCTAAGTATGTCATTTAGTAATGCTTGTAAAATGAAGAGGGTGCTGACCAAATAACTGATATTAGTATGTTTATCTGGAGAATATTATTTTGTGGTACTATGTGATATATGTGAATATTAGTATCTTTATGTGGTACTAAAGGTGGTGCTAAAGGTTTTTCTGTCCATCAACCCTGATAAGGAACAGATTGCATGCACTTCAAATATCTATTTTCATGAACATGCAGGCACATTTCAGTTCAAGAGTGAAGACAAGAGGTAATAGATAGCAATTCTTTATAGCAATGTCATCATGTGACTATCACAGTGATGCAACTGCGTAAGTCAAGAACACTCACAGACATTGAAGTCAAGCTCTCTGGGGCAGTAGTACAACTGGACCCACATTCCTTCTGTGTTGTTGAAGAAGGTAATATAGTTGGATAGAAAGGTCAATCGAAGATAATACTAGGATTACCAGAGGTGGAAAAGTCAATTCCTCCTGGGTAAGGAAGGAAAACTGTTTGCAAGGCCAGCCATGGTAAGGACGTGGGGATGGGGCAGTAGAGCTGCTGAATGTGGTGTGAGGGATTTTCTACAGCAGTCCTAAGAGAAGTTGTTGACACAGCAGACACACACACACACACACACACACATGTACATACACATACACACCTGTCAGCCAAGAACAAGATTCTGAGGCTATCCTGGGCACAGAGTTGTGTGTGAGATTCCCAGGATATCAGCAGTTTCTTAAATACTCAATTCAGCTCTTCTGGAACCAAACCATCGAACAATCAAAGTCACACAAATCACACTTTCTTCATTCTGATGTTTCAACTGTCTATTGATCTGCATCATTTTTTTTGGGTTGTACTGCTGCACCATAATGGGCTGATTAGATAACTACATGAACAAACAGGTGTACAGTTGTTCCTAATAAAGTGGATGTATAACATATTATACACAAAAATACACATGATGAACTCATTAAAGAAACAGATTAAAATTACCTGAATTAAATTAAACTGTATTGAATCTACATCATTAAATAATCCAAATGTTCACATTTTGAGTTCATTATCTCAAATAGACTTGTGTTCTTGTCTTCTCACGTTATACATCTCACTGCTGTGCAACAATCTGTGTGTGTGAAGGGGAAATGCATAGTGGGAAGTATGTGCTAAACTGTAACTGCTACTACTGCTAAAATAATAGCTTATGCGGGAAAATAAGAATAGTTTGGGTCATGAGCACTAGAAAAAAGTGAGAAAAATGAAACATTGTCTGTCATGATATGCTTGTCTAGGGCACAACATAAAAGAAGCATGGCATGTGCCTACACTCAGTTCTGTAGAAAAAAACTAAATGCTGTGTGCTTTGCTGAAGTGTGAGGTCCACTTTCTAGGGCATATCATATCCGCAGATAAGGAAAAGGCCAAACATGAGCAGAGGCCATAATGAAAATTCAGCCACCTACCAATGTCAGCGAGGTGAAAAGCTTTATTTTGTTCAGTGAGCTGGGGAAATTAATTCCTTGAAAAAGATAAACCAATCAGAGGCTTGTTGTCCAGATTAAGACATTAAGGTTTCAGCAAGACACTCAGGAAAATGTTTCTTCTTTTCTTTTTTGGTTGATATTTTTGGTTGACAACATGTGCAGAAGACTGGAAACCTGTGACATATGACACACTCTCTCACACCCACACAGCAGCACTATGCTCAGGTTGAATAGAAGCTTGACATGGGCATGCCAGAGACTGTGGGACTTTCTTATTACATCTGTTGAGCATCTTCGTTGTTCAACAGTTGGACACTCTACCCCCAGAATTCAACTTTTTAGTATGAGACTAATGAGACAATCCTATTCAGTGAACATGTTCCAGGGAAATACCTGGAATGGAAGTAGACTGCTATACAAATTCCTCATATTGCAGACATGGAGCTGCTCCCTGTTCAGGTTGCCACAGTACACAACAATTTAGCACAGGTTTTACACCAGATGCCCTTCCTGACACAACCCTCCCATTTTTCCTTGGGTTGGGACCAGCACTGCATCCACTGGCTGGGGTTTGGGCATTGGCTGGGAATTGAACCCAGGCCTTCCTCATGGTAGGCAAGAAACCTACCACTGAGCCACCAATGCCACATATAGCTTTTACAGTTTATTTATTAATTAATTCTTTCTTCTTAACTACTTCCTTGAAATTCTGTTCATAAGTGATGTATTTTAAGGTCCTCCTTATTCTGGCTGAGAGCTGACAAACAACATTTTTTTGCATAGCATACAGTGATAATTAAGTATCTTATCATTCTTGTAAACAAGTACCTAGTTACTCCACAAGGTGTCAGTCTAGTTCAGCAGTGGCTTATTTGACCACCTCTATTGGCTCATAATGGCATTAATCTGCCATCATTGCCTTGTTTACAACCACAAACTCAACTTATAAATCCAGTTTGGTCAGTGTTATCAATGCTGGAGCATGCATGTTCTGTTCCTAACTGGTTTAAGTATGCAGAAAAATTATTGCTTATTGCTTTTGCACCAGCGGCGTTGTGTTACATAAAAATTCAGATATGATCCAGGCTTTAGCAGTCTGTCCCTGTGAAAAGTCCTATTGTAATTTGTAAAGCTTATTTGTCACAAACGCTCTACACACATGGTTTATATCTGATCAATTTGTATAACTTCCAGGCAACATATTATGAATAGCTGGCATGCATTATGCAGCAGGAAAGTAATAAGTGACCCTCCAAAAATAGGGCACTTTTTAAAGCACCAAATAACTCAAGCACTTGATTGGCTCTTGGAACAAGTTCAGATTACACATATTGAAAAAACCTAAATTAGACTTGCTAGCCAGCTGTGGGTCTAAACATTTTGAGTAAAGAAAATACATGAGCTTTTTGATGTCCGAGGTAAAGTCTTTATTTTCCTGCTGAAGAAGTATCACTTACTAACTCTGTCAGGGAAAATTAACCAAGGCTATTAATTGTAGCTTGTTAATCTCCCAGACACATGTCTAATGAGGGTTTACTGACTCGGTAGGAAAGCAGGCGATGTGTTTCCTGATGTTTTTTTGGTTTATGTTGAAGTAAGTGATGCTTTAGTTGACCCTATAACATGAAAGGGCATTATTAATGGCTCTTTCTTTTTGAGGTTGGAGTGTAATGAAGCTGACACAAAGCTATAGACTTAGGAGACTGGCTAATGCCACACTGCACCATTACAAATAAAGAGAAAACATAACCTACAAGGACAGATTATACCACCAAAGAAAAAACACCACAGCTATTAAATGAGAAGCTCAAGCACCCATTGTCTGTGAACAGTTCTTTTAAGTACAATTTGCAACAAATTTAGATATGATACAACATAAATGGAATTATATAGAGAATAAACACAGATGTAGAGGATAGAGTAGATCAGAAATGAAAGGTCCCTGGTTCCCCTATCTCTCTCTGTTTACAGAGACATCTGTGTGTTTTACAGTCACACAAAAATAGCTGAGCCCTTGGGTATTAAAATATTTAAATGAATGTAAATTACTTTAGTTATATAAAATATTACAAGGATATTTATTTTAATTACAGTAGTAGCCTATTGAAAAGTGGTTTAATAAGTTGCAGCAGAGACTCAGACAGTTAGCCATCAATGAGATGATGTGGCATAGATGTTGCCTTGATGAATAGTGGTGTTGGTTGCTGTATTAACATGTAAGCTGAAGCTTTGTAACTGTATATGTTTGATCACAGTGTACAGATGAGGAGGTGAGAGAGCTAGACAGATTACAGGACTAAAACACTGCTGCATTTCTTTAGAAAGCTATGAAACAGTGGATAATTCACACCAGTTCCACTAGCAGCAGGTAGTCAAACAGAATTGTGGGTAATATAGAGAACTGGTTTCCAAAAGTGAACAGAGAACACCATGTTGTGGAAGGAAGTTTAAACCAAAAAAGTCATTATGTCATTACAAAATAAATCTCAGATGTCATTGAGGATTAATATGCCAGTCAGTCTTGGTGGATTTTTCCATTAAAGCAAAAATTTACCCACCAATTTACCCAGAGCTTTTTGAGAGACGATTTCCTTTTTCCTGAGACAATTTAAACCTTAAACACAATGTTTCATCATGTCCCAGGCAGGAGCTTTATTGGGAGCTTAAAAACCAGCCATCTGAGATTATTCTAGGGATGTTTGTGTGTGTGTGTGTGTGTGTGTGTGTGTGTGTGTGTGTGTGTGTGTGTGTGTGTGTGTGTGCACGCTTCGAACTACATACAGCACCTTGTCTCACACCTCAGGGTTTTGGAACCTGTGAATGCTTTTTTTTCCTTCTTGCACACTTTCATCATCTGGATTTTTCTTTCCTGCCCCTTGAAGCTCTGTGTAACTTTGTAGTGAGGTGACAAAAGATTTCCTGTCAAACGATACGTTTCTGTGTTCTGTAATAGGCTCAGGACATTTGGAATTAATTTTGTGTTCAAAAGCAAAGTCTGTCTGAATGAGCAGCACAGATTGTGTCAGACAAGACAGTAGGGCACATGTAGTGTGTGTGCAGATAAAAGGCGTACACAAGTCTGAGGATCCAATCTTGATTCCGTGCTTGTGGTTAAAAAGAGCTAGATTTGATGGGATGGCGATACACCAGTCATTGTTTATGGCAAACCCGCTGATCCTGGAACACCCAGGCCGTGGTGGCATCATCATGCAGAGTAATCGGTTAGAATGATTCTGGAGTGTGTGAATGGCTTTCTGTTCTGTACGTGCTCACAGTAGGTGGTAGCTATTTGTAATTCTGCTCGGCTTGAGTGAGAGAATCATTGCAGACAGACAGCATTAATAAGCACAGACAGACAGCTCTCATGCAGCATTCATACTCATACTGCTGCCAAGGTTCTGTGCTCTCTCTCTTTCTCTCTCTCTCTCTCTCTCTCTCTCTCTCTCTCTCTCTCTCTCTCTCTCTCTCTCTGTCAACAGAACAAAACATGAGTGCAGACAAAGAAGAAAAAGAGTGCCAGGGAAGCACTTCAGCAACTCATAACTACAAGTACACACATACACACCATGAAAAGCAAGCACCTACACATGCTGTACACACCACAGAGCGCATGAGGACACTGATGGAGGTGGAGAGTGGGATAATTGAGCCTAAGCCAAGCTCGATCTCATTGTTACTCATCAGTGCCAACTGCACAATGTCGTCTAGACGCCTGCTTCTCACAGTGGCCTTGGTCAGAAATCCAAAATTCTTATTAATGGCAGGCCAATATTATATAGGCTTCAGATCTTGGAACAGCAAATGCAAGGTATTAGACAAGCGATGAGTTCATGGTCTGTCACACATTCCATCAGATGCAAGAGCACAAATAGGTAGGTTTGTTTCCAGTGAGTGCTCGGGTTGTCCAATTCTTTGTTGTAGCTTCCAGGTTTGACACTTCAGCTCATTTGGTGGTGGTGTGGTGAGCAAAGTGGCAAACCTTACAAAATGACTGTGCACAAGTAATAGAGTAAAGCTTGCTAGCTCTCTAAGTAGAGATTACTGGCTTAATTAAAACCTTAAACATTACCTATCATTAAAGCTATATTTCATGAAGTCCTATAACTTGCTAGTTTATTTAATAGCAAGCCAACAGTTAGCATTAACAACCAGGTTAAAACAAGAATTTGTAAAATTTAGTCTGGCACGTTAGAATAATCCAATATAAAATTGTTTAAACTTGCATCGATTTTAGTGTAAATTCTTCCCAATTAGAGAAATACAGACTTACAAGGCACGCTGAATAAGTGAAATATGAACAACATCCAGTGCATGTGATGTGAGCTGTCTAAAGGCACACTTCATGAAATTCATATTCCTGTTATTCCTTCAAAAAGTGTGCATGCCTTTGTGTTGATGTAAAAAAACAAAAAAAACAGTTGACAAGCAAAATGTGTGATATTTGGACAGACATGTCCTGTGAGATGCTTTGTGTGTTGACCTGAAATGGCCTTCGCGGCTCTCTCTCCCTCTCCAACCGCAGCAAATCAGGTCTTCTGGTGCTCCATCTAATAACATTCAATTATCCCTCCAATTATTCATAGACTGCACTCGCTTGCTGCCTCAGGGACTGCAGCACGATTGGATGTCAGCTTGAACAGAACCTTATTTTCCCCTCCGCAGAGTGGCAGAATGCAGTAGCTTTGAGGAGAAAGTGCAGAGGAAACTGGAGAGGTGTGGAGGAATTTCTGATTGGAGTAGTGCATTCAGAATGTCTCGTCTGAAATCACTGTGTCCACGTGCTGGAAAATAACAATGGAGACCGAAGCTGGAGCTGGCACTCCATCAAACAGGCTTGGAGAAATGGAGAGAGGAGAAATTACAGGGGAGGCAGCAGGCGTCCGACCCCCCGCTGTCTCTTTTCCCTCCTCGGAAACTCATTTGCATCCCTTCACCCTATTTTCGAATCCCTCGAAATCATCTGAGAGGATGCCTCGATGAATTCCCACTCACTCCCCATTCCTAATAGATGCAATTTATGACATGCTGGTTATGTTCACCAATAGACCTGTTTGCTAGCATCACCGTTCAAGTAGAAGTTTGGTGCTAGCTGTAAAATAATTCACAGATCCCGAAAGCTAGGCAAATAGCATCCATGTAGATGACCTGAAAATCAAATGGGGGAAAAATACATTGAAAAAAGAGGTTCAGTTGAAGCTAAATGGATTCAGAAGAAAACAAAAGTGTTTATAAAAGCAAGGCTTGTTTACAAACAAGTGAAGTTTGCTGGAATTGTGCTCTATAATGTGCAGTGAGATGGATAATGATGACCCGTCTCGCTTACTCAACATGGATACTCGGAAAACAGGTTGGAGATGAACTAAACACCTTGCTGACAGAGGCACATCTCTGGAGACAAGCAAAGAGCGATTCAGGGAAGAACTAGAAGATCCTGACCTGACTATAACTGCTTTCTCCACCGGGATATTGATGGTTGCATATATACTAACATATAACTTAAGCCAATTATAAATGTGATAGATTTCCAAAGCATATAAGAAATAATGCGTTAATATGTTTACCATACGCTCACTATCCACTTTCTTTGGAACACCTGTACATGCAGATAACTGAACTATTAGTTCCTCAGGAGCTCTTGATTGCACAATTCCTCATGACTATAAACTGTTGTAGAAAGGATATTATTTACATTTACATTATTTACTGTCCAGTGTCACCCTGGTTCCTCTTAAGGTTTCTTCCTCATATCATCTCAGGGAGTTTTTCCTTGCCACTGTCGCCTTGGGCTTGCTCATTAGAGATAAATGTTAGGGTTAAAGAGTAAATTAACTTCAAACTTTATAATTTTTATCTATGTTTATATACTTCTGTAAAGCTGATTTGAGACAATATCCATTGTTAAAAAGCTATACAAATAAACAAATTGAAATCGATTTTATTGAAATAACTGCATGACTGCATGTTTACAGAGGTTCCTAATAAAATGATCTGTGCATATATTTACACAGAGCTACATCACAAACTGTGTATTTTTTGTCCACATTCTCACATTAGGGTTATCAAAACTAATGGATTATGAAGCGTAATTTATTTAGACATTTTTTATGCTTTAGTTTTAGTTTAAATATGAAAAAAATTGGCATGAAATATTTTATATAGCCTTTTTGTAAGTAAGTTTCCAAATGATACTGTTTTTCTGAGGCTGAATCTTTAATGATATTCTCTTGTGCATATAGAGCATTACATGGGATTTACAACACAGTCATGTTACACTGTGTGAGGCATTATATTGAATAGGAAACCATTTGAGATTTGGCTAAACTGTGTTGTGGAGCTTAAAATATTTTTTCAGTATTAAAGATGGCAGATTCTTTTCCCTAGATCAGGGATTGAAAATTTCTTCTCTCACTTTCTCCCAGAGAGAACTGTGCTACTCACTGAAATTACAGAAGGAAGGGGCCTTCCAGAGTATGTGGACATTTACAAGAACATGTTAAATGTAGGGGGACATGGTGGTTTAGTGATTAGCACATTTGCCTTGCACCTCTAGGGCTTGGGGGTTCAATCTCCACATGTGCCCTACTGGATTTGCTGTAGGGATTTTCTCCAGGTACGCACAGACATGTGTTGTAGGTGTGTGTGTGTCCTGCCTTGTGCCCTGAGTCCCCCAGGATAGGCTCCAGGCTCCCCACAGCCCTGTGTAGAATAATCAGTACAGAAAATGAATTACTAAATGTCGGCGGTGAAGGTTGCACTACAATGTGTACATGTTAACACTAACTATATCACATACCTAACAAAGAACGTACACACTTAATCCTTGGTTCTCTTTTGTTTTATCTAGCTCTGTATTCTAAGTAGCACCACGGTCCTGGAGGAAAATTGTTTCATTTCACTATGTACTGTATCAGCTATATATGGTTTGAAATGACAATAAAAGCTTCTTGACCTGACTTGAGCATGTATTGTAACATATAATTAATATATTAGTGTATCATGTCAGCATTGGCATATTTATTATTAACACTTTACATTAACAATACATGAACAATCATGCACGAATACCTGAATGAACACTTCCTTAAATATGAACTAATAAAAAGTAAAAGCTATGACCTAATGAAACTAAGGAAAATCTATTAACAACTAATGAAAGTCTATTTTTAACTATGACATGAGTCACATGAATTCATGCGTAAATAACGGCAGCTTCAAGTACACGTTAGTACGTGTTTGTTAGTTAATGTATAAATTAACACTAAATCAACCATGCCCTATAAGAAAGAATAGGAACTAAATGTGCATCATTTCAAATGGCTTATGTAATTTGCCATATGCAGCTGCTTACACAAACATCACTGTATGGCATTGGATTACTCTCATAATGGTATTTCGTTGCTATGTACCTGTACTTTGCAACGACCATAAAGTTGTATCTATCTATAAAATGTTCAATGATCCTTTTAAGTTAAACAAAAAACATACTTTCCTTCATAATTAATTTTTACATAAAGAAAAAATATATTTGTATGTCAGTAAAAAGGGACAACTGTATAAAGGTAAAGAGTTGTCATGCCAAATATTAACTTTTACTTTTGCTGCTCTTTATACTAGATTTTCTTTTAATGTAGCAGAATATTTACTCTATACTTTATACTCTTTATATACTCTATATGTTTCACACACTACAGTGGGGCATAAAAGTATTTAGTCAGCCACCAATTGTGCAAGTTCTCCCACATAAAAAGATGAGAGAGGCCTGTAATTTTCATCATAGGTACACTTCAACTATGAGAGACAGAATGAGAAAAAAAAAATCCAGAAAATTACATTGTCTGATTTTTAAAGAATTTATTTGCAAGTTATGGTGGAAAATAAGTATTTGGTCAATAACAAAAGTTCATCTCAATACTTTGTTATATACCCTTTGTTGGCAATGACAGAGGTTTTCTGTAAGTCGCCACAAGGTTTTTACACACTGTTGCTGGTAGTTTGGCCCATTCCTCCATGCAGATCTCCTCTAGAGCAGTGATGTTTTGGGGCTGTCGCTGGGCAACACAGATTTTCAACTCCCTCCAAAGATTTTCTGTGGGGTTGAGATCTGGAGACTGGCTAGGCCACTCCAGGACCTTGAAATGCTTCTTACGAAGCCACTCCTTCGTTGCCCGGGCGGTGTGTTTGGGATCATTGTCATGCTGAAAGACCCAGCCACGTTTCATCTTCAATGCCCTTGCTGATGGAAGGAGGTTTTTACTCAAAATCTCACGATACATGGCCCCATTCATTCTTTCCTTTACACGGATCAGTCGTTCTGGTCCCTTTGCAGAAAAACAGCCCCAAAGCATGATGTTTCCACCCCCATGCTTCACAGTAGGTATGGTGTTCTTTGGATGCAACTCAGCATTCTTTCTCCTCCAAACACGACAAGTTGAGTTTTTACCAAAAAGTTCTATTTTGGTTTCATCTGACCATATGACATTCTCCCAATCCTCTTCTGGATCATCCAAATGCTCTCTAGCAAACTTCAGATGGGCCCGGACATGTACTGGCTTAAGCAGGGGGACATGCCTGGCACTGCAGGATTTGAGTCCCTGGTGGCGTAGTGTGTTACTGATGGTAGCCTTTGTTACTTTGGTCCCAGCTCTCTGCAGGTCATTCACTAGGTCCCCCTGTGTGGTTCAGGGATTTTTGCTCACCGTTCTTGTGATCATTTTGACCCCATGGGGTGAGATCTTGTGTGGAGCCCCAGATCGAGGGAGATTATCAGTGGTCTTGTATGTCTTCCATTTTCTAATAATTGCTCCCACAGTTGATTTCTTCACACCAAGCTGCTTACCTATTGCAGATTCAGTCTTCCCAGCCTGGTGCAGGTCTACAATTTTGTTTCTGGTGTCCTTTGACAGCTCTTTGGTCTTGGACATAGTGGAGTTTGGAGTCTGACTGTTTGAGGTTGTGGACAGGTGTCTTTTATACTGATAACGAGTTCAAACAGGTGCCATTAATACAGGTAACGAGTGGAGGACAGAGGAGCCTCTTAAAGAAGAAGTTACAGGTCTGTGAGAGCCAGAAATCTTGCTTTTTTGTAGGTGACCAAATACTTATTTTCCACCATAATTTGCAAATAAATTCTTTAAAAATCAGACAATGTGATTTTCTGGATTTTTTTTTCTCATTCTGTCTCTCATCTTTTTAAGTGGGAGAACTTGCACAATTGGTGGCTGACTAAATACTTTTTTGCCCCACTGTATATATTAGCTGTGTGCTGAATTGTCACTAAAACATTAAATAAATACTTGTATGTGTATGTGTGTGTGTGTGTGTGTGTGCATGGTTCTGTGTGATGAAATGGAATGAAACTGGCCCTTATAAATAATGAGAAGCAGTAAAAGTAAGAAAAGTCAGTCTTAATGAACAGTTTTCCTGGACTGTTGATTATATATCACCAAATTCCAACCCAGCTATTTAACTTGATAATATGGAGGATATTCAAAAACCTGGACATTGATGTATTTGAAAAGGGAGATTATTTTACATCTGAGTGCATTATTTTCACACCTAGACAGGTCATTAAGTTGATATCATGTCATCATCATCATCTCGCTTTATAGACACCATCAGTGTTTTTATTCTCTAGGCAGCTGCCTTACTATTTATGTCCTTCAAAAGGTATCTGTATAATCAGGCAGCATTCTAACCTAATAGAAACCTCAGCATTATAATGTTTAACACTCTGTGCTCACTACTTTATCATCTTATTAGAGGATAGATTCTAACTGTACTGCTGTAGTGGTTTATCTGGTGCTGAATCTGAACTAAATTATTGTTCACTGAGTAACAAGCTAGCTAGTTAATTAAGGCTAAGTTAATCAGATAAGCTGTGTGGATGCATAATGTTGGAAAATCCAGGGAATTCTTTTTTTTTGATAAACTCAAATAATGAAAAATTGGATTTTGAGTTTTTCTGCCAACAATGTAAAATCTATTTTACCAAAATGACCTGGAAATGTTTTTATTTAGGCTGCCTCTGTTGGCTGTCTGCCTGCAAAGATCACATCAGATAAGGATCCAGTTTAACAAATGCAGTGGTTAATGCAGTCATTCTGAAAGATACTTGCTAGCCAAGAGTGCTTTTCTCAGAATTAGAGAAAATAATGATTTCTGGCTAATTTTTGGATAATTACATGCCATAACAAAATGGACAACAGTTAAATCAATCCTGTTCATAATCAGAAAATGCCGGCGATGTTCCTGCACCATCACATCATCATCATCATTAAGACTGAGAGTTGAGGAGACAATAATGAGGCTCCTGTTTAAATGCATTGAGTGAATTTTTCCTCAGGTGATGAGAGACCTCATTTCCCATTGTAAATGTATTTCAAATTCTTTAAATTCTTGAAAAATTGGCTGCCATGTTGATTAAGTAGATTGGGTTATAAATGTATGTGGGAACTCATTAAGTGATGCTGGAGCTGAATCTTTGAATGCAGGAGTAAACACGGTTTAAAATGCTAGAATTTTCTTGTGACTCAAATACATGACAAAGGGAAACATATACCCAAGAACATGTTAAAATTTGACCATGTGCATATCCTAGGCCAACACACTGATATCAACACAAAGTCTGCCCATGCTTATTAATATTTTCATGGAACTTTTAGAGTCTGATGAGGAAATCTAGGATTGGTTGCGCAGAGCAAGATACAGTATATACAGCATAATGCTCAAAATCATTCATGATGAGATATGACATAGGCCAGCTGTTATAGGCTATATGACTAGACTATTAATAAACATTTATGCCAGAAATAAAAAAAAAAAAAAGAAAGAACATTTGAATATGTCTTGATCCTGAGCTGATGCTTTTGTACTTTAAAATAAAAACCATGTCTTTGTCCAACAAATGGATGTATCTAGTGAATTAATGCAAACAGGAAACGTCCGCTCACATCCATGGTACCTGCTTCTAATCCAGCTCAGCACTCTTTCTTTCTATCTTGTTTTTAAATTGTCATCTGTTTTTAATTCTTTGACTGCAGGAGAGACATACCGTGCCTAAATGCCCTTTTGCCAATAAATACTTTTCCTATTCGCTTTACTTCCTTGGGCAAATATCAAGGACGTTTATGTTTAGAAAGAGGAGGAGAGGAATGGAGAAGGTGAGGCGGGATGGAGGGATGAGACCTCAGTTTAGAAGAGGAGATGACTCAGGTCGTGCAAACTCGCTTCCCTGTGGCTGAGGAGGTGATGTTAGACCACTGGTCTGCTTTCGATTAGGACCACGTGTCATCGGCTGCGGGAACTCCAGAAAGTATTAGATTCCACAGAAACAAATTAAAGACCCGCCTTTACTTTGCTCTCACTTACTTACTCTCGCTTTCTCCCAGAGAGAATTGTGCTTTCCACTGAGAGACATTACAGAGGGAAAGGGCCTGCCAGGAAAAACACAACTGCAGGCCATTTCAGAGCATCGGAAAATGAGGAGGCTGCCAGTGAACAAAGAGTGGTAGTCAGTTTGCGGATGTGATGGCCGACATTCCCAGTTAAAAAAACGACATGAGATATTTAGCTCACCCTGCATGCAGGCAGGAAACCATGCTACAGGAAGCCTGCAGAGCCGAGGTGGACCTATGTGTGAAGTGAAATATATTTTCAGAATGGAGACAGAGAATGTCTTGTAACGCATCATATATATATATGATGATTTCTGAAAGAACCGCTACAGTGGAAATATTTATAATCCAATTTATAGTCCAACTATAATAATAATAGTGATACTACTACTAATTCTACTACTACTAATGATAATTCCATTCATTACTACAGTATATGCAGTAGGTTACAATGGATTCACAAACACTTTACCTGTCTGTTTATTAGCTAATTTGACACTTTGACCAGATTGTCAGCAATCTGACCAGATATTATTTGCTTTGAGAACCATTTGCAACATACCAGTGACACAGATATGTTAAAAGCATCTTAACGGTTCTCACATTGGTCAGACAAAGCATAGTTGCTGAGATTTCTAGGCAATGACGCAATATCCACTAAGATACTACTGTAAGATTGAGCTGAGAATGGTCCATCATGCATATACAATAACAGCTGGTCAGTGTTGGTCCTATATGGTTCATTTCCACTGTTGGAATACCTGCCTAATTTCTGTTTTAAAAAATGTGATGGCAACCGCCAAATTGTGACAACAGTATTTCATACAGACCCATACACCATGAAGTGTAATTATTTTGTAAATTAGTTTGCATAAATGGCTCAGTGGGAAGCACAGTAGCTCAGTGGGTAGTGTTGCTGCCTCACAGCACTGGTCCCAGGTTAGATCCTGAGACTAGGTTACTGTTTGTGTGAAGCTTCTCATGTTTTCCACATGTGTGATTAACACATTTGGATTAAGTATTTTCCTCCCACAGTCCAAAAACATTCAGGAAGGTGGATTGTGTACTTTAAATTGTCTCTTGGTGTGAAAGTGTGTGTACATGGAGCCTGGAGATGGCCTTCCATCCCATACTAGGTGAATTCTCCTGCCTTATTCCCAGTGTTCCTTGGTTCGGGACTGGTTCCACCATAACCCTGACCAAGATTACTGCAGTGAAATTCAGGCAATAAAAGGTAGTTCCTCCCATGTCTAAAGCACACTAGAGCTTATGAAAGGCGTATGAAAATACTTGTGTTAGGATGAAGGCTTATTGCGATTCAACTGAGAAACTTTGTCATTATCTGCCTTAATTGGCTGCTGTCAGCTGAAAGGTTTACGAGGCAGTTTAAATATCTGCTTAGTCCATTCAACATCTGTGTCTCTCAAAACAAGGGGAAGTCTTCGTAAAGGCTCTATCACAAACCTCTAGCATCTGGTACTATCAACACAATCGTTTCATAGTAATCGTTTATGGCAGTATTTATAGTAATTCTTTTTAAGTATTCATTACAATGGAATCATTTTTAAACAAATGACTCAATGATCCCAAAAAATTAATTATGTCATCTTTCTGGAATTGAAAGTTGTTCAATTATAGGAAAACTAACAACAGACAGGAATGTGTTACAAGTATTCTATATAGCTTTGTCAGACAAATAAACTAGCACTGCCAGGACTATGTTGTTATCTGGAGAACTCTCAGCCATTTCTCAGTGCAATCAATAAGGCACGGTAGGAAATGGCCTACACGCAGCGCAATTTGTACTTCTCTCCAGCGGCCACTGCAGTATCCATGCAAAACATTTTTAAAAAGCTATTGCCCCTAAAATGGATGTCCATTTTGAGAAAAATAGAACAAAGTGACGCATTTGGCAGAACAACCTAATGATACGAGTGAGCTACAGCTGCAATAAGGCTTCTTAGTGAAATAATCCAACTGTTGTATGGCTCTGAATTTCACATACCATAACAAATGGTCATATTTTCAAACCATCCAACGAGTTGTTTGGATTAAATCATGGAAATCATTGTATCTGCTTACAACCTCACATTTTCAGAGAAGAGAATATTAAATGATATATAACACTGCAGTGGCAGGGCAGTGGTTCAATTACTGGCTTAAGGAAACAGTTACGGTATTTTTGAGTGGACTTCAAAAATCTTATATAAGACCTCAAAGCCTTAGATAAGTTTTATACCAGTATTATTAAACAAGACATTTTTTATTTAAAGATATCTCATATCAGTCTTTGCCAGTGGGTTGCTAGAACAATTCTTATTCCTATTATTCCTATTATTTATTTATTTATTTATTTATTTTTATTTTTTTATGAAAATAAGGCTTCATTCAATTCAATATGCATGCTAATAAAAATTAAACCTAGTCTTCAGAAAAAGATGTTTACACAACAATTACATAACAGTTAGTTGGACTATATAGTTTAATTAAGAAAATACCATGCTCTGTTATCAACACTGAGAAATTTTTCTGTAACAAGTTTTCATATACAGATATGAATTAATTAGTAAAATTCCGTGAATAATCTAGAAACTGAGATTTGAACTGATTTTGAGAAAGAATTAAAAGAAAGAAAGAAAGAAAGAAAGAAAGAAAGAAAGAAAGAAAGAAAGAAAGAAAGAAAGAAAGAAATATGATCCTGGGAGCACTTTATTTTCAGGGTTAATTTCCTTCAGTAAAATCCAAATTTTGACACTTGCACATGGCTTATTCATATCTAAATCGGAAGTTTGTTATCCAAACCCAACCAACAGCTTTAATTGTTACGTGTTGTAATAAACAATAAACACATTAAGTCTGTTATGCAAATCATTGAGGATGAATTGGTTGAAGAATGAATAGTGTGTAATCTTTAAATGCAATTTCTTTCCAGATTTTAAAAACACTAGAAATTTACTAAAGTGGGTAGATATGTACAAGAGAACAGTAACATTTCAGAAAGTCTATATTTTCCAGAATTATATATAGTTGCCAAGGGTTTTTCCCGGCTGCCACATACATCATGAGAGGTGAGCAATATTGTCCATAATTCTCAATGGATCAGGTAGTGTCAAAATCTTAGTCCACAGTGAAGAAATGTGACCTACTTATGTAAAAATGTCACAAAGCTGAATGTTAAATCTTATACATTCATTCTTACATAAACTGCAGACAAGTTATATTGTTATATTTTATTGGAGATAAATATACTAGTTTACAGTTAGCTCGGTCTCTGCATGAAAATACTTGCCCTTCCTTTTTCTTGCTCCTGTCATCAATTACTGAAAAAAAAACATAAAGCTACCATTACTGCAACTGGCAAACTGACTTGGCTAGCAACATAACAAGTAGTTTGCATTTTACAAACCAACAATTATCCCTCATAAACACTCTCTTCTATATTATACATTCTTGCAAAGTTAAACATTTGTGTCACAGCAATGGCTGAACTTAATCTATAACAGTGTCCAGTCTTATCCAGAAAGGCCCAGTATGATTCCAACCAAGCAGAAGCCACACTCCATAGTATTTATTAGTAATTTAATGAGTATTAGTAAATAGTAATATGTTGTATACCTCAGCAAGAAGATAATGTCTGGTAGTGTAGTGAACATAATGGGCTACTATATATATGGGTGGGTCAAATGTACATTGTCCTCCTCAGATTTTCGAGGTCAGTTGACCACTGCTGATTGGCTAGAATTCAAACGCAAGTTTTTCTGCATAGGAGACTATAATGAGACTATAATCTGTCACCATATTAGGAGGAAGTCATCCTATCTATGATAGATTTGACAAATAGATCTGTGTGAGAGGAAAAAAAACCCAAAAGATCACAATCTGCTGACATACAGCCATGGGTTCAGAAATCAGTTGATGGTGTTCATAAATAGCAACTTAACTTTAAACTTTATAATTTTTTCTATGTTTTTATATTTCTGTAAAGCTGCTTTGAGAAAATGTTCATTGTTAAAAGCGCTATACAAATAAACTGAATTGAAATATATTGGCATCAGCCACAATACACTACTATTTTTGACCAGAATGTCATCTCTAGTCCTTAACTTTTTACATTTTCTATACAGTAGCTGAAAATATGTATAGTAAATTCTATACAACAGTAATATATAACATCTAGCATGGATACTATTTATATAATAGCAACTGACCATAAAATGGAGTTTTGTTTGTATGGTTTTTCTCTCAACCCATTTTGAACCTGAAACTTGACACAGGTTTGCAGACCTCATCAATACAATATTAATAGTCCCTTATTCTTTTTTCACTGAGTATGCTCGGCATCTGAGTAAAAAAGTAATAAGTAATACAAAAATGTATGAGACCAAAACAGAGCAGAAAGTGATGTATATTTATCAGCAACCTGAATTGACTTGTGTCAGACCTGTGGGAGAGCCAGAGAAAGAGAAAGGGAAGAATTTAATAAAGAAGGGCCCTAATTACAGCTGCTGCATGGCACCAAGGGAAGATGCCTCAAATCCAGTCGGCTCATATCTGCCAACAGTATTTCTACCAATTAGAGCACCAATTAGCGTGCAGGTGTCAGCAGAAATGCCTAGAACTGTGTCAGAGGGACCACAAGGCCCAGTTAACTCTCTATGACACCAGCTCACACCTGACAAGAATGCTGAAAGTTTGTTAGAAAAATAAGGAAGATGTGGACCTAATAATGCTTTTCCAACAGCATATATTTGTGCTCAACACCATGCTTCCTTCTCTGATATAAGCTGAGTCGAACGTGAATGCTGAACCACTTACAGGACAAGAGATGTTGCTAATTCATCAGTTGTGTCACTTAGCTGCCAAGTGTGTCTGCGCCTTGTTAAACTAAAAAAAGTCATTGACTCCCAGACACACACAGTTCAGTAGAACTGGTGTAACTGCACCGAAAGTAATTTATAGAAGGAACATTTAACAGGGATTAATCAAGTCTGATTGCATTTACAGCATGTCTGCATAAAATATGACATACAACAAGAAATAAGAGCCTTTAAATAGATTTTTAGATTTAGACACAGCAGTTAGGTTTGAAAACAACATTGTAGTGCAGTCTGAAACCTAATAAAACACAATTTGGAGTCAAAAAGCACTTTCTGTAGTAAATCTTCTGCAGCACAATGAAATATTCCTTAAGGTTTGGAACGAACGGCAGTGCAATCTGTTCAGGGAATAAACAAACTTAATAATTGCTTCAGGTCCAGTCCAGTCCACATAATCACAGCCATGTGTTTTAATATGTATAGAGTATACGGTCTAAATGTCTGAGTCTGTTTGTAAGAACTGTTTTTATTTGATCTAATATTCTAAAACTAATCTAACTTTTTAAATGGATATTTCTCAAACAAATGACTAAACATTGTGGGGTTTTTTTTTATTGAAAGCATGTAGCATTTAAAGTGTACTTTAAGAGAGGCATTCTGGGTGTTTACTTTTGAAACTAGCATTACTAAGTATAACTGAGCAGTGTTCAATTATACATAGTAGTGCGCAGAATGCATTTTAATCTTGGATTTTAAAATGCATTTTTGGAAGATTTTAAATCTCCTGAACTGAAATTAATTGTCAAAACACTTCAGAGTTTCCTTTCACGTAAACTCAGTAATGAGTATACAGTAACTATAATGACAGTATTATTAGTATTATAGTTTTTGTCCCAATTTAACCAACACTAAACATTTCTTGATGATACACTTCATAAAGTATGTAGTGGTAGATTTAAATGATTCCCAAGCTATTTCTTTACCCATTCAAAGTCCATAGACTGCACTTAAAAGTGGCTTCATTTTAGCCTCTGGCTAACAGAGGTTCAGGCAGCCTTAACTAGAATCCCTGAATGAGCTGTGTCAGTGGTGTGTGGGAGTGCATTCAGTCAAAGCCTTAAGCTTGGCACCAGTTAAAACACTAGATTTAAATTTAAATGTTACTGAAGAGCTTACAAAAACCTGTCTCAGTATAGTCAATGCTAAGCCGAGTTCTATACAGGGACTAAGATGGCTGTTTCTGAAAAGGCATAATCATTCTTAAATCATTCTTTAATACCTGACAGATCTGCAGAGCTTTTGCCTTTAAACTGTATAAGCAACTTGGTCACATGGGTAAAGAGTAAATCACTATGTAGGAAAATAGGAAAATAATCTCTTGACACTGACACTGGAAACTGCTTCTATACATTTTTTACAAAATACATACATACATACATACATACATACATACATACATACATACATATATACATCGATCTCTTAACAGAAATCTTCAGCTTGTCAGTTGACAAAATGGTTTTCTTTATTAACCAACAACACATTTCCCCCTCAGTTTATTATTAGCTTTAGATCATTGTAGAGAGCCACAAGCACCAGTGAATTAGTTTTACTATGTCAATATGTATTAAAAGCACATTAATGTTATTCATCTGAATTACAGTGTCTACAGTATAACCTGCCAGAGTAACAAAAAATTAATCAACATTTTCAAGACTTACATTCATCGGGACCAGCTGCTGTCTAGTAAACAGAGTTGTGGATGTTATTCACAATATGACAAAGGTCAAACACAGTATTCTGGTTTTTAGTAAAGCATGGTATTTGTTTACATCTTTAACATTTCCAATATTTGACATTAAATGCCATATATGTTACTGGGCTTCGTGCGGCATAAGGGTTGATGAGGTTGTTTGTCCCCGAAAGGATGACATATAATTAAGAGAAGCAAGTATGAGTATATGGTGGATGGGGAAGTGAACAATGGCCACCAATCAGCTCAACAAAACAGTGCGTGTGTGCGTAATGGTGCAATGTAGGGTCAGCTTAGCTGTATGAGATCTGCAGAGCATTTGTCTTAGCACAAAAATAAAACGTCTCAAAATGGCCTTCTCTCTGATTGAACTTAAAGGTACCAAATTATAAAGGGACAAATCGCTCTTAACTTAAAGGACCCAAATATTTATGGCAACACCAAGTTTTCTTCTTTAATCGGAGCTCCTTTTCTTTTTCGTTAATGGTTTCTATTTACACCAAAGTTTCTTTTCTTTTTCCTAATTGGTATTTATTTACTTCTGAGGTCCCTTTCTCTGTGTCTTGCTGCTTTATTACCTATAACCTAACTCCCTTTTCGCATGCAGAGACCAGGATTTGGAGGGCTTATATAAAGGTGCGGCCATGTGCAGCAAGTTAGGCTGATTACCTGTACGAGGGCATAACCGGTGCCAGGTCTGTTATAGAAGCCTGTGTAGGTGACTGTGGATTTGCCTGAGAGGATACTCCCGTTGTAATAATACTTAAACAAGCGCATGGTTAACAGCCTATAAAAATGTTTTATAGATAGCTATAATTTTGCACAAATTGAAAAACACATGTATATATTATTAATTTAATTTTATAGTTTGCCATTCCTTGGAAAATGGTAAAAAGTCTTGATGATAAACAGTAGCCATGGGAGTGTAGACAATATTTTCAGTTGAAGCCTTTCTTGGCCAAGAACTACAAGCATAAATGTTTTGGTTAGCTAACTAGCCAAAGATAAGGTTTCATTCATTCATTCATTCATTCATTCATTCATTCATTCATTCATTCATTCATTCATGTATTCTTTCATTCATTCATTCATTCATTCATTCATTCATTCATTCATGTATTTATTTATTTATTTATTTATTTATTCAAACACCACTCCCACTGCACTATTCCTTTGTGAAAAAATAAACATGGCAGTTGTTTGGGTAGATTTTATGCATAATGAGGATCATATCATCATCCCTACAGGGTATTAAGAGTATCAAGCCTATCAAAATGTCCTACTCTATTTTTCAATTCAGATTGTTAAGTTCAGTTATAGTCAAGGACATTTTTAAGAGAAACAGACTACAGACACTGCTGGCACCACACAAAATCTGTTCTATATTGCACTGACTGCATTGACAATGTAAACACGTGATATGAGAGAAGAGAAATGGTATTTCGATTCCTCTATATGTCTGCACATATGGTGGCATTGACAAATAAAGAACCTTGAACCTTGAACAACTGCTTATTTTAACACAAAAAAGTCCCCTATATTTTGGGGGCTACATTTCATTAAAACAGACTTTTCCCTTCAGGCTGATGTGATTGTCATTGATTGTGACGTAAAGGTTTGCAATGACAATGCAAAAGTGAATTATGTTTTGCTTCACCAGCTCTCACACACACACAGTTACAATTTTGTACAAATTTGCTGTTCATTTGTGGCCCTAGCATTTTGCATTCATCTCCAATATAAATGTTATCTCCAAATTTCCAAAATTACAGAAAATTACAGCAAAGTAATGGCATGGTTATGCAGAAATCAGCACTTGACTACATTACCCATCAGCTCCTGTTCCTCACATAAGCTCACTGAGCACTCACAAAAAACAAAGATCAAATGAAATGTTCAATCTGGATAGAATAATGTTTTTACAAAGCTGCTTAAAGTTCTTTAAATTTCGGTGTTGCGAGAGGGGTTGCAGTTAGTAGCTGGTGTCTGAAGTGGGAAGGTGGAGTTTGGGGGGTGAGCTAGAGGAGTAATTACTAACATGACACAAATGAGCCCTTTTCTTCATCTTCTTACAGATCTTAGTGATCTTTTTTCTCTCTCTCTCCATTTCACTGTATAATCTGTGTGTGGATATGGCAGAATGCTGGCTAGAAGAAGTGACAGCTTTATTTGATTTCTGTTCAGTTTACTGTCTGTGTACTGTGCCAGTGAGCATAAAATCCCTCACATGTGATCTGACCCTGAGTCTGCCATGTTTCTGAGTGGCATCTGGGTGACACTGTTATTTTGGTGCACTGGTTATATTAGACTCTCCTCAGCAACCCATAACAGCAACAGCAAGAGATATTCACCAGATCCTTGGACAAGCAGGCCATGGATTGAGCCATACGAAAGAGCAAATTTGTATAAGCCAAATAGGAAGAAACTTTATAAATAGTTAAAAGGAATCCTGTAAAAGTGGTTACAACTAGCCTTGCTATTTTCTTCTTTGGAAATGGAGCAAAAATCTGTGATTTTGAACAGTCTTGGTGTGATGTGGTGACGTAGTGGCTCTCTGAACAGCAGTGGTTAGTTAGACTTCTTGCGAATGTGATGGATGTCATAGATAGGCAAAATAGGCATAGATAGGTTTTTAAATAATTAGTAGATTATTATGTTATTGTGTCTATATAGGATTTCCTCCACGTTGTCTGGTTTCCACCCACCTTGTAAAAACATGCCAGTAGGTGCATTAACCATGATAAATTGCTTCCTAGGTATGAACTGTGTGTGTATGTGTGTGTGGTATCCTGATCTGGCATCTAGGATGTATTCCTGCCTTGTGCTCAGTGTTCCGAGGATCATCTACAGATCCACTATGATCACTCTTGTTTTCTATAGTCTCATATTTCCAACATTTGAATTCCTGGGATTAAAGTTCACCTGAATGAACTCAGAAAAGAAACCTTATCCAGAAGCAAATTCCTTTTTCCATTAAAATATCTCTCCCAGCCAATTCATATTTGCATGCATTTACTCTGTTCTTAAAAATATATTACTGGTAAGTTTTTAAAAATATTCAAGTTTTCCAAACCAAATAAGTTAATATTTGTGGTGTTGTGTTATGAAAGATAAAAGCAGGCCACCACCTTACACCAACTCCTACAAATTCTTTGTGATCCGGTTTGTTCATCCTTTCCAAGAAAGCTTCTCATTAAATTTCAGCTTTAAATAAATCAATTCTGACAGCCCATAACTAGTTAAACCAACACCAGTAAACGAAATATGAACCAAGGCTTGAACCTTTCCAAATTTGAGCATAATGAACCTGCATCGATATATTCTGTGGGATTAGTAATGGTGTGTAAATGATGTTTACGGGAGAGTAGGAGTCTTTCAGACCAGACAAGACACCTCATACAGCAGTGTGTGCTGGCTTTCTGGCATCTTTGATTCTCCTAGGATCAGGAGAAATAGAGGGAGATATTGTATGAACACACCACCATGCTGAAGAGGCTTTGAATTAAATTTGATGGAAAGTATATGAAAAGCTGCATAGACGATGAGATGGGAAAAAAAGGAAATGTATTTTCCACGATGGGTAAGTAAGCGCACTGATGCAACAGTTTGCGTCTCTTATTTCCTGGCGTTCGGCCCCTCAGGGGTTTGGCTGGACTTCTAACAAGCAAGGCGCCGGTCATATCGCCAGTATGCTGCTGGCGTGCCACGTGTTATGTCAACGGTGTGTTGTAAGGACACTCTAAACCCCATGACACACACATACACGCATAGTCAAAGACATTACTTATCATAAAGGCACAGCAGTGTGTGCAGACAGCATCAGTCACAAAGCCAGTTATGTATATATCTATGGATATCAGCAGCTAACACACTATTCTATTCCAAGTGAATGGTCTAGAAGGTCCCTGTGGAGTTGATTTTGGGCTTAAGGGAAGAAACGAAAAAGACAAAACAGGCAGGGATTCTAATTAATGAGAGATGGAAGTTGTCATATAGAGCATTAAATAGCACTTGACAAGGTTCAGAAATACTGATGAGCCAGAGAACCAAGCATTAGTGAATTCCTTCAGAAAGACATAATGGTAATCTGAGCCTGGTGGAAAGCTTGTGCGCAAATTGTGGTAAATCCCAAAATACCAACCAACTAAGAAAGCATATGACTGGTGCACCTTGTGACCTCTTTCCCTAATCTTAACCAATCAGTTTGATTTGTGAAGATGATGCACTTATACCATGAGTACAATATGTGTCCCAGTACTTTGGAGGGCTCAGATACGCATAAAGTTACTAGTCAAAGCCTTAAAACCAAGTTCAAATACCAGTCATATTAGTAAGATGTGCAAGACTGCTAAACCTCCCTCAAGTCCTAACCATGTTGGTGCGTGTTTTGAAGCCCAGAACTTATGTGAATATCCTGTTAGATTCAGCATGAAAAGTGTTACAGAGCTTTCACACTGGCAATGTAGTTTGAAACAGGGCACAGTTTGCATGAAAAGTTGTAATGTGAAGGATGTTAAGCGAACCTAAGACTACCTGTACGATGAGGACTGAGTTGGGTGGCTCTGGAACTGTGCTGAGATTCTCGTGAATGTGAGCATAACTCATACTCTGGTCCACACTTGTTCAGGAAGTAGAGCAACATACACATGTGCTTTCTCCAATGACAATCTCAATCAATGACAAGTTTCCACAACAAACGAGTACCATAAATGGCAGGGGAACGTTGTGGGACACAAAAGAGATGATGCACCATATTTAAATATGGGGAGAAGAAAACATACAGGAGCACCAAAACTCTAAAGAATGCAGATGTATATTAGCCAAAAAAAGCTAAGTCATACTTTGTTCTCAATGTGTATTATTGTTGACATAAGATAAATGCAAATGCACTGGGGTTTGATAGAATCAAGTGAGTATAAAACTCTAATGCTGCAGGGGCTCTGGGAATATTCGCTCTTAGATTTGGATCACAGGAAATGTGCTGAGTGTGAAAACCACCTCAGAGTACCCAGATTTACATTACCATTATTACCATTACATGTTTTTTGTTATTCCTTGGCATGTATTTGTCATTTGTTGTTAATATTATTATTATCCCTGGTGGTCCAGCAGCAGGACCTTGCTGCTGGACCACCAGGATCATTATTAAAATAATAATATGTCCATTTCTTACACACTAACTACTTCTCATCAATCACACAACAGCTACCAGTTAACACAAGCTTCTACTGATATATGCCACTGCATCTTTTCACAGGGCAACTGACACATTTTGAAGAACATGCCAACTGCTCTCTTCAATATGCATGACCTCACGGGTGCCTTCAGTTGATTACTGTTGGTCTAATCTACAAGTGAGAGAGTACGCTCATCCACCCCAGCCAGAGAGCAGAAGCCCATAAAACCACAATAATTGAAATATGTAATATCACAACAGCAAGACAAATGTTTTGTTTTTTTGCAGCACCATTTGGGAGCCATTTTTATTAGATTATTAAACTGATTATCTAGCTCAGCCAGTTGGCTATGATTTGCACCTAATTTCAAATTTAGGTGTATAAATGGCAGCGTTCATTCCATCTGAGCCATCATTCACATTTATTAAAATCTCTTATGTCAACACACCTTCAGTTAAAAATCCTAATTTCCCACAGTTTACATGAGGCAAATGGCACGAAACCATGTGAACAGTTGAAGTTAGTGGTTTGTAGCTTGCTAAATGCACTAATTGTAATTCCTTAAAAACATATTTTAATTCTTACAAATTCTTCCTGTGAACACCAATTACAGACCACCATGTTAACTGGGCCTGTAGCAGTATGTGATGGTAATCAGTTAATCCTCCTGCAGTACCCAGAAAGCTCAATGTGTGTGACTAATACTTGGCCGCCCTGCTTGTGTTTGGGTTTTGTTTGCAATCAGGAGCAGAGCAGACAACGATTTGGTAGACTATGGTTTTGCGTGCAGATGCCGAGAGGTTGAAGGTTTTGTGGCTTCTATCCCATTTGGCTGGCGGTCAGCTATGCCACATCCCAGAAGGGCGCATGAAACACCAAAGCATGTCGAGTCCGTTTTGAATTAGCTATGCAGCTACACCCTGGAGTTCTTAGAATAAGCATGAGCTGGCTTGGCCTTGAGTCTATTTCCTTCTGAATTAGCTGGGTTTGTTTGTCTGAGTATCAATAACAGTAGGTTTTGAGCTTTACAAATTTGACTAA
Organism: Hemibagrus guttatus; assembly: GCA_033459395.1. NCBI lineage: Eukaryota > Metazoa > Chordata > Actinopteri > Siluriformes > Bagridae > Hemibagrus > Hemibagrus guttatus. The sequence continues at coordinate 16,118,260 of JAUCMX010000010.1, read as the reverse complement.
AGTCATCAAAGACTAGCATACAGTACTTCAGTCATAAATATTTGTATCATGCTTTGGAATTTAGAATTATTCAATATGGAATGGAGCTAGACATAAAGTAATACTAAAGTTATAATTATTACATCTTTATCTTATTTTTTTATATACACTTGGCCTGAGCCTTTCATGTGCATACAAGACATTGGCTGCAGCAAAATATGTTGCATTATGGGAATTTGGGAAAACCACTCTGGCCACTTGAAGTCAGGGGCATCTTTGCTAGATGGTCTTTACCAAATCCAAACTATCTGTCATACTTTGGAACATTTGATTATCTTGAAATTGTGACTTAATTTGTCTTTGTATGATGTTACAGTATATTTATCAATATTATAGCAAAGAAGAATTTCCATAAGTTGGGAGCAACATTTCATTTTCATATAAAGCTTGATTCTTCAGACTATTTTCTAATAATATGATAGTCATTTACAACTTGTTAGGTGCAGCTGGTGTATTTACTGTAGGTAACAAATCTATTGATTGATTAATTTGTTCTTAGAAAATGGAATTTCTGCTTGTTCATGTTTAACTAAATAATTACACTTGATAAAAAGCTGTTAAAAATATTCCCACTGCAATGAATGCTTTCACATAAAGTCTCGAGCCACCTTTATGTTACTTACTTTAGGTCAAATTCACTGTTTTCTCCTTCAGCTGCAAATGCCATAATACTTTTCCTCTTTACAGCAAATGACACAAATTTACAGCATATGGTTGGTCATTTTGAGCTTGTTTTTACAGCTGGAGGCTCCAGTGAAGCAATTAACTCAAAGTGGTTTTCTCATGGCTGAAAGAGAAATGAGTCCCACCCAAGGGCTGCACATTTCCCTCGCATATTTCCAAATGTAGCCTTATAAGATTAAGTTAAATAGTAATTAAGCCAAACTTCCAGTAGCATTTTAACATGACTTCGTTAACCTTACACAAACCATTCCCTCTATCTCAACGTCTTAATACTTCTTATTAAGTATTTTACCATTTTTGGTAATATTTTAGGGAAAACATTTTATATCATCTTTAAGCCATAGAGGAAGTGTAATAGTATTGAAAACTGGAAGTGAGCTTTTAGTTGTAGTGTCCTACATAAGTTATTGGATGTAAAGAGAAAAACAACAGTTGTGTCTTGAAATGTGTTTTCAGAATCCATTTATGTCTTATGTTCATTAGCTACATACAACTATCTAACATACAGCTAGAGAGTTTTAGCTTGTGATTTCTGTTTGAATTTGAATTTTTAATACATTTTGGATTAACACCACTGCAAGTATCTTCACATGGTAAAAACGTGAAAAAAAAAAACTGCAGAAATTTTTGTACACAAGTTTTATAACATACCTAACCAGCATGTTTTCCCATCTCATGGCCCTAGCTCCAAATCTATCTCTGACTAGAATTAAGGCTTTGCAAAAGATGAAAGGAAAAAAAAAAGTAAATAATAATAGTTGGTGAAAAATAAATAAATAAATAAATTTTACTTTAACATTAAAATCCTCTGTAAAATACTACGAAAACGATAGCTGATAATATAAGACTATTGGCCTGCAGTTGAAAGGAATGTACATCACATACACTGACCCACAATGCTCTTTTGTGTTCTAGTCAAAATTTTTCTTTTGCCTTAAAATTGTACCTTTAGAAAACACATAAAAACACTTACAGAGATGTGCTTTTTAAACATCCCATTCCAGATTTGTCCCCCTTTGCTGTTATAATTCCTTCCATTCTTCTGGGAAGGCTTTCCAGCCTTCTATATTTTGGCATATGGCTCTGGGGATTTGTGTTCATTCAGCCATAAGAGCATTAGTCAGGTCAGACAGTGATGCTGGGTGAGGAAAACTGGGGTTCAGTCAGTGTTCCAGTTCATCCCAAAGGTGATCAGTGGAATTGAAGTCAGGGCTCCGTGTGAGTTTTTCCAGTCTAACCTTGGCAAGCAATTTAATTGTGATGCTGTGACAGGTTTGACCCATTAGTTTGGATAAATGCAAGTTGAATTGCTACAAATACTGTAAATGTAATAAAAAAAACCCCCATGGGTGTAATGATCAGTTGTCCACAAACTTTTGGTGTAGATAAAGTATAGATAAAAATGTAATTGGCATTACTTTTTTAGTTTTCATTATTTTGTCTAACATGCTTTGAAATGACTGTGTGTGTGTGTGTGTGTGTGTGTGTGTGTGTGTGTGTGTGTGTGTGTGTGTGTGTGTATATACTATATGGAATACATATGTGAGGTGCATAATGTATGTGTGTAGTCACAATTCAGACCTATTTCCATGTCTGCAGAAATGCCTCTGATTAAGACTGGGCAGTATAGTATAGACTGTATTGAACTTAGACTCAACAATTACACACAAGTTAATATTTAAAGAGCCCAGATATTTGCCCTGATTTCTACTTGAACATACTTATACCATTATTTGACTATCCTGGGGCTCACAGAAAGTCAGAAAGTCATGGTTTACAACACTAAGCTTTTTTTTTTTAAGATTTATGCAAAATCTTATAGAAAACCAATTAGTCTGATTGTCTTAGATTAGGTGATAAATATGCATTAGGTTTAGTTAGATGTTTAAGTTTGAAGTTTGAACTTTGGTTTCATTGTTTGCTGCTGCCTGCTTTGAAAATATGAAATTGTTATAAGAATGATAGCACGAACACCTTGCCCTTTATATAGATTTTTTGGTGTTTCCTGCTAGCACATGCACACACACAAAGACACACATGCATACACTCGCTGACCTTCATTGATTAGTTCAGTATGGGGTTCATTGTAAATACACTTTCTTTACAAACTGCTCTCAGCGGTGTCAGATGCTTTAATCGAGCCCAGTAAGAAATGTTTAAGCCATAACACTATCCATCTCTTTTTGCTGGAAAAACTTAAGTCAGCCCTTTATCCGTTCATCCTGTTTTAAATGGAGGGTTTGATGTTCCAGCTCCACTTCAAACAGGACCTCAGTCTCCCTCTCCCTTCTCCACATGTAGACACTCTCTCCACGCAGCTGGGGTATCAGTTTAACGTCTTTAACAGTTTGCTGACCTAAGTTTATGGCAGGATGAGAGACATAGAGAGAGAGAGTGTGAGGATGACTGAGAATTGGAGGAAAAAAAGATGTAGGAAAAGTGGGGGAGTTTAGGACAAGCACAGAAAAAAAGGGTCTCTTGGGGCAATTCAAATGTTTATTTAGGATGTCAGACGTGCTTCTCAGTGCCAGAGTCACATCAGGAAACAGGCCAGACAAATTCTCAGGCCTGCCCCGTGCCCTCCACTGACCTTGCATTTATTCCTCCAAGATGTAATGCTAATAGTCTGGTGAATGCAAACTGATAGCTCAAGACTTTTTTTTGACTGCTTATCTAAAGGAAGGCTTAATATCTGGTTAATAGACTTCCTAGCCACCACTGACCCGTTCAGAAGCAGCTGCCATGCCAGCTGATGTGACTCATTAGAGGTCTGATATTAATACTAAAGCGGCAAATCACTCAATGCCTGCAGTTCAGCTATCCATCCATCACAAAGCTAATGGCTAAACTCCAGCACTGTGTGCCAGTTTTTGCTTACACAGTACTTTTTAGTCAAGAACGTTAACAAGCTGACACTTCTATCAAACCAGAGATATTTCAGATTGATTTATACTGTCTTTCAGATTTGATTACTGGAATTGCTTTCACACAAAGGCATTCTAAGGCAATTATTCTTAGTTATACTAAGACATTTTAAGTGTTTCTAATATTTAACATGTGCTAACTGTGTACCTCTGGGATGAAGCTAGAACGTGTACAAGTGATGAAAGGTGGGTTTTCCAACACCACAATACCACAACAAAGCCCACTGTTCAATAATATATTGGAATTAAGTATATCCTATGTCTTTATTGTAAAAAACAGACTTTCTAAAAATAAAAATATGATATTTATTCAGTATATTCCAATGAAAATAACTAGCAACAATTTATAGCCTATATGCATTTTCATATGCAAATATAAAATGCTTTCAGACTATTCCAGAACAATAGGCGGTTCTATAGCTGTGTGAACAGTAAACAAGACATGATTGTGAACGTGTTTTCATGAATGTTTTCATGAAATGAGATCTTTGAATTGATGAAGAGTTTAAAAATGATTTCTAACAAAAGATTTTTTACTGTTTGCAGGACATGGGCCCTGTTTGAGCCAAGTTCAACCCTCAATGGTGCAGATGAGAACAGAGAGCTTCAGGGTCATCAGTGAAAGGCAGCCATGATAGATATTACTTGCTAATAGAGACACACCGTTGCTCTATAAAGAGGTAGTCACATTTTCAATCAGCCTGATTAAGCTATCTAAAGTGCCTGTCATATAACTGCATAAATTCCACACTCTGAAATTAATAAACTCCAACCATTTTAGTGTACAGGAAAATGAATAACCAAAAATACACTGACAACCCATATTTATTGCTAACAAGCTACTACTGTAGAGCAATACCCCAGATACAAGATTCAAGTACTAGATTAGGAAAGAATTAGTCATCAAAACAAAACAAAAAATTCAGGAAGTAATTAACTTGAACAGACTGAATGTTCTCCAGTCTAAAGGCATGCATTGTAGGCTGACTGGCAACTCTGAATTGAGTGTGTGAGTATGTGTGATTGTGCTTGGTGATGGGTTGGCACTCCATCTTCCACGATAGACTCCCAGTTCATAATATGAATAAATATATCCAAAACTTAATTTTGTCATGTTGGTGTCCGTATGACCAAGGAACATTCAGGGATATAAGGGAAATTCAGGAGCACTGTAAATAAAGATGAATATGTTGCCAATTTGCTGTAGCTTTATCTTAAAGACAATATACAATAGAATTGCATAATGTAATGCTGTGTTTCTCAATCCTGACACTGAAGTACCACTATCCTTCATTATAGTACCATTCAACAACTCAGCTCATTAACAAGCCTGAATGCAGGTGAAGAGACAAAGCATCAACATGCCCAAAACAGTTGTACTCCAGGACCATAATTGACAAACACTGCACTAATGGGATTTGTTTAATTGACATTTATTTGAAAACACGATGATTTAAGTCTATTGAATTTTACTCCCCGATTAGTGAAGTGGAGTCTCCAAATGCCCCATATGATTGACCTGAATGTTGCACAAAATGGTACAAGTCCCTTCCTGTTTTCTAATAACCATTCACAACAGATTCATAACACTTTACTGATACAAACCTCTGACACAATTCATGAGATCATGCAACCATGTGAGATTGAGACACATCAGGTAATTGTTATTTACTGCAACACTATACATGTTCTGCACATATAAGAGCAAAAAAAACCAACATGTCAAACGTGTATTTTTATAGCATTGTATGTTTGTATATTATATCTTTTATTATGAGAAAAAAAAAATAGGCAGCATGCAGACTTGAGTTGACGTATTCCTAATGCACCTCTTATGCTTGTGGAGGATTGTGGGGATTGAAATGTTTGTTAATACAGAAGCAAAACTGTTCCTTGGTCATAATTGGTCATAAATAGAGCAAAAAAAAAATCTCCCTCTCTTTCTCTTGTTATGGGAAGATGTAAAACTCTTCTGGGTTTATCAGAAAATCTTTTGGAGGGAATTATTCTTTAGGGGAAGAATAAACTGAACAAAAATCAAAAATAACTTTCAAGAAAGATACATTGCAACAAGCCATATGGACTTATTTAATCCCTCTGAATCAAACAGTTGCAATCCATTGTAAGTACTGCACAGGTCAAGCAAAAGGGTCTGAATGATGATAAAGTGAATTAAATTGTAACAAGGGTAATTTTTTTAAGCCAGGGTAGGAAAATACATGACAACAAATCAGTTGGAAATGTGAATATGGTAACTGCATGCATGTGGCAAGCTTTAAAAAAAAAAGGGTGCATGACTGATTTGAGGTCATACCATGATTTGTTCTTGACCTAATACCTGCAATTAGCAGTGAGCCTTAGATACGCTTGGTGGAGAAACAAGTCCATTAGATGGTGAACTCTTACTCGGGGATGATAGTGGAGCTGGGTGACATCCTAGCATGGCTCAGAGTAACTCAATCCAGACCTATGCCAGGAATCAGCTGTAAAGACCACCACTGGAAACCCTGGAGGAAATCTCCACACACACACACACACACACACACAACTCTCTCTCTCTCCTAGACAACCCGGCAGCCCCAGTAATATGCACTCCATGTTGTACACTCATTTTTTTTTACATTCCTAATTTTTTTTTTCATTAAAAGTGAAGAACACAAAATAAAATATATAAATATATAGCATAAAATATATGCTCTCTCCAAATATCACCTTCATGGAGGTGACTGTAATTTAAGCACTTTCCTTCCTAATGTTCTAATGTTGGCATTGGACATGAAAAAATGATCAGATTGCATAAGAACAAATATTACATAATTACCTGCTTACAAAAACAACTTGAAAAGGAAGTTACAGTCTGTGGCCATCAAGATTAGGAAACTGTTAATTCCACTAAGCAGAGCTATTAGCTTAATAAATATCTTGGGTTGTTTGACACTGTGCATAATAAAACCACCCAAAAAAGCAGTTACAAAATCATTAGCTAAAGCATGTGTAGGAGGGGCTGGTACTGACAATCTACTCATAAATTTCTTTCAGTTATTGGTCAGAAATTTAGAGATTAAAGTTTGGCAAGCAGATGTAAAAATGACAAAAATCAACCAAGCATGGAAAATCCAGAGCTCCAGAGTTTATATTTGAATAATAATGTCAGAGAAAAAATATTATTTAATATATGTTTTATTTGTGTACTATATCCATTAATTCATTCCTTCACTCATCTCATTAATCACTTTATCCTCGTCAGGGTCACAGTGGATCTGGAATCTATCACAGGAAAACATTACATTACACCCTGAATGAGACACCAGTCCATCACAGGACACCGTACACATACACTTTCACATCTAGGGCAATTTAACATGGAGTGTCCACCTATTGGAAGGTGTTTCGAAGGAAACTTGCATGTTCTTTCTATGTTCTTGTGAAACACTATACAGACTGTAACCCAAGCTGCTCAGGATCTTGGGGCTATGTGATGGAAACCCTACAGCAATTGAATCACCGCAGTGTATCCGGCACTTATTATCCTTTATTATCACTTAGTATCCGTTATTTATTTAGTTAATTCTTCAGTTCAGATATTCAGCACTTCATCCCTGTCCCTAGGCTTAGTTTGCTCCTCATGTGTCAGTTTAGCAATTTGATCACCTCCTGAATTGTGATTCAGGGTCACAGGTCACTTTAGAAAAGCTGTTTTTAAAAGTGCGTACATGTATATCTTTCTATGAACCAGCAGGAATACCCGTGTTTAAAGACCCTAGCATTGGACCAAACAATTCAATTTGAAGAGGAAAAGGAAGTAGGACACAAAAGAACTGCATTTCTTAGCATGACTTAATAAACCCTGGTGTTGTGAGCCAATCAAAATCAAATAGCTGGGACTGTAGGTTGTTAGGATGGTTAATAAAAGCTCCTTAGTAGCGGCTATACAAGAATGTTGCCTTGTTGTTTTCTTACTGATGTCTGACCCACATCTGTAATAAATAATTAAATAAAATCCATTCATCGACTTATGCTTAGGATTTTGTGGTACAATTCTGTTTTTTTTGCCCTTCTGCTTGCTAAAATTTTCTAGTTAGCAGCAGAGGCAGTTCAGTCTTAATCAAAGCATAGGGTTTAGAGATCTCAAGTACACAGTGATGAACTGCCTACTCCTGTGTTTATTTTTGCTCGCCTTCTCATGTTGACCAATGGCTAGAGAGGAAGTGAGCTCACTCATGCTGCTGCTGAGCAAGCATGTCCTCCCCGAGACATCGAAGCAGCTTTATTCACTCGCCTCTCGCTTGTTCCCCAGAGGAAACAAACTAAAAGACGGAGTGTGTTCAGGCCACCATTCCCCAGGGAGGATCCTGTGTCAGGCAGGCAAACAGAGGATATTTATGTTGTCTCAGCTTTGCCCTGTCCAGTAGACCAGACATAGGACTTTTGGTTCAGGCTTACGATGAACATGATCAGGTTTCTGAACTAGACACCAGGCACTTTATACACAATGTCAGTTAAGATGATTTTAAACTCATAGTAGGTCATAGTTTGATAAGCTGCAACATTTGAGAGTAAATGTCAATTGTGCATTGTTACAAAGACATTTTATTTAGTTGTTTCTCATATATTTGTTCCAAAACCAAAGCCAAGGTTAAAACACAAGCAGATGTTGCAATCACCATAAAATCCATGATATTAATAAAAAAAAACACAGCAGCGACATAGAAATGGGGTGAAGGAAAACACTGAAAATATAGTTTCAAAGTGCAGCATGACCCGATGCAAGACTTAGAAAGCACAAAAAAGAGAAGATACTTTTAAAGCACCACTATATGGTATATTCTAACTACAGAAATCCAGGAACTTTTTAGGAAATCAGGCACATTTCCTTAGGAGTAAACATCAATGTTGGATGGTTATTAGTTGGTTTTATGTAAACTTTGTCCTTGTACTGAGCATTTCTAATATTCACAGAATATCTAGCTTTACTCCATGGCATTTTCTAAACCTACATTTATCTAACAGATGATTATCAAAGTGTACTTTAAATTCCAAGAGTCTAAAAGTATGTTTTATTCATTGGACTGGATTTAACAACTGGATTTAAAAACAACTGGGCTTTGCTGGAGTACTGTCACAAAGCTGATGTGCAATTTCTGTTACCTTAGAAAAAAATCTATGCTCCTGCAGAATGGTGAAATTTCAAAAGAGAAATTTGTTCTTGAATTTTGTGAGCCATTTAGATTCTCAGATTCTTGAACTTGTTAATAATCAAATAAATAAGTAGTCTTTTTTTAGAGTAATTAATATATCAAAATTAATTCACAACTTGTAAACATTAATCTTTAAACATGTTTGCCTCACACCTCCAGGATTCCCGGCATTTGCATGTTCTCCCTATGCTTTAGGGGTTTTCCCTGGGTGCTCCAGTTTCCTCCCAAGTACAAAGACATGCAGGCTGATTGGCATTTCTAAATTGTCTGTAGTGTGTGAAAGCCTGCGTAAATGTGTGTGCATATCAATGGTTTGGCACTGCATCCAGGGTGTTTTCATCCGGGGTGACATGCCGCATTGTCCCCAGAGTCCCTTGGGAGATAGGCTCCAGATTCCCTGTGACCCCGTGTTGGATAAATGGCACAGAACTGGATGGATGGATGGTTTATAGTCACATTGTTTGCTGTTGTAATTTTTTTAAATAGAAGGTTGAAAACAGAAAGAAAGTAAACTTTATTTTGCTTAAATTTTTTGTAGTACTCACAGTTGTGCTTTAGTCATAAGCATTAATATAGAGGTTGAAATCTTAATGCTGCAATCATAAATATAATGTTGCACATGAATCTTCCCTCAAGCCATAATTACACCTAGATGGCAGGTAATGCTTTATTTTTCTAAATCAAACTCAGTATTCCAAATGGCAAACTTAGAATATTTTATTGCTTTACTTCTCAGATCATAAATCTGAGTCTTATATATGCATGTCAGCTCCTGCTCTGACTCGCAATTTCACCTGAATGACACTGTTGCAATTCCACTTTGTTCCAAACACAGCACACTGTGTATACAAATGAATGCGCCGACATGCACATGCACCACACAACAATGGCCTCAGTATTACTTCCCCGCAAAGCTTTGGTTACTCTATCCGCTTTATTCTGAAAGCACTACATTTATACAATTTAGTTATTAGCATAATTACAGAATCAAATTAAATATGCACTTTGTCTCTTATTTTTCATCACAAAGGGGACAGTGAACTGAGATTATGGGAAACAGACTCAGTATCAGGACAGCAACTAGTTCCTAATTACAGACAATCCAGGGACACAGAAATCTAGTGTGTCTCCAGGTTTAATTCTAAGTGGGTATGGAGTAAAACCTAATGGACAAACCTAGTGGACACATACCATACTTCTTTTAATGCTTTACATTTTCTTGTTCTACTAGCAAATAATTTTTCTTCTTTCTAGAAATAAATGCCAAAAATTAGAAACATCATCTGCCAAGACTATTTAAGACTATAAAAAATTCTAGAAATAATCTTATTTGATTTATTGTAGTCTTGTAAAAGAAAATAATTGCTAAATTTGATTATATTTCATCTGCTAAGATGTAATTTTTGCAGTATACAATAATGCTTTATAATCCCACTACCCAGTGACACCTAGAAGAGGTGTCTGGTTCCGCTTGAGGTTTCTTCCCCATGTTGTCTCATGGAATTTTTCCTTTCAAATGTTTTCTCTGCACATTATGGATCTAAATCTACATCCAGCTTCATGTAGAGCTGTTTACTGGCAATTTCTTTTGTTAAAAGAGCTATACAAATAAATTGAATTGAATCGAATCTGATGAATTGAATTTGATTCTAAATGAATCTAAATGAATTGAATCTGATTGAATTGAAAACATCCAATAACATTAAAATAATATAAATTTACTTGTCACCCAAAGTCTTACTGTGGTTCTACGGGTAAACACATCAAACCCCCTCTGGTCAGGCAAAGTGTGTTTTAAGAGTGGTGATCTGGAATCCATAAGAGTGTGGTGAGGAGGCTCAGCCCTCATGGTTGAGTAATCGAGCCCTTCCCATCATCCATCACCATGACATTACACAAATGTCACTATAGGAAAAAGTCACACACACACACACACACACACACACTGAGAGTAGGTCACCTGTTCCTGAAAGAGAAGCAGAGCCACAGCTTGAGCCAGGATCAACATGAGAAACCAGACTAATACTCCCTGAAGGAATCCCTCATCTGTGCTGCCCTGAAAACACATTTAGAATAAATGGATGGAATAGGTGGGTGATATAGAAAATTTGATTTTATCATGGTATTTTTTCATACATGGCATCAACATTATCAACATTTTTTATAGCATGGAACATATTTTATTAACAAATCATATCAGGTAACAGATATAAAAATGCATACATAATTTTAAATTTATAATTAAAAAAGTTTCACACAGCATGACACAATTGGTAATTGACAGAAACTGGACACATGAGCACCCCTAACCCTAGTCCCTGGTGTATGTGGGAGTAAAGGTACTAAGCAAAAGGTGTATAGATGAGAGTGTAGATTAGAAATCCCCGAAAGACCTTCTGCTTCCAATGAGGTTCTGCAGTATAGAGCAAGCACACAGTTTGCTATCCCATAAGGCAATGGGACTGGCATTGATGAGGATGAGCTGTCAGTATCACAATAACGGAAGGCAGTGTTATAGATATTAAACATTGTTCTTTGTAGTTAAACCATACTTGTTGAACATCACCTGAGTAAACTATTGTTGAAGGTTTAAACGAGAAAAAACAGTTCCCTCAACCATGACCTCAACTTTACATTGAGAGAAATATATGTTGCTGTGGATAAGAGTATCTGCCAAATATAAACGTTAGAACTATACGCTGCCTCTATATATTTCTACTATGCAGTGGATAAAAAGCAGTATGCCAAAGGAGCAACCGTGGACTTCATTACCCATCAGCCCCATCAGACTACATCATGACAGATCACATGCCGTCTTGATTGTACTCACCTGTTTTATGTTTCCCATTGATTAACATCCTTATTTAAGTTTATAGTTCTGGTCATTTGGCTGCTAAGCTTCTGTTGTGTATTACTTGGTGTGGATATATTCATTTATTATGCTTATTTTGTTTGTATTTAACAAAATACTATTTTTCATGTCTACCTGATGGTGTTTATATTTAAAAAATTTTAATATTTACATCTGGAACTTTCACACCACCAGTGTTGGGGGTTCGAGTCTCGCGCCCACTCACTGTGTGTGTGGAGTTTGCATGTGCTTGGTGAGTTTCCTCCGAGTACTCCTGTTTCCTCCCACAGTCCAAAGACATGCTTCCAAGCTGATTGGAGTCTCTAAATTGCAACTGTGTGTGTGTGTGTGTGTGTGTGTGTGTGTGTGTGTGTGTGTGTGTGTGTGTGTGTGTGTGTGTGTTTGTGTGTGTGTGTGTGTGTGTGTGTACTGTAGTGTATTACTGCTTTTAGACAATGTCCATTGTAAAAGGTGCTATACAAATAAATTGAATTGAAATTGAATATTACTGTTCAGATGGTCATGGCCATCTAAGTGAGACACTTTTTAAGACCTTAATAGGAGATGCCCAGTGACTGGTCATCCTTGAGAAAAATGTCCAAAAGGCCACAAAGTAGCTTAAGCCCATCTAACCTCTTTGGATGCCATTGATGTCCATGTGCGCATGACTGAGCACATCAGGAACTACAAACACACTCTTTCCAACACTTTCCTAAACTTCTCTCGGTCCTCTGCATTTAATAATGGCATGACCGGGGTTGTGTGCTGTTCTGATTGGGATGACAATCACATGACCCATTACAGACCTGCACAAAAAACCTGCTTATAAAGACTATGGGTGAGAAGGATGGCACAAAAAAGTGAATGAAAAAAAGAGATGCTCATTCTACACTGACATCTCCCTTACCATGCCACAATGCCTTTCCTACATGCTGCAGACTCAAGATTTATGAGCCTCTCTTCTCAATAAGGGCTATTCACCAAAAGCCGCTGAGGCAAAGCCAGGGTGATGAGGGGTCAGGGAGTGCACACTTTGACCCCTGAAGTCTGAATTGGCATGACTTTGTTGTTCATGTGTTGAATAGACCTGATTGGACGAGAGAGACAAGCAGTGTAATGACATCTGGGTAATTGGTCTGTGTTTTCTTTGGAGGTTCTGAGAGAAAGCAGAAGTGTTTTGAGACGATATGAAGGAGAAACAGATCAAGGTAGAGGAGAGAATTTGGGAAATTGTGAGATGCTGTCACACATGGTTAGGCTTGCGATTGAATTTTTGGAGTGGAGGCTGGAGAAAACAGGGCTCAGTGGTGTGTGGTACTGGAGAGTAAAGTACTAAACAGGAGCAGCGTGCTATCATTGCTTGTCCCTGGGATAAACAAGAAGTATTTATAACCTCTTCGATGGTAGATGATTCACATATAAGTAGTTGACCCCACAAACTCCTTCAGCAAGAAAACTTTACACTTATGAGTCATTCAGATAGACTGGGATTAGCAGAAGATGGCAAGGTTTGCTCAATGCACAGTGCTCCTTGCTGATGCTTGTGTTGCAAGTAAAGGTCAGTAATATAAATTCCAGCTCTAATGTGGTATCGAATCCCAAGAGCAGACCAGATTTTCTTACTGGAACAATAAGGCTTTCTTATACCAGAATTCCATGTCTATAACTAGTGAATGGTACTCAGTAGTGTATATGCTAATCACTATGTGTGCTAGTAAAATATTGGCAATCTCTTTTATAATCTTTAATGGAAAAGTTTTGGCACTACTTTGGGTCATTCATGTATCCATGTTCAGTATTACCTTTATCCTGGTCTAGGTCACAGTGGATCTAAAGCCTATCCTAACTGTATAGGATGCCATTCTATTGCACATCACTTTCAGAATTTTGGAGGCAGGTGGAGATAAGAGAACACTTAATCTTGAGTAACAAGCCAAATCAGAGGGCAGAATAATGCTCAAAAGAGAGAGAAGTTACAGAAGAAAAGATCAATGCAGAGAAACTAGATCAGAAACAGAAAGCAAGACAGACAAAATCAGGAAATAACACTTAGAACTGCAAAATGCAAGAATGGCAAAACTGCAAAAAACAGAATGAAAGAATGATTGAGTTGTACAGATTTGTAAATATACAGATTTGATTGAATGTAAACCTGAACCGACAATTTAGCGGATGTAGTTTAGTGGAGACTATACATTTAATATCACACTCAAATCAAGAAGCCCTAAAAAATTTTATTTTATGACTAAGAGTTATCCTAAGTGATATTCTTTTAGCCAAGAGTATCTTCTTAAAACCTATTCATAAAACTATTGAAAGAAACTTTTCCTAATGAATTCCTAAGCTAAATGGAAAGGCATGGTTAACCTGTTGCAGACTCTGCAGTGAGCCTTAAAAACAAATTCCAATGCACAATATCCAAAAGTGGAAACACTACTGAGAAATTACTAATGTGAATGTGTAGACGATGTGTCAGAATCTTACTCGATTAAAATTGGTGCTATACAGACAAAACATCCTCAAGTGAAATAAACATTAAAAAAAGGTTTTAAATGTATTAACAGTATTGAAAAAGTACATTGCATGTTTTTAACTGATGAAATTAAACTAACATAAATTTTTTATTTGAAAATGAATCCTTATTACTTACTATTAGTTTGTGACCTAGTGAACCAGTGTTGATGTGTTCATTGATGGAGACTTCAAAGCAGTTTTGTTTGTCACTCTGAAGAAGGGTGCATGGCAAATGCCGTAAATGTAAAATGTACAAAAAAATTTTCAGACAGCTATGCTATTTTATCGGAAAACAGGATTCAATCTCTGTAGTCATATATGCAACTAAAGTACAGCATACTGTATGTATGACTAATGCTCTATAGTTTGATAATGAGTTAATCAGAAATCAAATATCATGTAGAAACCCAGTATTTACCATTTACTACAGCCTGAGCAATTTTGTTAGATACTGGAATTGATGTTGGTCTAAGCTGGGATTAGCAAAGAAAACAGGCCACGTTAGATAAATATAGACAAATAACATTAGCAAATTAATTATGTCATCATGCTTTTTATGGGGTGGTGGTAGCTCAAGTGGTTAAGGCTCTGGATCATTGATCAGGGGTTCAAGCCCTAGCACCGCCAAGCTGCCACTGTTGGGCCCTTGAGCAAGGTCCCCAACCCACCCTGCTCCAGGGGCACTGTATTATGGCTGACCCTCCGCTCTGACCCCAACCCCCAAGGATGGGATATGCGAAGAAAGAATTTCACTGTGCAGTAATGTATATGTGACAAATAAAGGCAACTTAACTTTTTCAAATTTGTTGAAATCCATAACTTTGAACCAAATGAGATGCCTCATATTATGAGGGCTTAATTTAACATAATGGAACATTTTACTCATGTAACGCCAGGAGTGTTTATCCTGAGTGGTGGTTCTGCAGTTGGATGGTTTATGCATCTTCAGACACACAGAGATAGATATAGTGTTAACTACATTGTTCAAAAAACACTTAAATTAAACAATGGATCGGAGTGAATGAAATATTCAAGTTGAAAATCTTGAGATCATCAACCCATTGAGGACTGGATTAAAAATCTCACCGAAAATAAAAGTAAAAAAATTTAATTACAGTCTGATCCAACTTGCAATTTCATCCTGACAACTCATAATGTAAGTCAGTAGTGTATATAGTATGATCTCCTCCCAGACCTGGATCAGGGCATCAGTGAACTCCTGGACAGCCTGTGGTGCTAATTCGTGGCTTTGGATGCTCTGATACATAACGTCCCAAAGGTTTTCAAATGGATTCATGTCTGGGAAACGTGAGGGCCAATCAATGGCATTAATGCCTTAGTCCTCTGGAAACTGCCTACACACTCTGGTCACATGAGGCCAGGCATTGTCATGCAGGAGGAACTCAAGACCCACTGCACCAGTGAAAGGTCTGACACTGTCTCTCAGGATATCATCCCAGTACCTAACAGCAGTAAGGGTAACGTTGGATAGCACATGGAGGTCTGTGCAACCCTCCAATGAAATTCCTCCCCAGACCATCACTGGCCCATTGCCTAACCTGTTATAGTGGTTATGTTCCATTATAATATAATTCCCTATGGCACCTCCAGACTGTTTCACATCTGTCACATGTGCTCACTGTGAACCTGCTCTCATCTATGAAGATGAACCAATGGCACCAATGGCGGACCTGAGTTCTGGTGTTCTCTGGCAATATCAGTTGAGCTGCATGGTGCTGGGTTGTGAGCACAGGTTCCACTATAGGAAACTAGTCATTCAAAACAGAAATAATTCCGTATAAACTGAGGACAGGCCGGTCTGTCTGTGCATAGCCATAAGCAGTAGACAAATGGTTTAGCTGACGGATGACTTAAATCATGATGTATGGCTTGGATGTTAAAAGACAGATATTTAAAAGTTAAAAGACAGCATTTGTTTTAGAAGGATGGAATCTGGCTTATAAATCTTATAAATTTGTCATCACATTTCAGTTAAATGCTGTGCAACACTTTAGATCCAGCGTGGTAGCACTTTCCCTATGTGATGTGCTTGTTGTCTATTATCACCTGGGTAAAGTGCAGATCTTTTTTACCCTTTCTGTAATTTGTCTTTCGATGTTGACCTTTTCAGATGCTGGTACACTGCAATTTTTATTGCCTTAAATAAAATAACTTCCACTTCTGCCTTCCTGCCATTTCATTCACCATTTAGTGTTCTTCAACTTTTGTGGAGTTTTCTGGGTATCACTAAATGTAAATCAGTTATGTTATGAACTCGCTTTGCACTTTAAAAGTTTACCGACATACACATATGTCTGTACAAAGAAAATCATTGTGAAATTATTGTAAATCTGAAGTTTTTAATTTGGTAAACATTTACACACAACTCTACTGAATGACAAGTGAAATCCACTGGCTGGATTAGAGAAGAAGCGACCTTTTGCAATGAGTATTTTGAAGGTCAAAATACATATTTTGTTTCTGAGAAATATTATTCAGAACAAGTATTTTCTTGCAATAATACTCAAGTTTACATTTGGCAAACTAATGCTTACATAAGTACAGTCACTCAAGAATTTTCCATTTCTTAGAATTATATGTGAAGCAGAATCCAGGAAGTAGCTGCAGTGTACTTCAGCAATGTAGTGGATACTAGTGCACCGAATTTCCAGAGAAAAAGGATGTTTCTGATAAAATAGTCCTTCATTAACTATCCAGGCAAAGTGTCTCTGAGGCTGTAGAAGCAGTTGATGTTCAAAATGGATCATGCTGTATTAGCTGTTGTCAAAACATTCATTCTATGTGGCTTCAAAATTCCGAAACTTCTCATAAGCTCGGCTCTCTTTAGGTTTCCTCAATTTACTGCACCTGTAACAACAATTAGTAATACATACAGAGATGCCATTTATGTTATTGTATTCACTGTTGAATTGTCTCACTAGTGAAAAGAAGAAATCCTACATTCACTGATACTCACTGAAATGTTCAGCCAGTCTCCCCTTGATTTCTACAATGTGAGGATAACCAACTGATACACTGAAGCAAGTAACAAAAGCTTATCCTTTAAGGCGTCTTTTTTTCCCTTGTCTTGATAAAGTCATATGTTGACCCAATATCTAAAGTGTTTATATGCAAGATGACATAATTTTATACTGTACAGTATATGGCTTTGTAGTGTGTATAGCTACAAGAAAATTATATGATTATTTAGATTTTTGTTTACAAGTATGAAATAAATGATACTTTCATTTTCTTTTATTTCTGTCTGTATATATTTACCAATACCATTTTTAATAGTTTATCCTAAACCAGTAGGTTAGCAGTTACTTTTTACTCTTTAAAAATTGGTGGTATTTATCTTTATTTTAAAACAATTCATCTCATTCTTGTAGTATTATTATTATTA
This sequence comes from Hemibagrus guttatus, assembly GCA_033459395.1. Taxonomy (NCBI): domain Eukaryota; kingdom Metazoa; phylum Chordata; class Actinopteri; order Siluriformes; family Bagridae; genus Hemibagrus; species Hemibagrus guttatus. The sequence goes on along the minus strand of JAUCMX010000010.1, from coordinate 16,100,644 downwards.
TTATTATTATTATTGTGTGTGTGTGTGTGAGAGAGAGAGTTATTATGAATTGTATTGTTTTATAATAAATATTTACAATATTATACATATTAATAAACATTTATTATTATTATTATTATTATTATTATTATTATTATTATTATTATTATTATTATTATTATTATTATTATTATTATTATTTTGAGCTGGAAACTTTGGAATCTTGGGTATGCAATTTTTTTAATGATAAAATTTTATGTATGATTAAGATTCTTCTGTGCTTTCCGAAAGATTTTGGGGAGATCATTAGTGAGGTCAAATACTGGTGTTGTGTGAAGAGTTCTGTGGTGCAGCCAGTGTTCCAGTTTATCTCAAATGAATCCACTGGGGTTGAGGTCAGAGTTCTGTACATGTTTTCAACAAGCTCACATTGTGTGCATGAGCACTGTCATTGAGAAACAGGTTTGTACTCCTTAGTTCCAGTGAAATGCTTAAGCATACAAAGACATCCTGTACAAGTGTTTTTCAAGGATGACAAATATTTTCCTAAACAGTAAAATAAGTTAAAAAGGTGAAGCCACTGCCCTACACTGCCATCTCAGATTGTGGTGTCTATACAGCACTAAAACTAATTGGCCAAATGTTTGTTTTAAAAGGGCAATATCAGTGAGTCATACAAGCCTCAGCATAACCCGAGTGCCGGCTTGTTCTCCTGTGCAAACTCCAAGCAATAAGCAACTATGTGTCCAGTGGGTTGGTAACGAGTATCGCATGCTCATTTCCGTCTTTGTGATTTTCATCTTTTCTTAAATGTCTTTCATCTTGTAGATTGAAAGATTGTAGCTCGTATCAAATGTCTAAAAGCATCTCTTTTAACTATTATCTTTATTTAAATCTATTCTTCAACTTCATTGGATTTAATAATACTAATGAGAACCATGGAGGTTTTCATGCTTCCCCCCACCTTTTTTGATTTTTTAATCTCTGGATAGCATCCCTCAATAAGAAAATCAGATAAATGTCCAATTGATTGAGAACATACTCAGACTGGAAAAATAAATAGGAAATGGTTCTGTCAAGAACAGGCTTTAGATCAAATCAAACAGGCAAACATGGTAACAAGGAGAGCAGCGACTCGAGGATGAATGAATAGAGGGTTTGTTCTCTCCATATGTTGCTTTTTTCACACTGGAGTCCAACATTTGGCCAGCTGGACATGAGCCAGGTTTATAACAGAATCAACTCTGATGTAAAGATTATAGAAACAGCAGACATTATTCCCAGAGTATTCCCATTTCTTTGAGATGAAATTCCTCATTGGATGAAGAAAACACAAAAATTGGTGCATGCCGAGAGTTTCTCAATATATTTCGTTATTGTATCTGATTGTCTGAGCATCTAAAATGTGTAATACTGGTGATATATGCTGAGCTTACTATATGTGATGAGTTTTATGCAGTGAAGTAAATCATGAGCTCATATTTCTCTGTTCCAGAATATTAGATATTTTTGAATTACCCTAAATGTTATTATAGCACGACACAGTTTATCTAAGCAAAAAAAAAACAAAAAAAACAGATAAATAAAAAAAGATTTATTATTGTTGATGTGGAGAAGTTTTCTTTCAAGAGATGTTTAATTACCAATTGTGGATGGCGTCTCATGTGTCAGCACTTAGTGCTGTGAGATCACTAAATTTCCTGATGCAGGAGAGTTTTCAGAACAAAGGAGATAGAGCTTTCCTATTTCTCAGATAAATGACAAGCAGTTGGCAGTCTTTAAGTTGGAAAATACAGGCTGGCAATGAACCAGCTACTGTTTATAGCTACTATATTGTAAGTGTTAACAGGAACCAACTTGTTCTTAATCACGGATATTGCATAACATTAAAGTATGCTGCATTGTTCATTATAAATTGTAACCTATAATCCTTGGCACATCGCTGTGGTATAAGTGCAATAACACACTTCAGGCTGTGCTCTTATACACAAGAAATTTACTTTACACTGGTAATATATTACAACCACCCCAATGTGGATTTTTTGTATAACAGCACGATGTGTCATGTGATATTCCTTACTAATCCCATTTAGTGCTTTTACTCTGAGTATGTGCTACTCCATGTTTTGGAAGAAGGTTGGCTTACTTGGCAAACAGCTAAAAGCTTTCTCCGATATGATTAGGAAAAAAAAAACAATTCATATAGACTTTTACTGAAACATTTACATTTACAGCTCTTAGCAGATCAACTTACATATGCTTTGTAGTTTTTTTTTAATCAATAACATAACCTGATACTAGTTTACTGTGTCAGAGTGTGTTCAGTTAAAAAGAAACCTGTTGGTATGAAGGAGTATGAAAAGAAAACACAAGAAAAGGATGATTTTTTAAATAATAGATTTACAAAAAGCTAATTGAAGTTAGCATTCTTGGTAAAGAGAGGTTTTTGGTCTTAATTTGAAGACAGTCAGTGAGCCTGCTGTTTAGACACAACTGTTTAGACAGCCAGAGCTAGAAGATTGGAAGGACAATGGTGCAGAGCATGGTGTGATAAATGCCTTAAGGTAGGTGGGTGCTGGTCCATTTTTTGGCTTTGTAGGCAAGCATACCGATATCAGTGAAGGGAGCTCAGGAATGAAGTGGTGTGGCAGAACTTGGGGAAGGTGAAAATAAGTCATGTTGCTGCATTCTGGATCAGTTGCTGGGGTCAGAATTGCGCATGGAGCCAGATAGGAACAAAACAAGCATCTGAGTGGTTGTATCTTCCTGATGAAATAGCCAGCTCCTTTTAATGCTGTAGTGAAAGTCACTGTAGAGGATTGTGGAGAAAAAAGTGTTTACGTCGTTCTATTTTTCAGAGATTGCATGTTAGAATCCTAGTGATGCTATAGCCATCCTCAACCGCCGAGTCCAAGAGAGCAAAATTGGCAGTGCTCTCTGGATGGGAGGGATGATGTACTGTCTCTCCTGTCAATCATAGCAACATTAGACAATTGCGGGTGTTCTGTGAGCTCATGCATGTACAAGGGGGTGGATAGTGCTTTCCTCTGAGTGGGTTACTCTGCCCGGCGACACAGCACAAGCAGCAGCTTGAAAATGTGGATGGATGGCTTTGTGTGTCTAAAGTAGCATGTCATATGATAGTGTTTACCCTCCCCTGTTAGATGATATAGGAGACCTAACTTGTAGGTGAAAAATTTGAAAAAGAATAAGTTAGAGCAAAAAATGCTATTTTATCACAGGAACATACAAATCAATCAATCAATCAATCAATCAATCAATCAATCAAAGAATCAGTCAATTTGCCAAATCACATTGCCAAACTTGGTTGGCCAAAGTGCTACAAGAGAAACATAACAAATAACGAAACAATAATATAATACAAACTTCACACAATATACCAGACAATAGCAGATATAAAAAACACAAACACACACACACACACACACACAAGAGATTCATAGCAAGTTAAACTTCAGTAAAAATAAATGAATTATCAGTATAGATTTAAAATCGTAAAGAGATCACGCCTCTTGGATGGATACCGGCAGGTTATTCCAGAGCTTAGGGCTGACTATGGCAAAAGCTTGATCGCCTCCATGCTTTAATCTGGACCTGGGGACAGAAAGCAGCAACCCAAGATCCCCAGATCTATGCAATCTGCATGGATTTTTTTCACCTCAGATAAGTATACATGTGTATGATTTTTCAACGATTTAAAAACAAATAATAACATTTTGAAGTCAGTTCTAAATCTAACTGGAAGACAATGCAGAGAGAAAAGAGTATGAATCAGAATTGGGGTAAAGAATATATATAGAATAATATACCTTGTTTGTATGGATCTTTGGCTAGAAGCCAAGCTGACAAATGAGATGGCTCTAACCAAGTATACCGAGCTCACAAAGGCCATGGTACATGACTGCAGGTTTGCATCTGCAACTTCAGACTGACTCAATGTCCAGAAAAGTAATAAAACATTAAAAATGAAGTCATTAAAAAGGATATAAGGTTCTATTTTTCATTCAATCATGTATCCATCTGAGATCACTGGCAGGCTAACATACCTCAAAACTGAAAATAAGCATGAATTTAAGATATTCCTGTACATAATTCTGCTGTGAATGCTTTTATTCAGTGGAGTCCTCCTTACTAAGCAGTGCGACGCAGTGTAATAAAGAGGGGAAATGAGGTTTATGGCTCTCTGAAGAAAAGCATGGAAAGATCTGTCCTCCGTGCAATAAGTAATCCACTTGCTGATTCGTGTAAGACTGAACATATGACCATGCAATCACTTTGGCCTAAATCTAGGCAAGCTCCCACAGTGCTGAGAATAATTTATAAACAGATGAACAGAGACAATTTTTTTGTGGCTAGCAAGTTGTTTATGAGCCAGGCCTGGGCCAAAGACTACTGAGGTTTTATGATTCAACATTGCTATATCTCCCAAAGCAAACAAGTCAAAATGACACATGGCTCTAAAATCTCAGCTATAGCTAAAATTATCCAAAAGCCAAAATTATCCAAAACCAATCTTGTAAATAAAAATGTCTTCAATTTAAGTGTGTTAATGTCAAGGTTCAGGGTTGGATGTGCAACATATAATTCTTTGTCTTTTAATAATTTAGGGAACACAGTCTAAGCATTCTTAAACCACCTGAAACGTTGGGTGTTAAATGTTGTTATAAATATTACTTTGTGTACCAGAACATTCTTCCTGTGGGAAGAACCTGAATCCTCCTTTTCATGTGTACATGGGCTGACAAGAGAAAGATGCTAACCTAAGAAATGGGTGAAGACTGTGCCTCAGAGGCATCCTACCATCTCTTAGGGTACCAGAAAGGTGTAAAGTCTCAAGGCTCTTCTCTGGTGGTGGAATGAGCTTCCTATAGATGTCCGAACAGCTCCGTATACAAACAACATCTTAAGACTTAAACTAGCACTTTAAAAAACATTTTCTTCTAGCTATATTGCCTCAAACTTTACAGACATTGTATTCTTATCTGTGACCTAGTGAACCAGTATCAGGATGTATTTATTAATAGGCACTTCAAAGCTCTTCTGTAAGTCTCTCTGGATAACAGCGTCTACCAAATACCATAAATGTAAATATAAATTGCATGTGAAAACATACTGTAGATGGATGGTCCTTAAAGCACCCTCAAGGATCCCCACGACTTTACATTCTCAACAATATTGCTCTAAATAACAGACATTTCTTCCTGTCAAACAAGCATGCTGTTTACATCTTGTTTTACTTCCTTTTTTATCCCCAATTTATTTTTCTGTACTTCATGCCTTTCCAGTTTCTGAATTCTACTCCCTGGATTTCCACAGTTTGTTTATGGTGTTTTTTTTCTGCTATCAACCAAAGTGCGTCATCTTTCAAAGTAATAAATTGTCTATTCGCATATGAAATTTGTGCACTGTCTCTTTGTTGTAAAGCACTCAATAACTGAACAGACATACCGCCTTGGGACTTGTTCACAGCCTGCCAAAAATCCTGACATAATATGGCCAAATATTTGGGACATCAGAAATAAATAAAAAAATACAACAATAAAATAGAGCAGAGAGATAAAAACAACAGTTATATAATAGTTTGTTTGCTAAAATGAAACATTTGAGATTATTTATTTATTTTGGAACATGTATGGAACCTTTTCTTTGTGGTAAGTAGTGAACTGGGGTGGAGTGTGTACATTTTGGGAGAGAGACATAATGTGAATTACCCGGGAAAAAACTAAATATATCGATATATATATATATATATATATATATTTTTTTTTTTTTTTTTTTTTTCTTCATCTGTTATTTGACAAAATATAGCAAAAAGCAGGGAGAAAATGTGTAGTTTCTTTATGCGAGACACTATGTGAGAAATATGTAGTTTCTTTATGTGATGCAAAGAACGCTCTCTGAGATTCGATGAAAGCCTTCGAAAAAAGCTGAAATGGCAAAAGCTTTTAGAATTGTCTGTAAAACTCAACATTTTCGACACTCACCCCCAAATATAACATACAACATTTCCAAGACTTCAAATGTCACAAATAATAAGTTGGCCTTTCACCAAGCAAGCAATGCACTGCCCTCAAATACAGCAAGAAACAGAGAGGAAGTGTATGTAAGTGTGCTTTTAGAGATGATGGAAGACCTGGAAATTACTGTTTTGAAAAAGAGAGAGGGATGACAGCAGAAAACTAAAAGACGTCTATTTCCAGACATTGCTGAATCAATGAAAGGTAGCAAGTTTGCTCATGGAAATGAAGCTCTGAACCAACCGAGCGGCTAGGATCTCTGACTAACTGACCGTGAAACATTGTGAGCATTAGGGGCACTGCTGAATGTACATACACACACACAGTGCAAGAGAAAAAGAAACCAATACCCAAATGGAGGCCAACCATTCACCACTGGGCCATTACTCACACACACCGCTGTGAATATTGCATTGGTCTAGATCTATCACAGTTAAACAAAGCTTAAGAAACATGGACATTGACTGGAGAGCATTCAAAAGAAATATCACCAGTGAACATTTTGAGCACTGAACAGAAAAGACAAGTGAGAAACCTTATATAGTGGCACAATGCCTTCAATGAATATGCTGTACAAAAAAAACCCAGTTTATATCTGAGAATTTTTTGGTATATTCAGAGAGAGAGAGAGAGCGAGAGAGAGAGAGAGAGAGAGAGAGAGAGAGAGAGAGAGAGAGAGAGGGAGAGAGAGAGAGAGAGAGAGAGAGAGAGAGAGAGAGAGAGATCCACAGCATATGTATGTATGTATGAATGTATGTATATGTGTATGTATATATATCGACTGTGCCATTCCATACATCATTTATCATTTTAGTGGATATAGGACTGCAAAATAGTAGGCACCAGGTTCATCCATGCATTCCATCATAGCATTTTCCCCTCCATCATGCCACATGAAATAGGAAGTAACATAACTCAGAATGTAGCACTGCAAACAGAAAGCTTCCTTACCTGATACAGACTGCAGCATGGTTCAGTGGAAGCGAGGCTTGGATCATTATTTACAAGAGGGCCAAGGATCAGGACCACTTTGGTCTCAAAAATATGTTCACACTTCACTAAATTGAACAAACTCTCAGGGCAAATGACCTAGTGTAGAAGTGTGAAAATGACCTTTATTACCATTTATATAAAATGGGACAGTATCCTTAGCAGAGAAAATCCACATGTTACACCCACAGCACTGTTTTACAGCTGGTAGTAAATTATGCTGCTTTCATGTGCTATCAGAATTGTTGTAAACATGAGTTTCCCACTCGAAAGTAGCACATGAATGACCCACATGAATACAACTGGGAAACTCTGGTACCCGAGTTTCTGAGATGGGAGGAGTCCTAAACTTTCAACATGTAGGACTACAGTGTCTGTACTGAATGACAGGTTTTGTTCATTTTAATAAAATGCATCTAATTGTTATTGCTTGTCATTTAGTTCATTTTCATTTACAGTGGTGTGAAAAAGTGTTGGCCCCCTTCCTGATTTCCTATTTTTTTGCATGTTTGTCACACTTTAATGTTTCAGATAATCAAACACATTTAAATATTAGTCAAAGATAACACAAGTAAACACATCATGCAGTTTTTAAATGAAGGTTTTTATTATTAAGGGAAAACAAAATCCAAAACTACATGGCCCTGTGTGAAAAAGTGTTTGCCCCCTAAGCCTAATAACTGGTTGGGCCACCCTTAGCAGCAACAACTGCAATCAAGCGTTTTCCATAACTTGCAATGAGTTTGTTACAGCGCTGTGGAGGAATTTTGGCCCACTCATTTTTGCAGAATTGTTGTAATTCAGCCACATTGGAGGGTTTTCGAGCATGAACCACCTTTTTAAGGTCATGCCACAGCATCTCAATGGGATTGAGGTCAGGACTTTGACTAGGCCACTCCAAAGTCTTCATTTTGTTTTTCTTCAGCCATTCAGAAGTGGACTTGCTGGTGTGTTTTGGATCATTGTCCTGTTGCAGAACCCAAGTTTGCTTCAGCTTGAGGTCACAAACAGATGGCCGGACATTCTCCTTCAGGATTTTTTGGTAGACAGCAGAATTCATGGTTCCATTTATCACAGCAAGTCTTCCAGGTCCTGAAGCAGCAAAACAGCCCCAGACCATCACACTATCACCACCATATTTTACTGTTGGTATGATGTTATTTTTCTGAAATGCGGTGTTACTTTTACGCCAGACGTAATGGGACGCAGACCTTCCAAAAAGTTCAATTTGTGTATCGTCAGTCCACAGAGTATTTTCCCAAATGTCTTGGGGATCCTCAAGATGTTTTCTGGCAAAACTGAGATGAGCCTTTATGTTCTTTTTGCTCAGCAGCGGTTTTTGTCTTGGAACTCTGCCTTGCAAACCATTTTTGCCCAGTCTCTTTCTTATGCTGGAGTCATGAACACTTACCTTAACTGAGGCAAGTGAGGCCTGCAGTTCTTTGGATGTTGTTGTGGGGTCTTTTGTGACCTCCTGGATGAGTTGTCACTGCGCTCTTGGGGTAATTTTGGTCGGCTGGCCACTCCTGGGAAGGTTCTCCACTGTTCCACGTTTTCGCCATTTGTAGATAATGGCTCTCACTGTGGTTCACGGCAGTTCCAAAGCTTCAGAAATGGCATTATAACCTTTTCCAGACTGATAGATCTCAATTACTTTCTTTTTCATTTGTTTTTGAATTTCTTTGGCTCTCGGCATGATGTCTAGCTTTTGAGGATCTTTTGGTCTACTTCACTTTGTCAGGCAGGTCATATTTACATGAGATCTTGATTGCGAACAGGTGTGGCAGTAATCAGGACTGGGTGTGGCTAGAGAAATTGAACTCAGGTGTGATAAACCACAGTTAAGTTATGTTTTAACAAGGGGGGCAAACACTTTTTCACACACGGCCATGTAGTTTTGGATTTTGTTTTCCCTTAATAATAAAAACCTTCATTTAAAAACTGCATGATGTGTTTACTTGTGTTATCTTTGACTAATATTTCAAATGTATTTGATTATCTGAAACATTAAAGTGTGACAAACATGCAAAAAAATAGGAAATCAGGAAGGGGGCCAACTCTTTTTCACACCACTGTATGTATATTAGCAACCATTCTATGCATGTTGTAAATTTTTACACCATGAAAATAGCTTGTATTTGACCAAAATACCATTATCGTCAGCAAGCTAGATACAGTGGGGCAAAAAAGTATTTAGTCAGCCACCAATTGTGCAAGTTCTCCCACTTAAAAAGATGAGAGAGGCCTGTAATTTTCATCATTGGTACACTTCAACCATGAGAGACAGAATGAGAAAATAAAATACAGAAAATCACATTGTCTGATTTTTAAAGAATTTATTTGCAAATTATGGTGGAAAATAAGTATTTGGTCACCTACAAAAAAGCAGGATTTCTGGCTCTCACAGACCTGTAACTTCTTCTTTAAGAGGCTCCTCTGTCCTCCACTCGTTACCTGTATTAATGGCACCTGTTTTAACTCGTTATCAGTATAAAAGACACCTGTCCACAACCTCAAACAGTCAGACTCCAAACTCCACTATGTCCAAGACCAAAGAGCTGTCAAAGGACACCAGAAACAAAATTGTAGACCTGCACCAGGCTGGGAAGACTGAATCTCCAATAGGTAAGCAGCTTGGTGTGAAGAAATCAACTGTGGGAGCAATTATTAGAAAATAGAAGACATACAAGACCACTGATAATCTCCCTCGATCTGGGGCTCCACACAAGATCTCACCCCGTGGGATCAAAATGATCACAAGAACGGTGAGCAAAAATCCCAGAACCACACGGGGGGACCTAGTGAATGACCTGCAGAGAGCTGGGACCAAAGTAACAAAGGCTACCATCAGTAACACACTACGCCGCCAGGGACTCAAATCCTGCAGTGCCAGACGTGTCCCCCTGCTTAAGCCAGTACATGTCCGGGCCCGTCTGAAGTTTGAAGAGAGCATTTGGATGATCCAGAAGAGGATTGGTAGAATGTCATATGGTCAGATGAAACCAAAATAGAACTTTTTGGTAAAAACTCAACTTGTCGTGTTTGGAGGAGAAAGAATGCTGAGTTGCATCCAAAGAACACCATACCTACTGTGAAGCATGGGGGTGAAAACATCATGCTTTGGGGCTGTTTTTCTGCAAAGGGACCAGGACGACTGATCCGTGTAAAGGAAAGAATGAATGGGGCCATGTATCGTGAGATTTTGAGTAAAAACCTCCTTCCATCAGCAAGGGCATTGAAGATGAAACGTGGCTGGGTCTTTCAGCATGACAATGATCCCAAACACACCGCCCGGGCAACGAAGGAGTGGCTTCGTAAGAAGCATTTCAAGGTCCTGGAGTGGCCTAGCCAGTCTCCAGATCTCAACCCCATAGAAAATCTTTGGAGGGAGTTGAAAATCCATTTTGCCCAGCGACAGCCCCAAAACATCACTGCTCTAGAGGAGATCTGCATGGAGGAATGGGCCAAACTACCAGAAACAGTGTGTAAAAACCTTGTGGCGACTTACAGAAAACGTTTGACCTCTGTCATTGCCAACAAAGGGTATATAACAAAGTATTGAGATGAACTTTTGTTATTGACCAAATACTTATTTTCCACCATAACTTGCAAATAAATTCTTTAAAAATCAGACAATGTGATTTTCTGGATTTTTTTTTTCTCATTCTGTCTCTCATAGTTGACATGTACCTATGATGAAAATTACAGGCCTCTCTCATCTTTTTAAGTGGGAGAACTTGCACAATTGGTGGCTGACTAAATACTTTTTTGCCCCACTGTATGTAAGTAATGTGTCATGGTTATGTGTTATGTTATCTTTCTATTTCCGATAGCACATAAAGGCAGCATTAATACATTCAAACATTTTAGACTTATAAGCCAACAAGTAGGACTTGTGCAAAATGGAAAAATGCAGAAATGAGATCAGTCATAAACACCAACTGTATGAATGTTTGAGACTGTGTGTGATGAGAAACTTGGACGAGTTAGCTATGATTGAAATAGGTCGACTGGATTATTATCTTTTCCTTTTAATCCACACTAATAGTGCAATTTGCTATAGATCCCTTACATGCACACATGTATTCAGCTTACTGCGGTTTATCCCTGTCAGTCACAAACCACTAAGAAAAACAAGCTGCACATAAACAGTAAAGAGATGGCTGACTGCAGGCCATTTCCCAGTCATCTTCCATACACAAAAATAATTGGTCATGAATTTAATCCATAAATTCACATAATAGAACTCTAAGGGCAGTTGTTGGGGAGGTCAATAAGCATTCTTTGAAAACTCTTTGATGCTAAATCATAAATACTGTAGTCAAAAGTATGTGTAAATCTGTATGATTGGTCTTTTCAGAGAGGAAGGTTTGCACATAGATACATAGAAAGCCTTTTTAAATTTTTTAATTTTTTAATTTTTCTACCATTAGGGTAGATTTTGGATGAAGTGACACGATGCCACTGTCACTGTTCAACAAATGCCTTTAGATTTGTCTAGAGTAAAATTTATTTTACAGTATTTTCCAATTTAGAAAGAAGCCAGGGCAAGAACAGAGAAGCATTAAGAGACTTGTCCAAAGAGCTTAACACTGGGAACATGGTTCTTGGATCTATAGCTCAGAGCTTTAACCACAGAACCATCACTGTCCTGATGTATAAAAATATAACAATATGACAATATGTTACTAAATAGTAATTAGGTGGGAGAAATGCTAGAAGATTCCTTGAATGATTATGCAATTTATATGATATGTTAAACACTGCTTGAGTTAATTAACTACAATAGAGAAATTAAATGACAATATTTATTATTGATATCATCTATCTAGTTTATTTACTTGCCTTACTTCTGCTTGCATACCAAGCCTCGAAAGTTGAGTCTTAAGGACATTTAACGATTGAGTTTTAGAGAGCTTTATGATTAATGCCAATCACATAAAGGCCTCAAACATCACTGTTCATGTTTTATGTTTTCCAGAAAATCTCTTTTCTTTATCATCAGTCCCAAAGAATTGCAGTTCCTCAGATACAATTCCACAGACTGAGATTGATTTGAAACTGGCACGTATAAGCAGTGTGTGGGTTGGTGTAATTTTGTTTCTTTGTCCTTTATGCTTTTAACTTCCCAATCTAGCCTGAAACAATGCGGTTACGGCAGTTGCTAAGACATTATGAGTCAATCTAGGGCTCGGGAGGATACTCTTCTAGCTTTCTAGGACATGATAATGCAATTTGTGCATCTGATACGCTGCACTTGTGTCTGTGTATGTGACTGTGTACACAGACTCGTGTTTGTGTTAAGTCTAATATTGACCGTGTTGGACAGTGGAAAGGACAGAGATGGCCTTTGAGTACTACATTTGTTGCAACCAAATGTGGCCTGGTTTCCTATTTACTGTATTCATGTACATTATATACTATATATTTGCTGCCAGATTAGTAGTAAACCAATTAGTCAATATTTAGTGTCCCAGGATAGGGGCACATTGGCATAGTGGGTAACATGCTTGTTCACCTCCAGGGTTGAGGGATTGAGTTATGCTGAGTTACTCTGGCTACTTGTTTTCTCCCTTAGCGCAAAGACATGTTTTGGATTGATTGGCATCTCTATAGTGTATGTAGTGTGTGTACAATTGTGCCGTGTGATGCGTTGGCACCCCAGGGTTTAACTAGAGTACCCGCCCTGGATACCCTTGGATAAGCTCCATGTTTCCTGCAGGCCTGTGTAGGGTAAGTGGCACAGAAAATGGATTGACACAGTCCACGTTTTGCTTCTTTAATTTGCACAAGAACTCAAAGATTAATAATTCTAATAATAAAGCTATTTGAACTATTACTTTAAGCCAGGAGTGGAAAGTAATGAATTACATGTTCTCTAGGTAAAGTATTGAAAAGCATTGTTCAATCTAAAGATACTTACTTTGAATATAATTAATTCACAGTATTTTTTTTTATTAATAAAATTAAACTTTACAGATTTTTTTTTTTTTTTTAAAGCAATTTCCTACCAAATCTCTGCACCTCAAACTCTCTAGTCAGCAGCAATTTCTGAGACAGTGAAGACTGACGAGCGTCCTAGGTCCAATTCATCAGGCATCTTCAATTTTAAATGCCTCAAAAGAAACAGTGTGATAATGATCTGCAAATGATGTGAGCCAAAACCTGCAGAAATAAAAAGATTTCAGGATAATGTGTAATAGGCATGTCTGCTACATAGCTAACTTTGAGACATTTACAAATTAACATGAGTTAGCTAATCAACATTACCATTCTTAATATATTGTAAATAAGGTGTTGTTCACTTCAACATAGCTCATATGGATAGATAACTTCATTTTTCAGTGAACTCCTTCCTCAGATACAGACCATTTGAGATAATTTGTACCAATTGTAGGCATATTATGTAATATAATTTGTAAAGTAATTACTCAAGTAGTTTTTCAGAGTAGTTACTCCTACTTGAGTACTTTTCTGGTATGAAATGTTGCTACTTTTAGCGTTTTGTTCTCTTTCTACCACTGTGTTAAGCCTATACAGTTTCTCTGATTGGATAGGTTTTTGACGAAAAAATTCTGTTAAACCCAGCATAAGTCACTGTGATTAAATACAGTAAAAAACAATACAATACTTTAAGTGAAGTAAAACACTACTACTTGTAAAATATTGCTGGCTTTGTTTTTGAATATATTTGAAGTTAAATTATTATTATTATTGATCATCATCATCATCATAATCATATAAATGAACATTAGTATATAGTAATAATTTGCTGTATAGTACTGATGATGACAATTGTTGTCACTTGAGTCCTCCATCCATCACTTACAGATATGAGTCATAAAAAAAAAAAAAGAAAGCTCAGAGGTGCAGTGTGGCTTCCTGTCTCACACTGTCTGGCTCCACGGGCTATGTTCCAACAACCTGCTGATCACAGTCTTTGAAATGCAAGACAAGACAAGATATTCAGAAATAATTCATTTTTCCACTGCACGGTGTCTCCTCATTGCTGTGAGTCATTAATTGCCAGTTGCACTCTATTAGGATGCTGAGAGGTTTGTCAGAGGAGAACAAGGGAGGGCAAAAAGGAGGAGTGCTTTTGTCTGCTGCTGCTGCAGAGGCAGATATGTGGCCTTGAAAAACGCTATAGTTGCCCCTCCCTTCTTTCTGTGCAGGACTTCACTGAAAATCCATTTGTTTTATTTCTCTCATTTTGTATTTTCTTCATCTCTCACTCTCTTACATCTTTGTGTATCTTTTTTTCTACCATACCCTTATTCTCTCCCCCTCATCAGGTGAGTATTTGTCTTCTCTGTCTGTAATACTGCTTCTTTCGTGCTCTTTCCCTCTGTCTCTCTTGTTTTCCATCTCTCTTTATCTTTCTTTATGCTGATAAATGAAGTGGTGGGTGTATTAAACTGTTGCTGCTTAAAGGCAGAAAGCTGTCATGTTGGGTTCAGTGACCCCCCCCCCACCTACCCCCCCCCCCCCCCCATGGTGCCAAAAATGAAAGGAGAGGAGATGAGGACAAAGGAAACTCAGGAGAAGAGGAGGAGAAAGGAATAGAGAGGAGATATAAGAAGAGGAAAGAGGAAAAGAGGAGAAAAGATACTATGGAGAAGAAGGTATGATGGCGAGAGTGAACAAGAAGGAGAGGAGAATAGGACAAATAAAACTAGGGAGAAGAGAAAATAAGGACAAGAGGAGGGGGGAAAGGACAAAGAGAACTAGGGAGAAGAGGAAAGCAGGACAAAGGGAACTAGGGAGGAGAGAACCAATGGGGCAATGGACACGAAAGCAGACAAATATAATTAAATTGAAGTGAATTAAGGAAGCAAAAACAGAATGGAGAAAAGTACAAAAGGAAATAATTAAGAGTTTATAACAAGGAGCACTAGGGAGGACAGGAGGATGAAGAGAAATAAGGGTAACACGAGTGGAAGTGGAGAATAGAAGAGTACAGAAAGGTTGGAAGTTGGAAGAGGAACTTAGAGAAGCAAAGAAACTATGGAGAGGAGGAGAACAAGAACTGGGAAAAGCTGTGGGCAAATGGAACTAGGTAGGAATCAGGATATAATGAACCAGGAAGGGTTTGACACCAAGGGTTTGACAAAAGAAAAAAAAGAAGAAGAGATCCAAAGGGAGGCAAAGGAAAATAGGGAGGAGAAAAGGAGGAAATAAGGGGTACAAGGAAAAATCAACAAAAGTAACTAAGAAGGAAGTGAGGATATACTGAAGTGTGGCAATAAAAATCAGGTGAAGAGGAGGGTCAGAGAGAGAGAAACAGAGAGAGAGAGAGAGAGAAAGAGAGAGAGAGAGATACTGCAGTTGTTCCTCCCACATCCAGTAGGGGTCATTAATGTGAATGGTGCTTTTCTTCCTTTCTCCCAGTCACACTCTCACTCTCTCTCACACACACACACACACACACACACACACACACACACACACACACACACACACACACACACACACACACACTTTTCCCATTGTCTCCCAAGCTCCCAAACACATACACCATCATATCCGCAATTAAACACACCATCACATCCGCAGTAAAAGTCATACACTCATTATTGGTCTGGTCCACATGTGCTTTATTTGTGCACACAGCAGATGCAGATGGCATTCTCTAGCAGCTGATATTCATTATATTCATTCTGAATGGACAATAAATGGATATTTTAATGCTTACACTCACTTCCTTTTCTTGTTAGCCAGAATACCGCTGGACGTTAATACTCATTAGGAACCATTAAAACAAAGTGATGTTGTATTACTCCAGTTGAGATTCGGCTGCATTAGATGGTCCTGAAATATCTGCAACACCTGCCCAGGGACACCTCCCCACCAGCAGAGGTCATAGTCCTCAGAGATCTAACATGACCTCTGCTAAACATTTCCAGTTCACTCCTCCTGTATATAAACACACAAGGATTATTCCATCATTGCGAAGTCTTGCCAAACGTTGTGGTTAAAATACCTTTGCACACGGATCCTCTCTGTGTCTCTCAGTCTGATTTGCTACATTCTCATTGGTATATTACTGATCTGATATTGATATTGGCCAGAACTCGATTTGACACATTTTCTCATTCTGGTGAAGAATTTTTACATACCCTTTAAAAGTGTGTGATATTTTCATAACTCATCAGCAGTGTTGAGTTATTATGTATGAGGATTTTAATATTAGCCGACACTATACACACACACAAGCCTTTTTAATCGAAACACCTGTGTCCTTTCTCATTTATACAATTATCCAATCAGCTAATCACATGTCAGCAGCACAGTATATTGATGGATGGATGGATCTCCAGAAGAGTAAACTGCTGATCTCCTTGTTTTTTTCTCATGCATAACAATGTCTCGAGAAAATATAAAACATATTCTCTAGAAGTGTACCAGAGAGATGAATATTATTATTGTTTATTATTGTTGTGAATAGAAACTTAGAATATTAGACAGACAGACAAACAGACAGACAGACTGTACTTCCCCAAGGGGAAATTTGGGGCACTGCTTGAATTAGCATTATGTATATGTATCACAACACCCATCAATCATACTTTATTACCTTTTTTCTAATCAGTGGAATAAAGAAATATTTTGAAATCAAAGTAATTAAAAAAATTAAAAAGGTATGTCATCCAATTGAGTAATTAGTATTATTTGCCTAGGCTGGCCTTTATGATGCAATGCAGCCTGAATGAGTCACTGCAGTATTTCTCAAGAGACACACACACACACACACATGTGAGAGAGAGAGCGAGAGAGAGCCAGACAGACAGACAGACAGAAGGACGGCTTCAGGCATATACAGTAGGAGACAAAGAGTTGAGACAAAAGATTACCCATGAGGCCTGACCATGTAGCAGTGGAGGAGGGTGATGTGATGAACAACGATACAGAGCTCTCTCTCTCCTTCTCTTGTTTCTCTTTCTATTTCACATTTTGGCTTTGTTTTGATCTGAGCAGCTTCTGAAATGTTACATTTAGATGACAAGGATGTATAGACATCCTGGTTTTTGTTTTTTTGTTTTTTAAAAAGAGAGATCACATTCATCTGTGAGACGTTGCAGGTTCTGTTACAGCACTGGGTGGCCGTATATATGTGTGTGTGTGTGTGTGTGTGTGTGTGTGCGTGTGGCTCCGTTATCAGTGCGTCATTAAGTCATTAGGAAGACAGAAAGTGCAGTTCATTCTCTTGCTTTATTGTTCTGGAGACAGAGAGACAGAGCAGCTGCTTTGTTCTGGACTCTAATGGTTACGCTAGAACCGCCCTCCTACACACCCTCTCTACATTTCCATCTCTCTCTTTTTTTACACACACATACACACATCCCCTTAAAACACAGACATTTGTCCACCCACTTAGTCTCTCTTCTCTCTTTCTCTCTCTCTCGATCCGTCTCTGTCGTTCACACACAAACAAGCTCTTTGTCCTCATCTCTCCTGCTCTCCACCTCACATAAACACATACAGTAGCCTATCAATTATGCATGTAAACATGGCTGCTCAGACACCCCTGTTCCCCTGAACACACTCAGTCTGCATGGCCTTGATTGCTCCAGCTATTTAATGGAAAGTGCAAACACACACACACACACACACACACACACACACACACACACACACGTTCCCAGTGAAATAGCAGAATCTGGTATGATTATGTTAGAGTAGGACAGTTACTGAAAGATTTGCTTTAAGTGTATCTGTAAAAAGGCTGAAGGTAGTATGTGTACATGGCTGTTATTATGAGGATTTGACAATTAGCTTAAGTACAGTGCACAGTGAAATTCTTTCTTCACATGTCCCATCCTTGGGGGTTGGGGTCAGAGCACAGAGTCAGCCTTGCACAAGGGCCCAACAGTGGCAGCTTGGTGGTGCTGGGGCTTGAACCCTAATCTTCCGGTCAATGACCCCAAGCCTTAACCACTTGAGCTACCACCGCCCCAATACCAATTAGACAAAAATTCAACCAATTTAGTAACAAAATAGTTTACTTGCTTTATTTTGTTGTAAGATTTCAAATAAACTCAAATAAACAGCAATTTTTACAGTGTATAATTATACAGTATTATTCTGGAAAATCTTTCAATGAAATGTAAGTCTCTTTCATCACATTCCTCGAGTTTTAATCTTCTAAATGCTACGTAGAGCATACTTTCTGATATTTCCATATGTGCAATGAATCAATCAATACATAATTAGAATAAATTCTAATAATAATTAATATGCCAAAATCAATCCATCAAGCGCACCTATACTGTAGTTTATTTTTTAATTTGTCAAGAAGGATAAACATTATATACATTTATATGTTTATGTCAGTATCCCTTTGAGTGCTTTTCTGTCCTACCTAAATGCGTTAAAGGAAAACCGGTGCAGCCATGTCACGTTTTTGCTGCCATGGTTTGTGTTCACTTGTTCCCTTAGACTGACATGTGACTGCAAATCAATGCAAAGTCATGCTGATCACTTTTATTCTATTATGGAACATTTCTATCCTGAAGGGACTGGTCTCTTCCAAGATGTTTCCACCCCATCCACAGGGCATGATTGCTCACTGAATGGTTTCATGAGGAAAATAAAAAGAGCCATAGATTATTGACTGCAGCCCCTCACCCAACATTAACACTAATGTGATACTAATCTGACAAGCCAGAAGGTGTGATTTAACACTATTGCATGATGTTATAGGAAAATAATTAACTTTAGGGTGATAATGAACTGTTAATTTTTTGTAATGTATTATTTTTTGTGTGTGTTTCTTTTCCATATATAATAAAATTTCATCTTCTTTGAGTGCAAAAATAATTTCATAAAAAGTCAATTCACTGTGTACTGTATGCTACTGTACCAAATGTCTTTTCCAAAA
Organism: Hemibagrus guttatus; assembly: GCA_033459395.1. Classification (NCBI taxonomy): domain Eukaryota; kingdom Metazoa; phylum Chordata; class Actinopteri; order Siluriformes; family Bagridae; genus Hemibagrus; species Hemibagrus guttatus. The sequence continues at coordinate 16,081,756 of JAUCMX010000010.1, read as the reverse complement.
CAAAACTTCCAAAAAGATAAGGATCTGAGCATCGAGCCGTATCACTGCATCCGGAGTGTGAAGCCCAGTGGGCTCGGCATGGAACGATACTGAACGCCATCTCTGTGGTGGGGACAGATGGAAGAGGGTGGATGTGTGTGTATGTTGTGAAGGGGAGACAGAAGAATTCTGGGCTTTTCTCCACTTCCACTTCCTGGTGCTCATTGGCTAATTAGTATGGTCCAGATGATGTCATGGTGCGCTAGCTGAAAGAAGATTAGGGATTTGGCTTTGTGTAGGAAGCAGACATTAGAACACAGTAGAAGTGGCAGCTCACTGTGGTCTCTTTAAAAAAACGAAGTTGAATGTGTTATGTACCGCACATTGTCAACATCCATTTACTTTACAGAAGGAAACCTGTATATTTTCATTACATTTATTCATATGCTTTTTGTAGAAAGCACTCCAATCCAATCACAGCACTTTTAAAGGCGCTGACAATGAAATGGAAATGACAATGCTGCAAGAGTGAAGGCATAAAATCATGCAGATACAGAACAAAGCTAAAGTTCACATCAAACATCAGAAGGGGAAAAACATGATCTCAGTGACTATGACTGTGGACTGTTTGTTCGTGCATGATGGACAAGTTTAAGTATTTCAGAAACTCTTATTCTAAAATTTCAGGGCATCTTGGGTTCTTTTGTCTTTTGCTTTGTCATACACATTGACAGGGCATTGGTGGCTCAGTGGTAGGTTTCTCGCCTATCATGCGGCAGGCCCAGGTTTACATTTACATTTACATTTCTGGCATTTGGCAGACGCTCTTATCCAGAGCGACGTACAAAAGTGCTTTAGTTCTCGGTCACTGAATACATTAACACTGGTTCAATAAGACACAAACTTGGGATACCATTAGCCTAACACAGGTTTAATTCCCAGCCAATGCCTCAACCCCAGCCACTGGATGCAGTGCCGGTCCCAAGCCCGGAAAAATGGGAGGGTTGCGTCAGGAAGGGCATCCGGTGTAAAACATTTGCCAAGTTGTTGTGCGGACCAGTTGGTCCGCTGTGGCGACCCCGAACAGGGAGCAGCCGAAAGCAACTCTCTTTCTCTCTCTCTCTCTTTGTCATACACATTGAGGTTCTTCTTTTTCTTTCCTTTCATGTTTTTTTCTTTTTCTGTGTTATATCCACTGGTATGTATATGTTAAAGTTTGGTTTCTTTTTCTTTTTTCCTGCTGGTTGTTGGTTGTGTTAGAGCTCCTGACCCAATCTTGTGCAATGCATTTTCCCAGGCCTTGATCCATCATGTGTGATGTGTGTCCACCTTCGCACTTTGGACTACATCATGCCTGTTGCTCTGGTTGATGTTAAAGAGTGTGTAAGATCATTCTGAGTAGACTGGGGTCTGCTTGAGCTGTGTTGCTCAGTGGCTGCCTAACTGTAAATGCTGTGTTGGACATACCCTGGGCCATCGTTGGGACTATAAACAGCTACACCACAGAAATTAGATCCTGGCTTTTGGTGGGCTCCAAAAGTGTTTTTTGTTTTTGTGTGGTTTTGTCATTATAAAGCAACCTTAGGTGTGATGAGAAAGTCCCTATATAAATTAAACTTCTTCTACTTCTATTTCTTCTTCTGTCTTCCAGCAACTCAGTGGCATCTGACTGCTGAGAGTCACAATCTTCATCCTCACTGTCATATTCACTCTCATTCTGGTTTGTCAATGATTAGTCACTGATTTGCAGGAAATCAATAATCTGTTGTTTTACATGCGCTTACATGTTACCATAAATTTGGTCAGAGGAGCTAGCAGTGGTTTACCAAGTTTACCACGTTCCTCCGTCACCCTGTGAGTCAGCGTCCATCAGTGTGCACATGCCACAAGTCCTGCTCTGTCTGTGCTGAAAATTTCATGAAATTCATCATGAGAATAAGACATTTTTTGAGAGAATGTGGGCAGGCAATGAAACTTTCCAGTTAGCAGGTTCCCTTAAGAATTACTGTCATGTATGCCAGTTCACAGTCACCTCACTGACTCAATCAACACATTCCTTTTAAATAACCTAGACATTTTCTAGTTCATTGTGAATTTTGTGCTCCTGCAATCTGTGATGGTTCTTATTGTTCTTATTATGGGTATTTATCCTGGTTTGACTTTACTTTTATTGTTGATTCTGATTCTGTCTTTGCCTACTAGATTAAATACTTTGGATTGTTGGGCCCTGGATATCAGAAGTGTGGTTTTGTAACAGCCACATAAGGCAATGCCATGAATCAATCCATCCATCCATCCATCCATCCATCCATCCATCCATCCATCCATCAATTTTCTGAACTGCTTATCAAAGATTCATTTTACTTAAAAATACTGTATCTTCCTCATCCTCAGTTCTACTTCACAATTATCATTAAACATAATCTGTTTCCTCACTGTTACTTTATGTTACACCTTAAATGAAAAAAAAAATGCAATGAGTTTGCAACACTGCTAAACTTTAAAGGTTCCTTTGGCAAAGTATTACTGTATTACTGTAACATTTTATGTCAGCAACAAATGTGTACTAAGTGTCTAAAAACCAAAGGAATATTCCTTGCACTGGCTAATTAGTCTAAAATCATGAGGTGTGTTTGAAGGGTGTGTTCTTTCTGTTCTTGTATTTAAATCAAACTACAAATGACACATAAGGAACAAAACAGGACAAGACATGCTGTTATGTGAAAATAGTCTATGCCAGGATATCATATATGATACTGTCTGACTTGAAGCAAAGTTGCCTGGTTTATAAATGACACATGACTGGTGCACATGCAGAAACAGCAGAAGCACAAGTGTTGTTGTTCACACATTCGCCTGCCTATCTTATGTACATCTGGAGAAATAAAAAAGCCTTCCATAGATAGAACATCACAGCCAAAACATCCCCGTCTGCCAGGTTTCTAAATCAAACTGTAAAATGTTTATCGATGTCATACGTGCTGATATTAATCAGACTGACGAGCTTTGTTTTTCTTTTAAAACTTTCTCTTGGTGTATTGATCGTGCTTTATGCTGTGCCATGAGCTGCACCTCAAATCCTAATCTGACACAACATTCAGAAATACTGGCTCACTCTAAAAGTCACTCTAGACTTTCAGCGTGTGAAATTTCTTTCTGTGAATATAGATAGGAACCAGATATGACATCATACACTACGTTCCGCCCCCACATATCATACAGCACTGTGGCATGTAATAGCGTTTACAACAGTAAATAATTCAGAGAAGCACTTAAAAATGTTTCCATGTTAAAATATACCACTTGTTTCCTGTATGTTGCAATACCACAAACCAGACAGTTTCTCATTTTAAGTGTTGATTTTATGTAGCTTTAATGCTGTGTTGTATAAAATAAGATGGTGCGACACAGTTATAATCAGGGCTTCCTCCATCCTGGATTGTCTCGGGGGTCATGCCACGATGTGTCGGGCTTCTCTTGGTCACACGTCAAGATCACCAAACTTGAAATTGGGACACGCGAAACATTTTCACATCTTCTTTCGTTTCCGGTCTCCAGCATTCGCACGTGTATCGTATGAAAGTACGTTAATGGAATGAAAAGTATAGCATGAATATCCAGAAGACTGGTACACAAAACAGACAATTAAGTATGTTTGAAGGCTAAATGGAAGGCTTTTCAAATACAGGAAAACTGGTTAGTTTTAGTATTCAATGATGGTCTGGAAATGTACAAAAGCATGTAGTTTGAGGTATTACAACGCTAAATGGTTTAGCAGGGGCATATGGATGTTGAATGCTGTGAAATTGTGATTGTGATTGAAAAAGGATTGTGAAAAAAAAGAAAATATCACTTACACTCTTCAATTTAAATGTGGCATGACTGATTGACTCCCAGTTACATTTTAAAATACTCAATCCCTTCTCTGAGTTCAAATGATATGTCAATATTGTTTTGTAAAATGAGTGAATGACATAAAACAAAACAAAACACTCTCACAGCGCAATTTGTAAATCAAGTGACAGCGGGTGAGGTCTCTAAATAAACATGTACATCTTGCAGAATATTAAGTAGCATACAAAAGTATACAAAAACATTCATAAAAATATAACCATATGACCATATGATTATATCACCAAATAGCATCCAAGATATAAGATATATATTGGTGGCTCAGTGGTAGGTTTCTCACCTATCATGTGGAAGGCCCCGGTTCAATTCCCAGCCAATACCTCAACCCCAGCCACTGAATGCAGTGCCGGTCCCAAGCCCGGAAAAATGGGAGGGTTGCGTCAGGAAGGGCATCCATTTACATTACATTTACATTTCTGGCATTTGGCAGACGCTCTTATCCAGAGCGACGTACAAAAGTGCTTTAGTTCTCACTCACTGAATACATTAACACTGGTTCAATAAGACACAACTTGGGATACCATTGGCCTAAACACTGAGTTGGGTTTTTTTTTTTTGCAACATATTACGAAAACTGGAAAAATAAGAGCTAGTTTAAGTACTTCAGGAAGAGGTAAGTCTTCAGTTGCCGTTTGAAGACAGTCAGAGACTCGGCCGTACAGATACCTAGGGGAAGTTTGTTCCACCACCTCGGTGCCAGAACAGAGAAGAGTCTAGATGTATACCTACCTTTTTCCCTGAGAGATGGTGGGACTAGTCGAGCAGTGCTAGTGGATCTGAGTAAGCGAGGTGCAGTGCGAGAAGTGACGAGAGCTTTGAGGTAAGATGGCGCTGGTCCATTCTTGGCTTTGTAGGCAAGCATTAGTGTTTTAAATCTGATGCGTGCAGCTACCGGAAGCCAGTGGAGGGAACGCAGCAGTGGGGTGGTGTGGGAGAACTTGGGCAGGTTGAAAACAAGTCGTGCAGCTGCATTTTGGATCATTTGCAGTGGGCGAATTGCGTTCAGAGGTAGATCTGCCAGAAGAGAGTTGCAGTAGTCCAATCTCGAGATGACCAGAGATTGAACAAGCACCTGAGTAGCCTGTGTGGATAGAAATGGCCGAATCCTTCTGATGTTGTACCGAAGAAACCGACATGAGCGTGTCACATTAGTGACATGGGAAGAAAAGGATAGTTGATTGTCCATGGTTACCCCAAGGTTGCGAGCAGAGGCTGAAGGGGAAATCATGGAGTTGCTCAGAGATATCGCGAGGTCTTGGGCTGGGGATGGATCACCTGGAATTATCAGCAGCTCGGTTTTGCTGGGATTGAGTTTCAGCTGATGAGCAGCCATCCAAGATGAAATGTCTGCCAGACACGCTGAGATCCGAGCAGAAGTCGTGGTATCTGAGGGAGGGAAGGAGAAGATAAGTTGTGTGTCATCAGCATAGCAGTGGTATGAAAAGCCATGTGAGGATATAACTTTGCCAAGAGAGTGAGTATAGAGGGAGAAAAGGAGAGGACCAAGCACTGAGCCTTGCGGGACACCAGTAGAGAGTCTGCGTGGAGCAGATGTCAATCCCTTCCATGTTACCTGATATGAGCGACCATCCAGGTAGGAAGCAAACCATTCCCATGCTGTTCCACAAATTCCAAAACTCCTGAGGGTGGACAAGAGAGTCTTTTGGTTTACTGTGTCAAATGCTGCAGACAGGTCGAGGAGGATGAGGACCAATGACAGTTTGGCTGATCTAGCAGCATGTAGTTTCTCAGTGACTGCCAAAAGGGCAGTCTCTGTGGAATGTGCTGCTTTGAAGCCAGACTGGTTGGGGTCATGGAGGTTATTCTGCATGAGATAGTCAGACAGCTGATTACAAACAACACGTTCAAGAATTTTTGAAAGGAATGAGAGAAGTGATACCGGTCTGTAGTTGCTGATGTCTGAGGGATCCAGAGCAGGTTTCTTCAGGATGGGGATGACCCTGGCTTTCTTAAAGGCAGTTGGAACGTGACCAGACATTAAGGATCCATTGATGACTGTGGTGATAAAGGGTAGGAGGTCAGGTGAGATGGTCTGGAGCATAGCTGAAGGGATTGGATCCAGTGGGTAGGTAGTAGGATTGCAGGACCGGGTAATTTGCAAAACCTCTTCTGCTGCTACAGTTGAGAGCTGCGTCAGAGAAGGAGTAGCGGAGTGCTGATTGTGTGATGTAGGTGAAGTTGGGAGAGATGTGAAGGTCTGGCAGATCCTCTCAATCTTCTCTGTGTGAAAAGAGGCAAAATCTTCGGTGGTCAGGGAGGATGGAGAAGGTGGAGCCGGAGGGTTGAGTAGTGACGAGAAGATGTTGTGGAGCTTTCGGGGATCTTGTGCAGAAGTTTCAAGCTTTTCCTTGTAGAAGGAGGTCTTGGCAGAAGTCACGTCCAAGGAGAATTTGGACAGGAGCGTGCGATAAGAGATGAGGTCTGTGTCGAGTTTAGATTTCTTCCACTTCCTCGCTGCTGATCGTAGTTCTCTCCGATTGTTGCGAAGCACGTCTGACAACCAAGGAGCAGGAGAAGAATTCTTCCTGCGTATAGTAGACAAAGGGCAAAGAAGGTCCATGGTTGAGGAAAGGGAGGAAAGCAGAGTGTCAGTAGCTGAGTCCAGGGGAAGGGAGGAGAAGGATTCATGGTCAGGAAGTGATGAAAGAGTGCAGGAAGCTACAGAGGAAGGAGAGATAGAGTGGAGGTTTTGGCGGGTGAGAGAGAGGTGCTGGGAGTTATGTTTAGGCAGAACAGGGAGAGTGATAGAGAAGGATACCAGGTGATGATCGGAGATATGAAGTGGGGTAACAGTCATGTCTGTAGCTGGAGAAGGATGAGTGAAGACTAGAGACTAAATGTTTTACGCATCCGGCGTAAAACATTTGCCAAGTTGTTGTGCGGACCAGTTGGTCCGCTGTGGCGACCCCGAACAGGGAGCAGCCGAAAGCAACTTCTTCTATCATCCAAGACATAAATTCAAACTAACCTGGTTTATAAGTTAGTTTATTTCTTTATTTGTTTATCTATTTCCTGTTTTTGTGATTATTTTGGCAGACAAAGCTGCAGTTGCAGTTAAAACCCTACACACTTCCCTCATCCTTGCAGTATCATGGGTCTTGTGCGATTCCTTTGTTTCTTTTTACTGAATGTTTTTATTATTGCTAATACTGTATGTTTACCCACGAAGCTTTAATAACATCACCAAGTAATTCACATCTTATTATAAACACTGCATTGGGTCATGTGTCTCTCATTCACATCCTCTGTATCTCTGTGTTTTCACTGTTTGTTTACTTCTCTGTGTTTATTTTTTTTCTCTTATTCAACTTCATTGTCTCACTATTTTCTTTGTCTATAGGCTCCCTCTCTCTCCCTCTCTCTCTCTCTGCTATCTGTTATCTCTAGCCTGTTGATGGCTTCGACTTTCTTCTTGCATTTCTTTTCAATTTGTCTGCCTCTCTCTTTACATTCACTTTTTTTCTATTTCTGTCCTTATCTCTCTCTCTCTCTGTCTCTCTCTCTCTCTCTCTCTCTGTCTCTCTCTCTCTCTCTCTCTCTAATGCTCACCAGTCTTGACTTTTTTTTTTTAAATATCTTTCTGTCTTCGTCTCTTTCTTTTATTCACATAAATTCTGTCTATATTTTGGTTTTCCTCACTGTCGTTATCTGTCTTTCTTTTCATATCTTCCATTGCCTCACTCTCCTCTTTACATTTTTCTTCTTTCTTTCATTTATTTTAAACATCTCTCTCTCTCTCTCTCTCTCTCTCTCTCTCTCTCTCTCATCTCTCTCTCTCTCTCTCTTGCTCTCTCTCTCTCTCTCTCTCTCTCTCTCTCTCTCTCTCTCTCTCTCTCTCTCTCTCTGGCCAACATGACATATCATAGAGAGAGTTCATGGGAGACTCTGCATTTCATCAGACACACACACACACACACACACACAGCAAGAGAGAAATAGGACGTGACCTTGAGAAGCCAGCATTCATCTCTCACTGTTTGTCTGGGTTCAGTAGCAGAGATGTGACTTGGGGAAGTAAATAAATGTGTGTGTGTGTGTGTGTGTGTGTGTGTGTGTGTGCTTTGTCTGGACGTTCATAAATCTAGTTCACTGTCTGTTCTCATTGCCTACTCTGCTCTCAAGTGTTTGTGTGGACCTGAAACTACAACGGTAGAAAAGTGTCCAGCAAACCCGAAAAAAAAGCTGAGACCATAAAACAATGGCACCCACGTAGACATGCACTGTTAGGTCCATCTGTCCAGGATTCAGGGTCAGTCAGTTTCCATGAAAGAGCGGATTTTCAAGGAGGGTATCCCTGCAGACTGCACAGTACAAAGTTTCCAGAGAAAGAGTATGTTTCAGACAGAAGTCCTTCATCAGCTGTGTAAGCAAAGTGCTTCAATCAGTTGATTCAAAATAGTTTATTATGTAATAGCTGTTGTTGAAACACTTATTCCATGGGGTTCAAAAAGTCGAAATGAGCTGATAATAAAGAACATAATAAACAGATCCTTACATTTCCTCACTTCTAAACTAAACGTGGTATTAGGTTGCATTATGAGAGGTCTTGTCATCTGACTATTGCTCTCATCACAACTCTATGTCTTGGCATGGCAGTGAAAAACACAGTAGAAAGGTTTTCACATCGGATATCAGAATTACTTTATTGGCAAGTACTGTGGGTTTACGAGAAATTTGTCTTGGTGTGCTAGTGCATAATGATAGTATAAGTATAAAGTATAAATATATATATAAATAAATAGCTTTTTAAATAAATAAATAAATATAAAGAAACTTCCAGCTATGAAAATCTGATTATAATCATAAAAAAACGTAAATAACATAATTATAATAGTGTGGGATGTAAAAAAGTGGACCTGTGTGTAAATGCTACATACAGTGCAAATGAAACATTAACTTTACATTAATGCAGGATGTGATAAATTGCTAATTTAAATCTCCTCAGTCTTCTCTGGGCATAGATTTATTCCTTGAAACTTTGAAAGAAATGGAAAGCTCATTCAACAATGACAAGGGCTACATTGTTAGATTTGTGTTGCTTCTATAACCTGGGTGTATTTTAATTCTAACTGACTAATCAGAATTGCTGGAGTCAGACGTATGAAACAAGATGGTCACTTGGCCTGTGTAGCCTTCATCACATGAATATGGTGTGTTTCCTGAACAACCACAACACACTACTGAAAGAAAAAGCTCTCCCTGACTGTCCTGTGCTTCTGATTATGTATACTGGATTGTGACTGCTCACACTGCATGACATCCAATTAGAATTTATCAGGAATTTGTAGTGACCTCCAAGAGCTTGGTTAAAAAAATATCATAAACCCTGTCACACTGTCAGACTTTCACATGGTTTACTATCTAAATAAAACATGATTTAGGCTGCAGAAGAAGGCTGATAGCATTTTCCTACAAGTGTGTTATGCCGGCCTGTGACACAACATGAGCAGCAAAGGTGCAGTTGGATTCTAGAAGTGTCTTGGAGGAAGCATGTGATAACCTTCACGGTCCCTGTTGGCAGCTGTCTTGTCAACTGTACGCCTGAACTAAGAATACAAATGCAGACATTTTTTTTTATAAAATTCCCTATTTTGGTCAGTTGTCCATTCTCACCAAAAAAATGGTCATCCCTGTCACCTATGGAACATTATCAATGTATAAGTGTTTCGATTTCAGAACATCTTCATTTCAGAATCTTGAGGAATGGTGGGCAGTGTGGCTTAGTTAGCTGTACATGTCTGGAGGTTTGCATGTTCTCTCAGGGCTTAGGGGTTTTCTTTGGGTACTCTGCTATCCTCCCTCAGCCAACAGACATTTGTGATAGGCTTATTGGCATCCCAAAATTGTTCATAGAGTGTGACTGCATATATATGATTCTGCCCTATGATGGGTTGGTATCCTGAATCCAGGTTGTCCCCCACTTTGTGTAACTGGGATAGTCCCTGGGATAGTATCCAGGCTTCCTATGAGCCTGTGTAAGATAAGCAATACAGAAAATGGATGAATGGATGGATGGATGGATGGACACTTGAGATATCTGAACTGTCTGATATTTTTACATTTTAACCTACAAACCATTAGAAATATCACCCAGCTGCCCAAAATTAGATGTTCCACTCATTACATGGCTTATATTTGACACAATGGAAGAGATCTGGCTTGTAAAATCCTAATAATCTTTAGTAAAGGAATAGTATAACTTGCATGCATTTGATCCATGAAGGGGTATTTTTAAATTGTTCAAAAGATCTTTTAAGAAACTGATGGACAGGCAAGCTTGCATTCCCTTGCTGCTGAAAGAGAAAAAAATATGAATTCCTGCTGGATTGTGCTGTGAAAGGGAATATTTTAAAGAGGCATGTCTGCTTGGCAACCTGATATGCATTGCTAATTCCCCCCCTCATTTGAACTGTATACAAAGGCAGTTCCAGGATAAATAAATGGATAAAAGAACTCTGTCTGGCCAAACATCAAAAGCACGAGGTCAACATCGAAACGTCCAACACAGCGGAACGTGATATGGACCCCAGCAGGGCTGAGCTCTCAACTCGTATAAATCACACGCATATTCATCAGCCTGGAAAGCCTGTGAAGACCTCACGTGGATGTGTGAGGGCAGATGGGAAAAATATGGAAAATACGTGTATCTGGAAGTTTGTTTTACTCAGATGGGTTTAGAATTTGAAGATGACATCAGCACATTTGTATGCATGTCCTGATTTTGAGTGACATACGCTCTCGGGTTTCACAGAGGTCAGAGCATACTTTTAATGTTGAAATTTGTTTTGACGATTGAAATATCCTCTCTGGCCAAACAGGCAAGAAACACTCATCATAATAACACAATAACATAAAACTGGTGGCTACTAGTTTAACCTACACAAATATAAAAACAAATCTTGGCAGTCGTTATGGCTGCTGCTTTTAATTATGTAACATAAAATTTAGACTATAGTTAGCTAGCCTTTTGGTATATACACTATATGGCCAAGGGTTTGTGGACACCTGGCCATCAATCTTGGGTATTAACCAAATTTTTGTCACAAAGTTGGAAGCACACAACTGGATATATAGGATGTCTTTAATTCAGTGGAATAAAGGAGCCTAAACTTGCTCCAACATGACAATGTCCTTTTGAACTATGCAAGCTACAAATCATGAAAACATGATTTGCCAAGGTTTGGAGTGAAAGATCTTGAGTGTTCTGCACAGAACCCTGTCTCTCAGCCCCACTGAATACCTTTGTGATGAACTAGAACCCAGACTGCACCCCAGAACTCCTCACCTATTATCACTGTCTAATCTCACTAATGCTCTTGTGGCTGAATGAATAAGGATGTTTCTGTAACTGTAATGGGGAGATTACATTTGGAATGGGATGTTAAAAAAGCACATGTCAGTGTAATGGTCATGTGTCCACAAACTATATGGTCCTTTGACCATATAGTGTACATCATGTCAGCTACCTTCTGCTATATCTGCTCCTAGAGGGCCTCTGAGGGCTTCTCCTAATGTTAGATCAAATAATAATTCAATTGGACTATCTCTAGCTCAGTGTTATGTTAAATTACATCATTACATCAAGCTAAAAAAAATGCAAGGCGAGTGATGTCATATGATCAATACAGGCAGTAATTATCTTCCTGTCACAAATGCATAAATTTAAATGTCATTAACATTCAAGATGGAATGGTGGTAACAATGGATAGCATTTCTGCCTTTTAGCTCCACAGTCCCTACTTTAAAGCCTGAGCTCAGGTTCATGTCTACTTGACAAAATGGACAATGAACATTTGTGAGGCCATATAACAAACACAATGTACACCATGTATATAATTCTGAACATTCCCTCTTTCATCAAAATCTACACTGTTAAAGCACCTGTTCAAAATTTATTAGCCATTAAGCAGTGTACCTCGAATTCATTTATTGCCCTTTTTGTTCTCTGCATAAAGATATTTCTTATCTGAACCATTCAAGCATTGTTTCTAAAACAGCATTCATTCTCATCATTGTAGGACAGACTGTAAAGGGATTTCTTAACTGAACTGTTAAACACTGTTCTTAAAGCATACTTTCAATATTCTAGGATGTGTTACCCTTTTAATGATAAACCCAAAGCAGAGCAATCTAAACTATAGTTTTTATGTTTAAAATATATATTTTTAATAAATAAATAAACATAATTTGTAATCCAGTATAAAGACATATTTCCTTTCAGAGACTCTGTCTAAGCCTGCAACTATTTTTGTATTTTTACGATGCTGACTCCTGATTCACCTAAATCTCACTTAAGATCTTTTAGCCAGCACTCCTGTTTTGTCATTTTTTCATCATTCCTTCTGACTACTGACTTCTGAATAAGTTCCCAACTAATCATCATTATTATTATTCTATTATTATTCAGACATAGAATGTGTGCAATGTTAAACTGTGGGCTATACACATACCTTAATTGTTAGCTACATCATCAAACTTTGAAACAAACTTCCTTTTTTAAAGAAAGTCTAGCCTTCAGATCTTGCCTTCAATTTTGCATGTTGCACCTTTTAAACACCTCTCTGAATGATCAATTTTAACAGAACCACTTCCTCAGCAGGTGTGCTACTTTCCAATTGTATCCTGCTGGGTTCACTTGTAGAACTCCTGATGTATCCAAGGCCACATGGTATGCTGGTGTGTGCGCCTCAAAATTGGAAATAAAATATTGATAACAGTATCACATAACAGCATTAATCAAAAAGGGACAGAAAAGGAAAATGTCAGTGGTATGGTGAGTGTTGTCTTTTTTTAAACTGGATCTTCATAGTGTTGCTATGATTTAATTCAACTAAAGGTTTTCAACAATCCATCCATCCGTTCATCCGTCCGTCCGTCCGTCCGTCCGTCCGTCCATCCAAGCGTCCATCCAAGCGTCCATCCAAACATCCATCCATCCATCCATCCATCCATCCATCCAATAAGACTCCATGCAATAGTCAAATAATATAGTCACTGGTTGCCACTCTGGGGATGCTGACTTGCCAGAAAGTGGGTAAAGAATGCAGACTAAAAGTACTTTGTTAGTACAGTCATATTTCAGACACCATTCACTAGACTGTAGACTAGACTGAAAAAGTTGATCTCTCTTGATCTGTTGAACCCATCTGTAATGGACTTTATGCATCCTAAATTAACCCTACTGTGTATCCACAGCAACCCTGACCACATAAAAAAGACTTATTAATGAATGAATGAGTGAATAAGTAAATTAATATATTAATGAATGGCAACACCACATGCAGTAAATGAGACATGTCCAGTGTGATGACATATTAATCATTGTTATCTTTCTTTCTGTCTGTTTGCTCCCATCTGCATTTCATCATGTGATTTTTTTTTTGTTTGGTTCTGTAAGATCTCTCCAGCTGCATGCATCTAGCAAAAGTGTTCCTTGTTTAAGCGTTTAATGGTTTTGAAAATTAGAAAAAAAAAAAACAGATTTAATATTTTACACATTGATTAGTCTTTAACAGCCAAAAGTAGCAAGCTGTTTGCTGATGTTTATCAGTATTTCACTTCAGTAATAAAATACTAAATGACTTTTTGCTTTATTTTAGGAGACGTCAACAATTTTTCTTTTTTACTGGTTGACGTTTAAAATTAAACCCTGATATTTCCACAGCTATTTATCTGTCAGACTGTTACTGTTTTAATTTGAAGGAGAATTGGTGTGAATTCTAATTAGCAATCACATTTTATTTTATTAATTAATTTTATACATGTTTCAATAGAAAGTATTATTATATTATATGAAGTTATGAACTTGTCTGGTTGGCCATGTGAATTGAATAAGTTTAATTCAAATCTTAGTATTTCAAAACAAGTATCTTAAATCTAATGACCATTTATAACAAATAAATAATAAGTGTTCTGTAAATGGAAAGTTCCATCATTAAAAAGCTTTATGGCTCCATAAATAAACAAAATACTAGTGTAAATATTTCAATAAGCCTAATATTTGAAGATGTTGCAAAATATATCTGTACTCAGGGGGTATGTGAACTAAAAATAAATACATTTTGAAAGATTAAACGTGTGTGTGTGCCTGTGTGTGTTTGTGTGTACTTACATCTGATCCCCTCACTTCAGGTTAATTATCAGTGTTATTTTATCAGTTACACGTGTTTCGGCTCAAAATCAAGGGAAACACTCATTAGTGTATCTGTCTTTGTGACTGGCTTACCAGATGTGCAGACAAATCAATTAATGGAGGAATATCTCTTTTCTTCTCTGAAAGAAATGGGGCATAAAGAGTAATTCACGACTAGATGACAGATTTATTTGAATCCCATACAGCACTGCTGCTTCAATGAAGGCTTCCAATTCAGTCAGAACGTTGGTTGACATTTCAGAAATAAGAGCTAGACATTCTCTGTAGCATGTTGAAACACTGACAGTGATTGGCAGTGGAAGATTGGGAAAAGATCAGGAAATGGTTTTTTTTCTTCAATTGTCCATTTTTGGTGAGTTTAGATTCTTGTGCTTGACTGACAGAACTGGACTCTGCTGCTGTAGCCCTTCTGCCTGAAGAGTGGATGTGTTATGCATTCTGAGATGCTTTTCTACTTACCATGGGTATAAAGAGTTGTTGTTTGTGTCACTTTCTTGTCAGTTCAAACCAGTCTGGTCATTTTCCACTGATGTCTCTCATCAAAAACTTTATTCAGTTTTATTAGTATAAAGCTTATAATAATGAACAGTGTAATAAAGCAACTTCAGAGATTTTTTTTAGTAAATTATTCAGTGGAACCTCAGCATAGGAAATTATTTCATTCTGGAGGAAATTTCTTAAGGGGAAAATTTTTATTTTCCCATAAGAAATAATGTAAATGCAGATAATCCATTCCAGCCACCCAAAAATATGACCAATATTACTAATACGAAGCGTATGTAAGCTGTATGGCTGCTTACAAAGAACTGACCCAAGCCAAGCATTCCATATCAAGGGTCCTCACAGGAAGTCGTGCCACCAAGCTTGGGCTAAAAATAGAACAGACCACCCATGCCACCAATTTGTCCATAAAAAACATGCGAAAAATCACGTAGCTTTTGAACACATGCCATAGAATCAGAATCAGAATCAGAATCAGAAAGAGCTTTATTGCCAAGTTTGTTTGCGCATACAAGTTATTTGTTTTAGTGTCACAAGCTCCAGTGCACAGAGATAACAATAACAATACAAACAACAACAAAATATAGGATGAGAAATAAAAATACACATTTAAATAGGAAAATAAAGTAATTTGTATATACAGAATAGAATGAGTTGAGAAGTAACAAATAAATTTTTTATTGCCCAATGTTGGGAACATTCAACTGTTCAAAAGGTAGATTGCTTGGGGGAAGAAACTGTTCTTGTGCCTGGCTGTCCTGGTAGTTGCTGCCCTGTAGCGTCGGCCAGATGGCAAAAGGTCAAAAAGGAGATGGCCTGGATGTGAGGGGTCCAGAGTGATTTTCAGAGCCCTTTTCCTCACTCTGGATGTATACAGTTCTTGAAGGGTGTGCAGAGGAGCACAAATAATCCTTTCAGCAGTCCAAACCGTTCTCTGTAGTCTTCTGATTTTGTAGCTGAGCCAAACCAAACAGTTATAGAAGTGCACAGAACAGACTCAATGACGGCTGAGAAGAACTGTGTTAGCAGCTCCTGTGGCAGGTTGAACTTCCTCAGCTGCCGAAGGAAGTACAATCTTTGTTGGGCTTTTTTGATAATGGAGTCTATGTGAGTGTCCCACTTCAGGTCCTGAGAGATGGTGGTGCCCAGGAACCTGAATGACTCCACTGTTGGTACAGTGCTGTTCATGATGGTGAGTGGGGGGAGTGCAGGGGTGTTCCTCCTGAAGTCCACTATTATCTCCACTGTTTTGAGCGTGTTGAGCTCCAGGTTGTTAAGACTACACCAGGCAGCCAGCTGCTCAACCTCTTGTCTGTAAGCAGACTCATCACCGTCCTGGATGAGGCCGATGACTGTAGTGTTGTCCGCGAACTTCAGGAGCTTGACAGATGGATCAGTAGAGGTGCAGTCATTGGTGTAAAGGGAGAAGAGCAGTGGGGAGAGGATGCAACCCTGGGGGGCGCCAGTGCTGGTGGTGCAGCTGTATGACGTGATTTTCCCCAGTTTCACTAGTTATGTGTCAGAAAGCTGGTGATCCACTGTCAGATAGAGCTAGGAACAGAGAGATGGGTTAGTTTGGTCTGGAGGAGTGTTGGGATGATGGTGTTGAAGGCCGAACTAAAGTCCACAAACAGGAGCCTCACATAAGTCCCTGATTTGTCCAGATGCTGTAGGATAAAGTACAGTCCCATGTTGACTGCATCATCCATGGACCTGTTTGCTCGGTAAGCAAACTGCAGGGGGTCCAGTAAGGGTCCAGTGATGTTCTTCAGATAAGCCAATACCAGTCTTTCAAACGACTTCATGACCACAGACGTTAAAGCAACAGGTCTGTAGTCATTAAGTCCTGTTATCTTGGGTTTCTTTTGGATGGGGATGATCTATTGAAGATCTGTGAAAAGATGAAGGCCAGCTGGTCAGCACAGGTTTTCAGACAGGCTGGTGTGACACTGTCTGGGCCTGGTGCTTTTCTTCTCTTCTGCTTCAGGAAGATCTGACGCACATCATCTTCACTGATCTGAAGTGCAGGAGGGGGGGAGAGGGGGGTTGCTGGAGGTGTTAATGGTTGTGTAGAGAGATTTTCAGATGGGGCATGGGGTGTTAGACCGGCAGTTTCAAATCTGCAGTAAAACTCGTTCAGGTCTTCAGCAAGTTGTTGATTGGCCTCAGTGCTGGGGGATGGTGTCTTGTAGTTTGTGATGTGTTTCAGGCCTTTCCACACTGAAGCAGGGTCGTTGGAAGAGAACTGGTTTTCCATCTTTTTAGCGTAGCTCCTCTTAGCCACCCTAATCTCCTTATTCAGTGTGTTTCTGGCCTGATTGTACAAGACTCTGTCCCCATTCCTAAAGGCATCCTCTTTGGCCTGACGAAGATGTCTGAGTTTTGCTGTGAACCATGGCTTATCATTGTTGAATGATAAATAAGTCCTGATAGGGATGCACATGTCTTCACAGAAACTGATATATGATGTTACAGTCTCTGTGAGCTCATCCAGATCAGTGGCACCAGCTTCAAAAATACTCCAATCAGTGCATTCAAAACAGGCTTGTAAGTCCTCCTCTGTTTCACTGGTCCATCTCTTTACAGTCCTTACTACAGGTTTAGCAGATTTAAGTTTTGGCCTGTATGTTGGGAGAAGATGAACCAGGCAGTGGTCAGAGAGTCCTAAAGCTGCTCTGGGGACAGAGCGATATGCATCCTTTATTGTGGTGTAGTAGTGGTTCAAAATATTTTTGTCTCTGGTGGGATACGAAATGTATTGTTTGAAGGCACGTTGGTATTGTGGGTTGACTTGGGCTTTTGCTGACAGAAAAACAATTGGTAAAAACTGGCTTTGGTTGTCTTTGCTTGGCTTTCCACTGACGCAAACAAGATTTGAACGGCTCCCGGACGTACAAGCAACTTAGCCGCGTGTTTGGTTTGGTTCATTCGTATACTGAAAATGCTTCGTATCCCAATGCTAATGTCTGGCAAAATTTTAATTCTTATGTCAAAAATTCATAAGGGAGGACATTTGTATGCCAAAAGTTTCTACTGTAAATGTATGAATTTATCCCTTATGAGCAAGCCAGAGGTAACACTGACAAGGAAAAACTACCTGAGATGATATGAGGAAGTAACCTTGAGAGGAACCAAACTCAAAAGGAAACCCATTCTCATGTGGATGACACCTGTATGACAATAAACAATTTCCCTTCTTGTATTATATGGTCAAAAAAATGCAATAGTGCATTCAATAACTTGTAAGCTTATGAGCAACTTTAGTTGCTATACTATTATAGCATTAATCATTAGTGTTATTTCTGAATCTAGTATAGTAGAGCTTTAATATGAAGTATATCTTGCTGTTTTTAATCTGC
Organism: Hemibagrus guttatus; assembly: GCA_033459395.1. NCBI lineage: Eukaryota > Metazoa > Chordata > Actinopteri > Siluriformes > Bagridae > Hemibagrus > Hemibagrus guttatus. Next base: position 16,063,831 of record JAUCMX010000010.1, on the reverse strand, counting down.
TTACAAATCTGCCACTCACTGCATGTTTTTTTGTTTGTTGTGTTTTTTTCACACGATTCTGTGTAAAAACCAGGAACTGTTGTGCATGACAATCCCAGGAGATCAGCAGTACCTGTCAGGCATCAGCAATCATGCCACAGTCAACATCACTGAGATCACATTTTTCCCACTGATGTTTGATGTGAACATTAAGCTCTTGATCTTTTTTTTTCAAGTGCTATATCCTTTGAATTAGATTTCATTTAAAACCTCTGTACTAAATTGTAATATTGTTGAAATATTATAATTGATCATATACAATTATCCTATACCTCATTTACACCCTAATAACCATTATTCCATTAATAACCATTACAAGATTTGTGTTTATTGTCAACTGGCAACATTGAACTCAGCAAAAGACCATGCAAGATTACATTGTATGACATTGTGGGACATGTTCCACAAACAGTACTCTATATTAGCAAAAATAAATAAATAAATAAATAAATATTTTAAAAGATCCTTACACAATGTATGCAGGTAAACTGTCATTTGAGTGGGATGTGGAACATTAGTGGTTAAGGTGTTGGACTACTGATCAGAAGGTTGTGTGCTTGAATCCCAGGTCCACCAAGCTGCCACTGCTGGGCCCTTGAGCAAGGCCCTTAACCATCAACTGCTCAGTTTAAGTTGCTCTGGGTAAGGTAATATTTAAAAAAAAAAAAATTTTTATCTCCCTCTCCCTCCCTCTCTGAAGTAGATAGATAGATAGATAGATAGATAGATAGATAGATAGATAGATAGATAGATAGATAGATAGATAGATAGATAGATAGATAGATAGATAGATAGATAGATAGAAAATACTCACACTCTTCCAGAGAATGGTTGTAAAAAAAAAAGATGGTATTAAATAACAATCGGGGGCACGGTGGCTTAGTGGTTAGCACGTTTTGCCTCACACCTCCAGGGTTGGGGGTTCGATTCCCGCCTCCTCCGTGTGTGTGGAGTTTGCATGTTCTCCCTGTGCCTCGGGGTTTCCTCCCGGTACTCCGGTTTCCTCCCCCAGTTCAAAGACATGCATGGTAGGTTGATTGGCATCTCTAAATTGTCCGTAGTGTATGATTGCGTGAGAGTGTGTGTGTGCCCTGCGATGGGTTGGCACTCCGTCCAGGGTGTATCCTGCCTTGATGCCCAATGACGCCTGAGATAGGCACAGGCTCCCCATGACCCGAGTATAGTTCGGATAAGCGGTAGACAATGAATGAATGAATAAATAACAATCATACATGATTATTCAGGAACTACCTATCCTCTCATAAATAAATAAAGAAAGAAAAAAATTAAGACACACTTTTAAATAACAAGCACTACTTTTAAGTAGTAGCAGTTTCTCTCAAAACCATTGGGCAAAAATTATTGAAAACCCTAAAGAATATTTGAATTAACTGCAATTATCAATTTGTTCCTACTTCAGTCATTGCTTTATCCTGATCAGGTTTTTAGGTTTTGTGGAGCCTTTTCCAAGGAAACTAGGTACAAGGTGGGAATACACACACACACACACACACACACACACACACACACACACACACACACATTCACACTTAGTGGTAATTTAGAGAAGCCAGTTCACACAGGGCCATTTTTTTGAGAGGTGGGAGAAAACACACAAAATGCCTTTGTGGAGTTTCACATATTCTCCCCATGTCTGTGTCTCCCCATCTCCAGTTCCCTCCCACCTCCCAAAAACATGCCAGGAAATGGACTGGCTAGTGTGAATGTGTGTGTGATTGTGTGTGATGCCTTCAATAAACTAGTGTCTCATCCAAATTGTATTCCCTCATTGTTATAATCCAGTGTTTAGGTATAGGCTTTGGATCCACTCCAGTCATTACCTGGATAAAGACGTTACTGAAGATAAATAAATAATTTTAGATTTTTCATGTTATGTTCCATGTATATGTTTCAAAGTGAAATATTTTGACAATCCACAAAAAAATTCTAAACCCAGAATTTGCCAGTATATTTATTAAATTTGGATTTTCATTTGTTATTTCTCTCTGGTCTAACAGACTGAGTAGAAAAAACCTGCTTCTTGTTCAAGGTGAGAGTGATCCTGTCAGATTGCATTATGGGGTTTTTATGGGCACACAGTAGCAGCGAGGGTCAGAAATGGAGAGGGAGATCAGAGAGAGTGGCAGGTGGCTGAGCAGGTGGGGTAATCAGGGGGAAGTGAATCAAGGTGATGTCGGAGGACGCCTTTTCACATTAGCACCCATCAGAGACTTGATCTGCCTCGTGCACTCTCACACTTACAAAAAGGGCACATCAAACCCGGAGAAAGACACAGAGACTGAGATTAATGTTGTCTAAAGGAGTAACAGGTTCATGTTGTTTGGACCGTACATGAAAGCAAGGCACCAAGAATCCCTAAATGCCTTCTGGGACAACACTAAAATGTGTACGCACACACAAACACACAGACACACACACACACACACACACACACACTAGCAGCAGTCTGCTGGCGGAATGTTCTCCATGCTGCTCACGCATCGTCTGAGATATCAGACCTCCTACAGCCGTCCTCTTACTCCCCACACACACACACACACACACACACACATACAGTGCCGTGTATGTGAAGAAAATCTTAACACCTCACAGAGTCATGTGATCAATATACCTTTCTTGGAGATTTGGAGATTCATCAGTTATTTATATACATATTTATTGAACAACTCATCCCACCTGGCCTCCCTCATATCTCTTTTTTCTTCCTTCTCTTTACTCATAGCTCTTTTCATCCTTCCCTTCGTTGCCATTTCCTTACTTTCATACTTCCTAGCATAACTTCTCTCTATATATAATTTAATTCATATTCCTCTATCCCTCCCACTGTCCTTGCCTCTATCCCTTCATATCTTCATCCCTCTCATCTTACCATCTTTGCTTCTTTCCTACCACCCTTGTTTCTCTCCTACAAATTCACCAACTCTCCCTCCATCTTTCTCTTGAACTCTGCCTTCCCTCTCTTCATATTTCCTTCCTTTCCTCCCTATGAAACATCCCTCCTTAGAACTTCATCTATCCTCTCTGTTAACCCCAAATTTCTTATCTAGGTCCTTTCATTACTTAATTATCTCTGCTATCTTCCTTGCCTCTAAACCTAAAATACGTTCATCCTTCCTTCCTGCTACCCCTTCCTTCCTCTTTCAAACCCTCCAAATCTCCTTCCATCCCTACTTTAAACTTGCTCACATCCTTCCCTCCCTAAATCCCTCCCATCCTCACCCCTTTTTACCTTTATACCTCCCACTATTCCTGTCTTCAACATTTTCCTCTCCCATCCCTACATAAATCCCTTCCCTGATCCATCCCTTCATTTCCTCCCTCCAGACATTGTTTTCTTTATCTCCTCTCCCCTTTTATATTCTCTTTCCATCACACATTGCTTTGGTGTCTCTTCAATGCCATCATCCCATTTGGTGTTGGTTTTGGCTCCTGCTTTTACTCTGGTTTTTCTGCTGCTCAAAAACTTGGAGCTTAGCCACCCTTCACACCTCCCCTATCTCGCCATCCCTGCCTCTTTTTCCCTATTAGCTCCATCTGCTGTAGTGTAGCCACCAGCCTGCCTGCTATTCCCAGGCTTCAAGGCTAAATATGCAAGATACACATTGACTTGTGAAAGCCCTCTCATTCTCCACCAAACACTCTGAATCTGGAGGACATGTGTGACTGATGACGTAGATGAGGGTGTAACATGAGATGAGTGAGAGATGCTTTGGAGAGATGCACGTCATCCATGTTTGAAGTAATGGAGTGTGTGAGCATAGCTGTAGTGATGCTATATCAGTCCCTTATCCAACCATCAATCCTTCCATATATTACTAATATTCAAGATATGGTATAATCACACAATTTCTCTGCTAGCCTGTTTCCAGTCTTCTAGCAGAGCACTTGTGACCACACATCATTGGTGGATTGGTGTGTGTGTGTGTGTGTGTGTGTGTGTGTGTGTGTGTGTGTATACACGTGTGCGCCCTAGTTCCTTTTAAAATGGGTCAGCACCAACCAGCCTTAGCTATAATCTGCATGTCCTTTGCAAACTAATTATAAGACACTCATTACATCTATATTGAACCCCTCTGGCAGAAATCCTACATATATATAGTCTAAATTCTATGGACGTGGTATTTCTATGCTATGATTTAATGCATATATTCATGTGGTTAAAGCCTTGGTTTGTCATCTGAGTCGCACCATGGTTCTAGAGAGATTATTCTGTACTGTACTTGACTCAACTCGATTTGTCCAATCTGTTCAATATCAACAATGATCACTCTCTGCAACGAATGAAAAGAAGAAGGATTAACATGTTGTCAGACATCTGGCTGAGTGTGTATCAGGTAAGACATAAGTAACAAGTGTCATTAACCAAAATGAAGTGTGTCTGATTTGATGCAGCTTGTGATTAGCATTGTACAGTAACTATCGGTAGTGGATAGAAAGGTGCATATGGTTTTGTCAATTCATATTTCCAGGGCTTTAGAAAGAGCCAGACAGCATCCCATTATTAGACAATTAGCTGTGATTAACTGTGTTCATGAGGAGAACCAGCCAATCTGTTACTGCAGGTCTACAAGATGGACATTATGTTATTGTACAAATTCTGGCAGCACATTTCTCAGAGCAGACATGGAGTAAAACAAACATAAGCTTATTTTAGCGATACTTGCACTTCTTAACGTGGGAAGAAGACAGTAATGTAAAAGTTTTTTAAAAATTGCAGCATTTCATTTCATCTGATACTTCTTTTTCTTGACCTTTGTTTCAAAGAGAGAGAGAGAGAGAGAGAGAGAGAGAGAGAGAGAGAGAGAGAGAGAGAGAGAGAGAGAGAGAATTTATATTACCATTAACTCTGACTATATGTTAGCACATATATCAGTCATTACCCCAAACTCCTCCCTCCCAGTGAAGGCCGTCCTTATAAGTAAGACTAATGTTTCTGGAAGTAACCTTGTTTTTCACTTTTCACTAAACATGATAGCAGGCAAATGACCACAATATCTGGCACAGCACATCTAATGTAAATGTATAAACTTATATGCATTTCTCCAAGAACTCATATCAGTCTATCCCTCCCTGCCTTTGTTCTTCTAGCTGAACTTGGAAGACCTTCTTCCCCTTTCTCCTTCTGTCACACTTCAGCGCGCCTTACCTCCCTCCAGCCCACCATTTCTTCATGTTTCCTTCCTTCTCCCTTTCATTCCATTCCAAATACATTTTGAAGGATATCACAAAAACTTAATACCTCATGATAAACAGGAACAGACATAACAACCTCTGGTATGCGTGCACACACACACACACACACACACACACACACACACACACACACACACACACACAGAGAAATTAAAATTGTGCTGTCTAGTCTCATTCCAGATTCATTTTGGCTTCTAAAGTAAAGAGAACAAACACAGTACTAAGATGATGTGTGTTCAGAATTGCCCAAACAAAAGATTCATCCTAGTTTGTGTGGGTTGGAAAAATGCCAATCAGCTTTTACAGAATGATCCAGAATGATCCAGAATAATGCATTTGAAGAGTTCCTTCCATTTTAATATATTTTAAAGAATCTTTGGAAAGCAGCAGGTAAATATTTCATGTTAGCAACTGTATTTAAGAGAGCATAGTAATGCAGCAGGTAATATTGGCAAGCTAAAAGTGCAAGATGAGGTTCAACATTAGCAACAATCTAACATTAGCTAGCATGCTAGCAAACATATGCATTGACATAACATTAAATACAGCTAAATACTTAGCTAATGTAACTAGTTAGTCAGCTAGTTCATGTTGTTAGACTGTGTGATTAAATAAAACTTAACAGTAAGCAATGTACAGCTAAGGAAGTGAAAAAGTAGTTTGCTATTACATCATCACATTTTAAATTTAGTTCTACCAATATTCATCCATGGATGTCTGTCACTCTGGGAAATAAGGACAGAGTGCATGATATAACAAGCAAACTTCCAATTCAGCGCATGTCTGATACTCCAAGGTAATGCATTCTCTGGAAGATACGACAAGCAAGCATGCAAACATGCAGCTAAATCAGTCCTGTGTGTATGTGTGTGTAATGTGTGAAATGAATCGTTGGCTGAATGAACTTAAATCTTCACATCCACTGAAGTGTTTTTTTCCTCTGTGGGCACTGAGTCAGGGGATGAAGATGATGGCAATGTGTCATAAGGAAGCGCCAGACAAGACGCAGATGGAGTCAGTGGGCGTCTTGCTTTCGCTCATTTATTAATGTTTGCCTAGAAAGAGGAAGAGAGAGAGAGAGAGAGAGAGAGAGAGAGAGAGAGAGAGAGAGAGAGAGAGAGAGAGAGAGAGAGAGAGAGAGAGAGAGAGAGAGGGTGGTTCTTCTGTGTGTCATTTCATAGATGCACTGAGGTGTTGGTGGTCTTTGCGAACTGTAAGTGGGCAGTCGGGCGCAGTGAGGAGTGACTTTTATGAGTGTTGTGATCAGCAGAACGAATGAATATAAGCATGGTAAGTCCAGTCACACTGATTTAATACTATTCCATCCATTCATTTTCTGTAATGCAATTTTCTGCTTGTCCTGGGCAGGGTCGCGGTGAGCCTGAAGCCTATTCCAGGGACTCTGGACAACTCTGGATGGGCTCCTGACCTACTACAGGACACAGTCCCATACATTCTCACATACATCTCACTTACACACACAATTTAGAGGTGCCAATTAACCTAAAACAGTCCATTGACTGGGGGAGGAAACCAGAGTAACTGAAGGGAACCACTAAAACACAGAGAGAACATGCAAACACCACACACACAGGGCAGAGGAGTTGAACCTGAGGCAAAAAAGGCTAACCACTTCCCTCCATTTAATATTACAGACAAACTTATACTAGACTAATACTATTCTCTAATATTATTAGACAGACAAAATCTGAAAACAAGCCAATAGTTGTGTTCAAATTATTCTGAAACCCATCCATCCATTCTCTATACCTGCTTATCCTACTACTGGGTCATAGGGAACCTGGAGCCTATCCCAGGAGACTACAGGCACAAGGCAGGGTACACCCTGGACAGGATGCCAGTCTATCGCAGGGCCCAATCACACATTACAGACAATTTAGAGATGCCAATCAACCTACAATGCATGTCTTTGGACTGGGGGAGGAAACCAAAGTAACCGGAGGAAACCCCCGAGGCACGGGAGAACATGCAAACTCCACACATACATAACGGAGGCGGGAATCGAACCCCCAACCCTGGAGGTGTGAGGCAAACGTGCTAGCCACCAAGCCCCCCCATTCTGAAATCTTTTTGAAAAATTCTGATTTCAGGGCCATTGACTGAGCTGACATAACACTATGTTAAGACTAAACCATTTACAACAGGTATTTATGATTTAAATGATTTAAAAATCATTTCTGTCCACATTGGCATCATATGAGAGGCATGTCAAATTTTAGCTAACATGTGACTTTACACTCTGAGTCTTTCTACACTCACACATGTGTGTGAATGAAGCATAAACTAACAAAACCTTAAATTAGAATACCACGCTATCTGTATGCTTTGCATTTTAATTAAAAAATCAGTATCTATAAAGATGTAAGGATTGTCCAACCATCATGTTATTATATTCTATTATATAGTCCTTTATATCAATGTGAGTTACAAACTGAGGGACATTTATAAAGGACAGTAGTGCTGTAATGAACAACAGGTTGAGTGTAATAAATTAGTAAACAGAGAGCCTGGAGGAAAAGGGGGCGTGGTTTTGAGCAGGGTTTTCCATTAACTAGTCATATTCCATAATATTTAGACAATAATGTAAATGTAAACTCATAACTGAAAACCATATGTTGGAGATGCCAAAACAGATTAAAATCAAAGTGCACTGCTGCCAGTAGCTCCCTTAAAGTGTTATGTTCATGCATTTTTAGATTTAAAAAATGTGTACAGTGGGGCAAAAAAGTATTTAGTCAGCCACCAATTGTGCAAGTTCTCCCACTTAAAATATGAGAGAGGCCTGTAATTTTCATCATAGGTACACTTCAACTATGAGAGACAGAATGAGAAAAAAAATCCAGAAAATCACATTGTCTGATTTTTAAAGAATTTATTTGCAAGTTATGGTGGAAAATAAGTATTTGGTCAATAATAAAAGTTCATCTCAATACTTTGTTATATACCCTTTGTTGGCAATGACAGAGGTCAAACGTTTTCTGTAAGTCGCCACAAGGTTTTTACACACTGTTGCTGGTAGTTTGGCCCATTCCTCCATGCAGATCTCCTCTAGAGCAGTGATGTTTTGGGGCTGTCGCTGGACAACACGGATTTTCAACTCCCTCCAAAGATTTTCTATGGGGTTGAGATCTGGAGACTGGCTAGGCCACTCCAGGACCTTGAAATGCTTCTTACGAAGCCACTCCTTCGTTGCCCGGGCGGTGTGTTTGGGATCATTGTCATGCTGAAAGACCCAGCCACGTTTCATCTTCAATGCCCTTGCTGATGGAAGGAGGTTTTTACTCAAAATCTCATGATACATGGCCCCATTCATTCTTTCCTTTACACGGATCAGTCGTCCTGGTCCCTTTGCAGAAAAACAGCCCCAAAGCATGATGTTTCCACCCCCATGCTTCACAGTAGGTATGGTGTTCTTTGGATGCAACTCAGCATTCTTTCTCCAAACACGACAAGTTGAGTTTTTACCAAAAAGTTCTATTTTTTTGGTTTCATCTGTCCATATGACATTCTCCCAATCCTCTTCTGGATCATCCAAATGCTCTCTAGCAAACTTCAGACGGGTCCGGACATGTACTGGCTCAAGCAGGGGGACACGTCTGGCACTGCAGGATTTGAGTCCCTGTCTCTCATAGTTGAAGTGTACCTATGATGAAAATTACAGGCCTCTCTCATCTTTTTAAGTGGGAGAACTTGCACAATTGGTGGCTGACTAAATACTTTTTTGCCCCACTGTATGTGTATATCAATACAATTGTTTTCAACAATAGAGCTATTAGTAGAAGATTTTGCAATACGTTTTCTAATACGATTCTGAACTTGAGATGTATGCTATAGAGTATGCCTGTCTGTTTAGAGAGTTTTTCTTCTGTTTCAGTTTTCTGTTTTTTTCTTTTGCTTCCCAGGCATTGCAGGCAACATTTTTTTATGAGGTGTCATTACAAGTCTAATGCACCGATGGACACACCTTCTCTTAACAGCAATGTTCTCTCAGCCCTCTGTCAGCCCTGATTTTATGATTTGTTGATGTAAGGTAATGAGGACTTTAAGTTACATTGACCAAAAAAAATCTGCAATAATTCCATAGCCATGTTAAAAAACAGACAACTCGAACACAATGGTCACAAGCATTGTTTAACAATTTATACTAGGAACAGAAAAAAATCAAAGTTCAATTAAACTGGCCATTGCCTCGGAAAAATTGCATTAATTACATTTAAGGGTGGCATTATTGTATTTTTATTTTAATTGAAAATACGATTATAAAATTAACATTTTTACACAATTACTGACTAGTGTAACCACTAGTTACACTCACTACTGCAATCATATTAAATGACTATGAAATGGATATGGAGATTGTATAACACATCCAAAGAAAATACTTTCAAAAATGGATTTAACTTTCTGATCTATTTGGAACACATGATATAATATTTCCTAACATAACTATCAGTACACCCTGTCTGATGGACATAACCATTGACGAGGCTTTTTTGCATTATATTATCCACTATATACAGCCCACTGAATAACATAATAATGTATTAAGACAATACAAGCACTTTAATATCAATCTGTTATTTAAATTTAAGTTGGTGTTATTGTCAGAGCTGCTGCTATAAAAAATTAATCAGCATTTTCTGGCCAGATTAAAGAATTCAGCAGCACTGTGAAATAAGGTTTAATAAATTCTAGAGTGATTTTATGAAAAAGCTTAATCCCAACTTGCTAGATTCTTCCTCTCCATCTTTGCCATCTTGAAAATGTAAGGATTTTTAATTACTCAAAAGTGTTTTACATTTACATTTACATTTCTGGCATTTGGCAGACGCTCTTATCCAGAGCGACGTACAAAAGTGCTTTAGTTCTCACTCACTGAATACATTAACACTGGTTCAATAAGACACAACTTGGGATACCAGTGCTCGAGTGTGTTCACAAAACCCTAAAGCTCTATTTATTGTAAAATTTGTCATTCAAACACCAAAAAGAAAGGAAATGGCTGTTTTGGACTCACTGTCTTCAAATGAATTTAGGATTTCCTCACCAAACACAATTTACTACTCATTTATACAAATATTACATTTTAAAACATTTTGTTATGGAGGAGAAAGCTTGATTTAATTACCTGTCTTGGGATAGCGTCTCTCTCTGAGCTTTAATTAATGCAATTAAACTCCAGATCATGTGTCATGGCTGCATGTTTTTGCGTAGTCATTATATATTTGTGGTTTTTAAATTCATTCATTAATTCTTTTTTATTTTATTTATTTCATCCATCCATCCATCCATCCATACATCCATCCTCCATTCTTTCTTAATTTTCTTCCTAATCTTTCTTTCTTTCTTTCTTTCTTTCTTTCTTTCTTTCTTTCTTTCTTTCTTTCTTTCTTTCTTTCTTTATCTTCCTTTCTTCCTTCGATTCTTTTTTCTTTCATTTATTTATGTTTTACTGGGTGAATGGGAGCACACTGAAGGGCACCACTGCCATTTTGTGTCCTTCTTGCTTGGCTCTTGAGTGAGGTACTTAACCCTCAACTGCCCTAGGGACACCTAAGAGGCTGACCCTGCACTCTGACCCGAGGTTTTATGTGTGAGAAGAGAGTTTAAGTGAAAAGAAAAATTCTTATGCAGAAATCCAATAAATATATTTTATTCTATTCTATAAACAAGAACAGCTGAAAAGAATAAATACTTAGATAGCAGCACATCACCTCACAGAAAGCCATAGCAGTCTCCACATCGGCACTTTTTACACTGCCCTTGGAAGACCTTTACACAGCAGAATAAAAAATAATTGGAGTTGCTTCCAACATCCAACACCATTAATGATAACAAAAGTTCCATGGTGCACAAACTTTTCAGACATTCTAAATATCTAAATATTTGCTGCATAGTGTTGATTAAAAATATGAAGATCCAAAGATATTTTTAAACAAGTGGCTGGGTATAAAATCTACAGAAGCCTTATTACTTGCTACATTATACCATGTAGCTCCAGTGCAAATTAAAAGAACAAAACACAAATAAAAATCTGTCTTGGGGACAGAGGAGCTTTGCGTAAATTTCATCATCCACTCAACCGTTTCTTTAAAATTCTCCTTAAAGCCTGGTCTCAAGTATACATATGTTTTCATAAACCTACTGCTTTCATCCTGGCTTAGAAATGCTCTGTTGCCTGATTTTAGATGTTGTAACAATAATATACAATTTTATTTATAAAATATCACACATTTCTCATCTTCATCTTGTTTAATAGTAATATTAAACAGTATTATTGAAAACAAAGCCCCAATGTTCTTCTTGCTCAGCATCCTTCATGGCATTTGTATAGAGTGTAAGCTTTTTTTTTAATTATTAATAAATAAAATTAAATTAAATTAAATAAAAATAAAAAATAAAATAAAAATAAATTATCTTAAATATATGGGGACTCTTGATATCAACATCATATATATAAAATTATATATATATATATATATATATATATATATATATATATATATATATATATATATATATATATATATATATATTATATTACTTATTGTCCCCCAAAATTTATTCATAATTGATAATAATGATTAATGATTGATGAATAGTTAAATTATTAGAGCTATTGGAATTCCTTCACTTTTTTTTTTGCTCCTGTCAAGTGATGGAATTCAGTGGCATTGTCACTTCTCCTCCTCCTCTCACATGACCTTCCAACCTTTCCACTATCATGATGTCACACTATAGGCCCATTATGACCTTTGACTCTTGCTCAAGCCTCTGCTCAGTGAGAAAGCACAGACATACCCACACACAAACACAAACAAACACACAGGCATAAGGGAAAGAGGGAGCGTGGGAGAAAATCTGTCAGTATTGATACCCCTCTGCAGCCAAGTCTGTTGAATTTCAAAACTGGAGTCACCTCTTTGTTCGGAGCACAATAGAGTTAAAAGCCAGATGCTAAGAGGGGCAGTGCAGTTGCTTAAATGCTTTTCTCTCCTGTGTTATGGGGTTAGAGAAGAGTGTCGAGCAGGCAGTGTGTGAGAAACTCAAGGCCTGATCTTCACACAGTGGGTCACAGCAAGCCTGTGCACTCACAAAGGTGCCACACATTACCTTATATTGCAAGAAGGAAGTCTATCTATCTATCTATCTATCTCTCTATCTATCCATCCATCCATCCATCCATCCATCCATCCATCCATCCATCCATCCACCCACCCACCCATCCATCCATCTATCTATCTATATATCTATAGCTACAATCCCCTAAGAAGGTATTGGAACAGTGAGGCACATTCTTTTGTTTTTGCTATATACTGAATACATTTGGACTTGACATCAAAAGAGGAAAATGAGAAAATAGATCAGAATTTCAGCTTTCATTCCCTGATATTTCTATCTAGATGTGTTAAACATCTTAGACCTTTGGCACACCAACCAATTTAAGCTGAGCAAAAACAGACAGTCTTAAAGTAAATTTAAAGTGAATACCACTTAATATTTGGTCACGTATCCCTCGCTTCCAATAACTGGGGCAAACTGTATCATTTTTCTCTTGTGCCAGTTTTTCAGGTTTGTACCACACTTTCTTTCAGTTGTTGTTTGTTTCCCTTCAGTCTCCTCTTCAGCAGGTGAAATTCTGCTCACTTAGATTAAAGTCTTTGTGATTGAAGTCTAAACTCTTCTACTGTTTTTCCCATGATAAAATGTTGTTTTGTGTTGGCAGTGTGCTTGGGTCATTGTCTTGCTGCAGGATGAAGTTCCTCTCAATTAGATTCGATGCATTTCTCAGTGAACTGGAAGACAGAACGTTTCTGTAGACCTCTGGATACATTCTGCTGCTACTATCAGGTGTTGCATCATCAGTAATGATTTACGACACTACCACCTCCATGCTTCACAGATGAGCTTTTATGTTTCAGATCGTGAGCAAATCCTTTCTTTATCCCCTCTTTGGCTTTTCCTCACTTTGAGGTTCATCTTGGTTCCAGAAATTTTGTGGCTCATCTTTGTATTTGTTTATGAATTGCAATTTGGCTTTGTGATTCTTACAGCTCATGAGTGGTTTATATCTTGACATCTATAGTTCTGCTTGTAAAGGATTCTTCAGATGGTGGATTGTGATACCCTCACCCCTTGTTAAATTTGTTAGACTCTTTTAGGTCCAATTGTGATCTAAGTCTTTATGAGAGTGTGATTGAGAGAGTTACATCTGGACCAGAATTATAGAAGTTCATGCAGTGTATCTGGATGTATCAGAAGATTTAATTCCTTTAAATTTTTCAGCTGAGATCTCTTCCTCTTCTTCCTTCAGGCTTTGTAGTAACGCTGTCTTTTTAGAGATACTCAGTCCCGCCTGTCCAGACAACACACATCCCACAAGCACATTGTGCCCCAGCAGAGATTTGGCCTGGTCAATGGCCTCCTACGCTCTACCTGCATTTCCTCCCAGCTCTCACCTCAATGCCTGCCAAAGAAACTGTGGTGTTGGTGAAGTCTCTGCAGCCCTTTCTTGTCTGAAAATGACTAAAATTACTAAAAAAAAAAAAAATGTCTGGCTGTCCAAAAGTCACTGACTAACTTAGGTTCCTTGAAAAATGTCATCCTTACCAAGGTTTCAAATGTTAGACATGTGTGAAAATCCCATTTCATTTCCAAGTTTTAACAGTACAACATGTGGGAAAAGTTCAAGGGAAGTGAACACTTATGCAAGGCTCTGTACTCTTCTGGGTTGAATATGCTCATGGTACAGGACAAACATCACTGGGTTCTTTTAGTGAAAGTCAGATAGGAAAGAATGTAGAAAGAAACTGATGTAAGGGAACACAGACAAAAATACATCAACAAAGTCAACAGGTCTAGGATGTTTCGAGAAGAAAGTTCCAAGTGTTGAAATAGTCAGCTTTAGGCTTTGGCACAGTGTGCAGACAAGAAAGGAGTATTTAACTACTGAGTGTTTGGAGCCTATTTAGCTTGCTCTTTCACATCTGATGAAAGCTCAAATGAGACATGATTCAATTTGGCTCAAATGGTGCAAAGTGTTTGAGAGAGAATAAAAAAGAGAACAAGAGGCTAAATATAGGAGAGGGAGAGAGACTGAGTCTGACTTTAATGAGCCTATTAGTGGAACAAGCATCTCATTGACAGGGATGCAGCAGAAACACATCAGAGGAATGAAAAGATAGAAAAACAAACATCACTTGTACCCTATTCTCTATCCAGTTACACACACACACACACACACACACACACACACACACACACACACACACACACACACACACACACACACCTAACCTGAGTCAGCTGTTCTTTAATCAGCATCATATTAAAATCTATACAGATTAATCTTTTTCATAATTTCTTGAATTATGAATTTCTTTGTGTATGCTGCTAAACCGGTTAAATAGGTTAAAGTAATTGGGTAATGTTTTAGGTGACATAGAGTTCCATTATTTCTTAGATATATATCCTTGCAGATCTTTGAAATCAGACATATTTATATATTTTTGCATATATATATATATATATATATATATATATATATATATATATATATATATATATATATTATATACTATAATAATAGTGCAATATATATATATATATATATATATATATATATATATATATATATATATATATATATATTGCACTATTATTTCAAGACATATAAACAGACTATGTAGTGTTATCTCCCAAGCAGCCTGAATTAAGGAAATAATTACCATACACTGGTAAACACATACAATTCTAATTACTAACTAAATTCTAACTTAATATAAGACAAACCTACAAACTATGTAGAGATCAATTGCTTGCTTACAGAGCAAACTAAATTCTGAATCAGATTCAGAATCAGCTTTATTGACCAAGTATAACCTGAGTATATAAGAAATTTGTCACCAGGTTATAGTTATCCTGAAGTGCACACTTACATACTTACACATACAAACACTAGACCACAGTGCTGAGCATAGACAAGACAAAGGCTAATCCAAAAACCTTTACAGTGCAAAAATAACACAATTTACTCACACTGACACTGTAAACTCACACTGTAAACATAAGGCATTATTAAAAAGCACTCACACAAAATATTTAACACAATGGTACATCCACTTATTCACCAATTATTCATAAACATTGTATTAGCTTGCACTGTTATGCTGATTACACAGCTAAATGTTTCAGCAAAGCCACCAGTTTAATAAAGTCAGTAGTCACTAGATGCTGAGTAACTTGTTTCTGCTTAATTTTGACAAAAAAGAAATACTCTTTCTCTGACTAGAGTCAGCTAGAAGTAAGCTTTCTGATTACAGAGCAATTTAGGGTAGCCTTTCAGTTACACTATGAGCTGCAGTAAAAGGTCTTGTTGTGATTATTGACTCAATGTTGATAATATTGCTAGGATATCCTCTTATTTCAGGGATATTGCTAAGATAAGAATTGTAATGTCAACAGGATGCTGTTTATGCTTTTACTGCCAGATTGGACTATAGTAATGTCTTGCTGTCTGGACGTTCCAGTAGGGGCATTAACAAGCTCCAGTTAGTCCAGAACAAATATGATGTGATGACCACATCACCCATATCCAATCCACAATGCATTTGGCTCTAAGGAAAATCTTCTTCTTCTTTCGGCTTTTCCCTTCAGGGGTCGCCACAGCAAATCATCTCTCTCCACCTATCCCTATCTTCTGCATCTTCGACACTTGCACCAACTAGCGTCATATCCTCATTAATTCCATCCATATACCTTCTCTTTGGCCTTCCTCTTTGCCTCCTGCCTGGCAGCTCCATGTCCAACATTCTCTTACCAATATACTCACTCTCCCTCCTCTGAACATGTCCAAACCATCTCCAAACCATCTTTCCTAAGGAAAATATTACATAGATTATAAAATACAACTAAAAAGCGCTGCATGGTCTCACGCCACAGTACACAGTAGAAAACCTTTGGTTTTTCTACTATATCTACTTCAATCAAGAGGTGCAGGCTCTTTGTTGGTACCTTGAATGATCAAAGCTACAGCAGGGGACAGAGCTTTTTCCTACAAAGCCCCACAGTTATTTAGAAGCTCAAAAAATAAAATAAAAGCTATTTATTTTCTCAAGTCTTTTGCTAATAGCATTTCTTTTAGGGAAAGATACAGATCTGGAGGATTAAGGGAACAGAGAGTTCTGGTACCCTGGGATATTTGGATGCTGTCCCCATCTCATTCTCACATGTTCACAAAGGTTTATTGATGTTGGATCAGCTGACTTCTTTATGACCCAGAGTGCCCTTATGCCTGTGTTACTATCCGATTCTCTCTTTTAGTTACACTGTCATAGCCACACTTGTCAGAGTTCTTGATAATTATAGACTGATATAAAATGCACTTTGTACATCTTCTGAAACCATCACAGGAAGAGAGCACACACAATAATTTGTCCCCTATTACCATCAACACCGCTACCATCCAAAATGTTTAGGCTCAATTCCTAATCATCGAACAGTGCAAAACTTTACCTTGACATTATAGAAGCAAACTATGGACTTAATTATAGACTAAAACTCTAATGAAGTAAAGAATTGCCCTGATGCCTGTACTCAAGAGCCTTTGCTCACACACAGTACTGCTTGACTCTAAAGTATTCAGCTGTGAATGAGTAATGACTCATAATCAAACTATCTGTTGTCACCCAGAAGAGGATGGGTTTTCTTTTAAATCTGGTTCCTCTCAAGGTTTTTCCTCAAGTCATTTGATTCATCAGATTTAAATCTATATCAAGATGTCAATAATGCTGCTTTTCAATAATGTCCATTAGTAAAAGTGATATAGAAATACATTTCACTGAGTTTAATAGATTTAAATTATTCATACAGTTATAAATACATTTACTTGTTTGTCAGATCTGGCATTTTCACATGCAATTCTACATATAATTCATGAAAAATATGTTGAAGGGCTCTGAAAATACAGTGAGGCATATTATTTTAAGTCTGCCTCTATACACCAGACATGAGAAATTTATTTTACAGACTGTTAAAAGCTCTAATAATAGCATTTTCGCTTTCAGACATCTGCCGATCTTGTTATGTCAGAGCGTGTCTAGCTTTCCTGCTAAAAGCCATGTCATTAAAACAGTGCGAGTTCACACAGGAGCTCTTCTCCTCATGCTGCTAATGCTGACCCCAGCCTTACTTGAGCAACACTTTATATTCCTACAGATGATGAGATTAACATGATAAATGTTAGAGCATCTTTGTTAAAATTCCAGGATTATTTTAGCATTTTCAAGTAGGTGAATGATTTACTGTGGAAACTAATTCTAAAGGTAGATGTTTTTTTGTGGATCAAGTCTTAAATTATACAGTACTTTGACAAATAATGAGGGTAGAAGGCATATTGTTAATTTGAACCAACTTGCAGTGATTAATGTAGCAATTACAACTGCATTACATTGCCTTACAATGCAGGAATACGGTATATTGGCATTTTAATAGACTCTTCTTCTTCTTTTAGACTTCTACCTTCTAAAGACTGTTAGTCTTTGTATCTATTTATTTATTTATTTTGCATGATTTCTTTCTTTATGTTACATCATATTAGTAGTTTCATAATGATAGTCTTTGTGGATAACTGAATAATCATTTATCCCTTTGTTATTCCTTGTTTCAGTTACAACAATTAATTTAAAAAAACATTAAATGTAATATATTACAATTGGGGGGGGCACGGTGGCTTAGTGGTTAGCACGTTTGCCTCACACCTCCAGGGTTGGGGGTTCGATTCCCGCCTCCGCCGTGTGTGTGGAGTTTGCATGTTCTCCCTGTGCCTCGGGGGTTTCCTCCGGGTACTCCGGTTTCCTCCCCTGGTCCAAAGACATGCATTGTAGGTTGATTGGCATCTCTAAATTGCCTGTAGTGTGTGATTGTGTGAGTGAATGAGAGTGTGTGTGTGCCCTGTGATGGGTTGGCACTCCATACAGGGTGTATCCTGCCTTGATGCCCAATGACGCCTGAGATAGGCACAGACTCCCCGTGACCCGAGAATAGATCGGATAAGCGGTAGACAATGAATGAATGATATTACAATTGAATGCAAAAGTTTGCCTACCCATACTTTGAAGTGATCATATTTTGACATTTTTACATCAAGCATCAAATGAGGCCAAAAGTGGATGTTAGGGTATTTGGACTTTTATTTTATTTGCCTCCATGAACTATGTATTCTTTTTTTTCTTGAGCTGTTGTATTATATAAGATGCACAAAGTTATTAGATGCCACAAAAAAATGCAGATCTAATGCTGCAAGATTACAAGTTTTCTGTGAAAGCCATAATATGGCTGCCAAAATCTGGCTGTGATTTCTGGATGGGACAAATGGCATACTCTCATCCCTGTGACACATAACTCAATCAATCACAGGTAACTGTGAGCTTATTTACATATAGTACATGTGCAATGACTGATAAAACATAATGCACTTTAGACATGGCTGTGCTGAAATCAATTATTATGGAACTGAGGCTGTGCATATATTTCTCCTTATAGTTCCAGGCTGACAAAGATCTAGGATCATAACAGAATTAAAAATGTCATCATGCAAGGATTATGTTGTTTTTATAGGAGACATTGGATAATACCTTGACAGGGTTCCATGGTATACCCTTTAGGTAGTGCAGACTAGTGATGCCTGTATTGTGTTGCCAGTGATTTCACTAGATCATGTCCAGATGTACACTGCCCATTCACTGAATACACACAATGATAAAGGTTTTTGAATAAGCTCTCCAGTATTGAGCCCTCTGAGAGAAGGCTGATTAATACCACACTTCTAGCAGGGAGAAACTTAAGCCAGGACATGGGGTGACTCTCTTCCAACCTGGCAAATGCATAGTGCCAGGTATGCTTTGCCAGAATTATATAGATCAATGCTGTAAAATCTGTCCTGTGTGCCAAAGTTGCTTTTTAGAACTGCTGCCAAAAAAGAAGAGTGCAGGTTTCAAAATTGCAAAACCATAGTTAAATGGACTGGCCAGGAGACACAGCGACATGGTAGGTTGTATCTACCTCAGCAAGTCCTAGACAGGCAGCCTAGGCCCCATTCATACCCGTGGTATTTTTCATAAACAGAGGCCCTCCACAGAATAAGGATCCCATAAAGTACCAATGGGGAAGGGGCTGGTGCTTGGGTGATATACTGGTGAAGACGTTGCAGATCAATGGGTCTGATGAAAAAGGGACACAAATTCTGGTTTCAACTCTGGCCTCCAACGCTCTCGGGCCACATTAATATTAGACCCCAACATGGTTGCCACTCTGACCCATGAATATTGCTGCAGTAATTCTCTTGGGCTTGCTAAAGCAAAGACTTTCAGAAGTGGGTTGTCAGCTTGTGGCTAGATCCCAAATACCAGCGGATGAGGCATGCCCTCATTTCGGTGAGAGAGGCACAGGCTCTAGCACATCCTTCCTAATGAAATGGTGTCCAGTTGGGAGCAGTGCCCTATCAGTGCTCTCTAGCCTTCTACAAGACCCCTAAAACACACTATCTATGCAAGAATCAATCAACTCGAACTCTCATGTGTATGCCTGCAAGGCCGACAAGGCCACAGAATCATCCATTTCTCCATTTAGGGTTCAAAGGGAATGGCAAAGGGGACATTGAACATAATTTATTATTAGGATTTGTGAGCCTTTAATTGCTACTGAAATGTGCTTGGCACAGAAGATCAGCATAAGCAAATGGTTTTGCTCAGAGAATAGCATGGTCGATGCAACACCATTAAAACCAATACTCTTGGTCTTTAAAAAAAGTCTTATAGTGTCTTTGTCATGTGTTTAAATTTGAGCAGTAATAATGGGCTTGTATAAAAACATAACCAAAACCATAAATAGCTGATTAAATGAGGACAGTTATCAGTTATCTCATTATATCTAATACCAGTTACACATCATTTGACATGTGTATAAGAAGCTAAATTTAACATGGTACATTATTCTTGATTACACTGAATAGATGGTCATCTATAATGTAAGTTGTTATTGTGTATCTGCTGTTGATCTGGAAGTATGTGCAACTCACAGAAGCCTTGCTTTTTTTGGGTGCAGAATTTCAAATTGTAACTGGAATTCATTTAAATAATAATTGAAAGAAATAAGATATATGCTAACATGAGCATGAAAGCAAAAAATAATTACATTTTATGAGAATACTGAGAAACTTTTATATTTTTTTCTGATCAATTTCATACAATTTTTCATGTTAAGTCTAGCTAATACCCAAATTACCCCCCAATCACACACACCCATCCACACCAACCACATGACACAGTTGCAACAGAGCTGCAATTTCAGAATAGTTTGCTACTAATCTGTTAGTTTTGTGACATTTAATTCATGCATATAAATAAAACTATTAAATGTGTTTAAGCTATGATTAACAATGATTTGCTAAAAAAGACAGCAATTTAAATCAGCAGAGTATAAAAAACAGCAATGTCAAAGGAAAAGTTCTTTGCAGTTAGCATGAAAAATATTTGTACAGCTTAATCCTTAAAGTAAACCCAATTATTCGGCCTCAAAGCAATGCCACAGCAAATTAGTGGCTCCAACCTTTTCTTAGCACACTATAATGGGTATCAAGTCACAAAACAAAGAGGCTGCTTCGGCAGAAAGTGCTGTGCTAGACTGTGTGTGTATATATATACAGTGTGTGTGTGTGTGTGCGTGTGTGTGTGTGTGTGTGTGTGTGTGTGTGTGTGTGTGTGTGCTGATGGAAGGTGAGAGCGATTCAGCTGGGAATTCATATGGAGGCAGACGAACATTTTTGCAGATATTCACAGACGTAGATGTATCACAGCCCAGAAGATGAAGAGGAACTTGCCGTAGTTCGGTGTCTTTGCGAATGAGCAAACACCTTTCAGTGTGTTTAGCTTTGGGCTGTGGCTCGACTGAAGATTACTGACATGGGAAAAGCTTAAACGGCTGTAGCAGATGTTGCACATGACACAGAGCATATGGCTCAGATCGGAGAGATGAGGGGAAGGGAAATGAAATATGTACAGAAGCAGTATGATGTGCCATTAAACAGGAGAAAGCAAGAAAATGATTGAGGTGATATATCAACAAAGTGTCCAGAAAGTATCAGACTTCAGAAGGCTTCTGTGCAGTGTTAATTTTGACAGCCATTTTTGATTTAGTCTTAGTCTTTATCTTCAGACGAAAATGGTTATTAGTCTTAGTTACATTTTAGTCATTTCAGTCTTTCATAGTTTTAGTCGACGAAAAGTCATTGCATTTTTGTCAAGTTTTAGTCATTAGTTTGGTCAAACTGCAGTTACCAGCTTTAATTTTATTAATTTTCTATGTAGTATTTAGACAAAAATAGCCATTATAATTTTTCTCTCTTTAGACCAAGCTTATGAGAAATTTGAATCAAGATAACAAGCTATATTCACACTGCACTCTTAGCACTTGCAACTCTACATATCCCTTTTTCTTAGTTGGATATCAGCCTGCTGTGCTGCCCTTGCTAATTTATAAGGTAGGGTCATACATTAAGGATAGGTAAAAGTGGTCTATAGTTCAAGCATCAAGTAAAAACCAATAATGTTTTCTTTAGCTGTCATGGAAAAACTGCATTTATTTTCTGAAACTTCAAATACATGTGCAATAAACATACCTTTGTCTGCCAACAGTATTTACTGTATAATAACCAGGATCATACACTTACCAACTTTGTAATAGTCACAGAGGACATACACTAAACGACTGAGGATCACACACTAGCAGATCTGATTACAAAAAACTATAGCATAAACGTGTGCCTTGTTGCTAGGAGACACATAACAAATGAAAACAATATGTGTTCTAAAATCGGCTAAAACATGATCAGACGTGTTTCATATCCTCCAACTGGATGAAATCTATAGTCTGTTACCATCATCATCATACACTACTCAATTTTTCATGAAATCTGTCAACTTCTCCAGAATGTAAATAGGGAAAAAATCGGGGCCTTAATCATACGTACATGGGCAATAACTTAAGCAACTTTTAAATCCATCTGTCATTTTAGAAACAGCTTGCTATCTGCATGCTATTAAGTTAGTAAAACAAACAGGCTATGGCCTACATAATCTTGCTACAGCACGTGATACAGATTTCATTAGAAACAGAAGTGAATGCTGCAGAAAAGCCGAACTGTTGTACAATATATAATGAAGCATTGTACATTTATGAAAGTCTGGCTCAGAGCTATGCAGTAAGGCTAGTTAACTGACGCTAGTTAACAGAAAG
This sequence comes from Hemibagrus guttatus, assembly GCA_033459395.1. Taxonomy (NCBI): domain Eukaryota; kingdom Metazoa; phylum Chordata; class Actinopteri; order Siluriformes; family Bagridae; genus Hemibagrus; species Hemibagrus guttatus. The sequence continues at coordinate 16,041,265 of JAUCMX010000010.1, read as the reverse complement.
CTAAAACGTAAAAATGTAAAACTTGCTAGCGAATTTCCCTGTTGACACATCCAGTAACACTGACCTAACGTTAAGTATTTAAATAAGACTAAATATTTGACTTTCCACGACAGAAGCTGCATAAATAGCAGGGGGACGCGCCTTCAGATGCCTCTTAAGATTCGTGGTATTCTTTCCACCTACTATATAGCCACAGGACTTCTGTCCATTTTCTGTCACAGCGTACAATTTTTTTTTTTCATTTTAGTCCAGTCTTGTCTCGTTAACGAAGAAATGTCTTAAATTTCGTCAGAGTTTTTAATCATCAGATATTAGTTTCGTCTTAGTCTCGTCTCGTCTTAGTCACAGAAAACACGGTCGTTAACGAATATTTTTCGTCATCGTCTTCGTTAACGAAATTAACACTGCTTCTGTGGGAAAAAAGTGGGTTTTTTTTTTTTTGTTTGTTTTTTAAACTTTCCATATGACAAAGTAAACAGCTGCCCCAGTGTGTTTTGAAATTAATATTTGACTGACATCATTTTTTGTCCATGTGCTATCCAAAACCCAGCAGGTTTTTCTAGCGGGGCTGATGTCGATTTCATGGCATCTGATCCAGATGTCATCTGGGAAATCTTGGCATCTGGAATCAAGGCTACAATCATTATATCCCACAAAAACAGATTGCTAATATGAAATATGGAAACCTGTATAATTAGCTTTTAATGAGGAAGTAGCCAAGAAAGAATGAGTAGCCAGACAGATTGAACTGCACTATAAGACTGTAAGAGGAGTTCAGCCAAAAACTAGGGATACTTCAGGGACTAAACCCTAGAGGGACTGAAACTTTGAATTCACACATTAGGTGTACTGACTATAGCTAACAATATTTGCCAAACCTCTTCGATCCCATTTATCAATGGAAAGGAAGCACCACTGACCAGAATTTATTGACATTGACAATGACGTTGTAGTTTGTGTCCTACTGCTCTAAGTGTATCAGCTAGAGCAGTATTACTGCAGCTTAAAACAACCAGCTGTCATTTCTGGAGAAGTATCAACAAAAATATTTAATCAGCAACTGTGATGTGGTGAATGATGACGGCTAAAGGGTAAGTAACACACACTGCATGGAAAAATATGAGCTATACTGTCTCTTATTGTACAGCAACAACATACGTGTGTCTAATAGGGTCCAGTATGTGTAAATAAATTATAAAATTTCAGCATACTAATAAGTAATACAGAATGATAAGAGAAGAAAAAAACTGTTCTTTTCTCCATTTTTTTTTAAATCTTTATAGCTTCGGGTACAAACGGCCAATTGTTCATTTCTTTTAAAAATGCAGCAAAAAAATCACCATGAAACTTAATGTGCTTGACTCTACAATAGACAAAGAAAAATATTTTACTTATATTGCAGCAATGATGTTCAGTTCATTTTGAGTAACATGGAAAAACAACGGTGTTAAAAGTGGGATGGATCTGAAGCAAAAATGGCAAAAATGTACTTTATTGGCTGTGTAATTCTCTCACTCTTTTTTTTTACACTCCCACCTGCATACTCACCTGGCATCTGGAAAGTCCCTGAGTACCGGGACTCCACACACACATTATATATGGATCTTATTCTTTTTTTCTTTTTCTTTTTTTTTCATTTACACACCCAAGCATTTCTTTATTACCAGAAGGTCTCTCTGTATCTCTGTTTCTTTCTCTTGCTCTCTGTCCACACAGGATGTTGTTGCTTTGCCATGTTTTACTTGGCCAAAGATGTTGCCAGATCGGGCAAATAGCAATTTGGAGCCATGATGCCCATGAGCGCATCAACTAGCCAGCAAGTATGTTCTCACACAGACCAACATAATTTTACATACTAACAGAAAGGAAGAAAAGGGTGGCACTTTAAAGCTAATGACAAAAGGATCGATACAGAAATCTATTAGAAACTCATTAAGAGAACAGCCCAGAATCTTGCTTAATGCTGCCTGACAATTTAATATACACTGTCAAGCAGATTATATATGTGCTGTGGTCTGTGAAAACCCATCAGCCCATCGCTAAGGCTGAATTGTCACAGTTTAAATTATTATTATATATTCATTCTGATATGAAACAGCAATATGTTACTGTTTACAAAATGTAGACCTTGTGGTCATCTGATGTCTAAATGATCAGGCATGATTTATCTTCATTTTTCACATCACAAAAAAGTCAGCAGATATGGTGTAAAAACACCACACACCACAAAGCTACATATCAAACATCTTTGATGGTGTGATCACTTGATTTGTCATACTATGCGTCTCTCTCTTTTTTAGCTTTGAATTAAAAGATTAAACCGGTGTTGTGTACTTTTCGGTTCTTAAGAAAAAAATAATGTATATGAATATTTTCCTGACAATTTAAGTAACTTTTATAACAAACCTAATTTCCATTCCCATACTTTCCATTAGCTGTGGTAACATGTCACTCTGGAAATCCTGTCCTTATCAGTGATCTTCTCTCCCACCCTGCCTTACATGCCATAATGCACCATAATGGCTCCCAGCCTCACCCCTGTTGTTAAGGCAGTAGAACAATGACTCACGCTCCTTTTCCGCTCTGCAGGATATGGATGGGAACTGAGGTGGTTTTAGCATTCCAACATATTCTATGACAACTGCTTAGCACCTGTTAGCAGGCATGAGACATGAGGTTGCAACAAACCCGTGAAAGCTCATAGGATCTGCTGTCATTTAGAATTAATCTGATCTGCTGATTTTTTTAATACAGGAGAAAGGTGCAGTAAAATCTAAAAGAGTACTACATTTTATTTACTTCTTAGCTCTATATGTTCAGATTCTGTGATATTGTAATGTAACTATACACAATACACATTATTATTTGTTTATAGCATATATTTCTTTTAATAATATCAATAAGGGAGAGAATAGTGGATGGGTTGGTGTTCAATTCCTGCCTCCACCCTGTGTGTTTGAAGCTTACATGTTCTCCTTGTGCTTCAGGTACTCCAGTTCCCTCTCCCAGTCCAAAGACATGCAATGTAGGCTGATTGGTATCTCTAAATTGTTGAGTGTGTGTGATTGTGTGAGTGTGTGTGAACTATAGGTTTGCACCCTGTCTAGGGTGTCCCCTGCTTTATCCCCTGGGGTAGGTTCCAGTCTTCCTGTGACCTTGTATAGGATAAACATTATAGAAATAGATGGCTGGATGGATAGCAACAAGGAACCAGAGTCTTGACATGATTAATATGGTCTCTTTATTGACTTGCATCATGGTCAATATACTCATCTGAGGTCCTGTGTATAATGTATAACATTAGTCCAAATGACACAAATGAAGCCATATTAAAAAGAAACAATAATCTTTGTTTTTTAAGAAAATAGTGGAATAATGAGTATGTCAGAGAACAACTACTGTTAGTTGTAAAATATTTTTCACTGTAAGCTCCCAGGACAATGTGCTTTTCAATTTCATTTCCACCAGCTACGGATTCCACCAGTCTTCAAAGTGTCTTGTCAGTTTGAGCCCATTTTTCCACTGACCAGGTGAACAATTTATCTACAGTTAACGGTGCTTATTTCAGTATTTCAGCAGCTGTTCCAAATAATCCCACAAAAAGCACATTGTTTATGTGCAGGATTAAATATGACATAGACTCATCTCAAAGTATTTTATTTGTTTCATTTAAACAAATGCAGTTTGCCAACTGTTGCATTTTTTTCTCCATGTCAGATAATAAAATAAAGATCCTCTCTACTTACTTCATCAATCAGCATAACATATTCTTGTGCAGTAAATGGGGCAGCAGAGAGAGAAATATTGAATTAAGAACATCTTTTATGCCATATTTCGTTTATGTTTTGCCATTTCCATTAGTGTATTTGTTGCTGTCCCAGGAGTTTCGCATCATTCTGTAACATCTTATTACAAGTGTCATAGCGGCAGTCACAGTGGTCACACTCTGACATTTTAATCAAAATTTTCTGACACTGTATAGACCTACTCCCACAGAAACAATTCCATCCCACTGACTTTATTGCCTTTGTAACCTTATTAGCAAGATGACTAATATTATTGAAATGATGAGCCTGCTCCTCCCACTCTAATCCTCAATCAGGATTAGAGATGTTCTTAAGTATATTGCCCTGGAATGTACTCAGTGCACTCTGACAGGTTTGTCTTAGAAGTTTCATAAAACGTAGCAACCTTTTTGTCACGTGTATGAAGAAACAGTATTTTACTATTATACTAGACTAATATTTCCTGGCTGAGACCCATCACCAAGAGTAAGTGTATATGAGTAATGAACCACTGGGACCTTCCAGCATTCCAGTACACATTCCAGTCAATTACTGGTTTAAATAGAATATTGAACACGACATATCAAACTTTTATATCATTTGGTACTTTCCCCTCTAGCCATTTTCACATGTTCACTCTCACTCTCCTTTAGTAACCACTTTATCCTGATCAGAATCACTATGCATCTTATCCCGGGAAAACTGGAAGCAGTTGCAGCTTGTCTTTTGGGTCTCATTTTATAGTAAACTTTATATCAATAATACTTATATCAGCCTCTAAACAAATCTTTTTTTTTTTTTTAAATATAAATTTCATTTAAAAATGTTGATTTCCTTGTATTTTTATATCATGATGTATGTAATCATGGTATGATATGCCTACCTTACTTATCCTGTGTTCATAGACTTATTATTACAGTTGTTATTGATGTTGTTCTTTCAGCTGCTCCCTGTTCGGGGTCACCAAAGCAGATCATTTGGTCTGCATGTTTTGATTTGGCGCAGGTTTTATGATGGATGGCCTTCCTGATGCAACCCTCCCATTTTATCTGGGCTTGGGACCGGCACTAAGAGTTAACTCTTCAGTGGCTGGGTTAGCTCCCTGCCCGGGAATCAAACTTGGGCCAGGCAAAGACAGCGCAGAATCATTACGGTTATTACAGTTAAGGATCAAAAATGGTAACTGGAAAAAGCACAAATAGACACCCATATGGGCAATTTATTTTCTGCCCCATGCTCACTCTGTGAACATTTTCAGTTGTGGTGGAGAAGGAGTAGGAGAAGGAGGGGAGGACATTACAGTTAATGACAGGGTTTCCAGATTGAGCTCCAGCAAGATTCTTTATTCGGAAATAATTTGAATTAAATGTGGGCAATGTGTAAGTTCAGTGTCTAAGGTACAATATAAGGAAAGGGAGATTATGGATGGATAGTGTCCATATTTATTCCCAATCAAAGTATGAGAAAAATAAGGAACATCACCATTTTCAAGTGCCCAAAAGTTCCATTTTTTATGTGGAAATTTTGCTGAAACCTGTCAAACCTGGTTAATGATATTACATCAAACACCGTTGAAGTTATGTCTAAAACCACTCAAAGTGAGCTGCTAGACAGTATGACAGTATTCTGGATGACTGCATGTTGTCAACTCTTAACTGTATAATGCAGGATTACTATAAAAATATATATATAATAGCACTCTATAGTACAAGTCAAGTCTAGCCTTCCGACTTTGTTTTGTTTGAAGCTATGTTGATGTCATTGTTGGCCTTCCCCACCAAATCTCTGGTCACAAGATACTGCTGGCTGGAAATGAAGAACACATACACCATGAATGGAATGCCAGTCCATTGCACCTAGGTTAAATAAATAAAGTTTTTGTGATATTAAACATGGGGTACTTAGTCAACAGCTTAATTAATAGTACCTTGGTGGTTGACAGAGTTTTTTTTGTTTGTTTGTTTCCTTAGTGTATGGACAGATGTTTTGTAATTCTTTGTGTCATGGGAAAACCAATGAAAAGAAAAAAATTCTGATATGGCCAGAACTTTGTCATCAGCTGTGTTTGGTTCCAATGGTACTAAATCGATCACCAGTGAATATGTTACATTATGCTTTCTAAGGCCACTGATTTCAACTCACAATGAAATAATTCTTTTATGATGTGAGATTTTCGTCTGCGTCTGCAAAATTGGACCAAAAATTGCACAGGGTGAAGCCTGCTTTATTTCTTTTGGACTGTGCTGAGAAACAAAGCATGCAAACTGAAAGCCTCTGACATTTATGTTACAAGGAGAAGATCCTTTTACAGCGTATAATTTAGAAATAAATTCGTGTTTTGCATTGTTAGGAATTAGAGAGTATAATATGCCTTATATACCTAGGGTGGGTCCCATCATCAAAATGCATATACAAAGCATTCAGAGCTCTTTAATGAGAGGCTCCAAAATTACCACTCCTTCCTGTCATTCCCTCTGGGAATCATCAGGAGCGTGCTCAGCAGTCTGGAGCTCATTTGGAGGGCTCTTTCCCTGCTGAGAGCTCACTACAATGAGTGTCATCTGCCACTAAGAAAAACATGGACAGGAAACAGGTTTGCATAAGGAGGAAAAATATTTTAGTGATACAAAATACATCCAAAAATGCCTCAGTGCAGATGTAGACAGCAAGAAACATGCACACATATACATATATGTGTATGAGGAGAAAGGAAGGTATTGACATTTAATGTCTTTTTTAAGTATGCTAGGATTTCTTTTCACACAATATCTGACAGTTATTACAAAAATAATAATAATAATAAATCCTTGAGTAAAATAGAAAAAGAAAAGGGCTTTGTTATTTTTAATTTGACTGCAAACACTCAAGCTTTAATTGAATTTGTGCTGAACACTGGAGTGCTGTAGTGCTTTAATTAAATGTTATCATAATGTACTTCATTTAAAAAAATCCTGTGGTTGTGAAATTAGGTGGAAAATCTGTGCTATTCACAGTGACCTGTGAAACTTAAATGAATCTCTTACACAGGTATGGAATAGGAAATGTAATGGACGAGAAGAACTAAATGAGGGAGAGATGGCACGGATGACAGAAAGAGAGAGCAGGACTCTGTTATATTGCCTGGAAAACTGGCAGAGACAAGCCTTTTTATATGATCCACACACATCTTTATTTGCATAGACAATAGCTACATAGAATATTCCATTCCATTCCATTGTCTGTAACGTTTATCCGATCTATCATCGGGTCACGGGGAGCCTGTGCCTATCTCAGGCGTCATCGGGCATCAAGGCAGGATACACCCTGGACAGAGTGCCAACCCATCGCAAGGCACACACACACACACTCATTCACTCACGCAATCACACACTACGGGCAATTTAGAGACTCCAATCAGCCTAGAAGCATGTCTTTGGACTGTGGGAGGAAACCAGAGCACCCGGAGGAAACCCACCAAGCACGGGAAGAACATGCAAACTCCACACACACAGTAAGCGGGAGCGAAACTCGAACCCTGGACGCGTGAGGTGAACATGCTAACCACTAAGCCACTGGGCCCCGTACAGAGAATATTATTAAATGTAGATACAGATTTAAAAAAATACATTAATATATGTAATACATAGCATCTAAAGAGAACAAAATGTTTTGGATATTGAGATAAACAGTGAGTAATGGAATAAGTTAATGATGTAATCTTCTATGGCACAGATTTTGATATCATATAAAGCTTTCATCAAAATAATCATCCTCAGATATTTTCTAAATGTGTTTTACCTCATATTCCACATCACAACACATTTATAGAGTCTTATGTAAAAACATGTGAGGTGACGTCAAAGAGTTTATGTAGTAAATGATTGTCATTACATGAATAAAAAGAAGAAAGAAACTCATAGAATCATTATACAAAAGACTGTTTAGATTTATGCAGTGCTGATGAATGTGTATTTGTAGTGTTTCTTCGTTTTGTTCTGTATGTAGTTTCATTTAGCCTAGTAAAACAAAATTGTTACCATTTATGTACTCTTAAAATGAATGGGTCTATATAGAACCTAAAATAATTTTACACTTACATTTCTGGTATTTTATACAACTGAGCAATTAATGGTTAAGGGTCTTGCTCAGAGGCCCAGCAGTGGCAGCTTGATGGACCTGGGATTCAAACTCAAAAGAGTCTTCAAAGGGTCTTCATGTCAGTTTGAGCCTATTTTCTACTGACCAGGTGAACAATTTATCTACAGTTAATGGTGCTTGTTTCATTATTTCAGCAGCTGCTCCAAATAATCCCACAAAAAGCACCTGTTTATGTGCAGGATGAAATATGGCATTTTATTATCTGCTTCTTATATGGTTCTTTATATAGATACATATTGGGGTACTTTGAATGCAACTTACACTGTTCCCTTTTAAATCATTTAGTAGGGAATTATTATTTTATTTATATATATATATATATATATATATATATATATATATATATATATATATATATATATATATATATATATATATAAAAAAGTTTAATTTAAAAAAATTTGTTGTTTTTTGGTTGTTTTTTTTCTAGACAGGAAATTGCAGCAAATTTAAACACAGTATATATTTACAATTTGTATAAAAATTTATATAGTCTCTCACTGCTGCGGCCCGAGTTCGATTCCTGGGAAGTGAGCTAACCCTGCCACTGAAGAGATAACTCTCAGTCCCAAGCCCGATTAAAATGGGAGGGCTGTGTCAGGAAGGGTATCCGGTATAAAACCTGTGCCAAATCATAGCATTCAGACCAAATGATCCGCTATGGTCACCCCGAACAGGGAGCAGCCAAAAGAAGAAGAAGAACAACAACAACATAAACATTTATATAGTATATAGTATTTTATATTATATAGTATTTATATAGTATTGAAATGTCACTTCACAACATATAGATAACATTTTATTAAAACAAATAAAGGTAATCGCATTGATTTCACCTTACATGTTCTTTGAAATATTAAACCTTCTCAATATTGCCCTGCAAGAGTTCTACATAGAACTTTTTTTGGGAAAGGGTTCTCTTGGACAAGAACACCATCCTTGTTTTTGTTTTTTTATGAGTGTGTTCACAGCGTTTTATGTGTCTACACAACCCCAGAACTCTGTATCCTCTTTTTTTTGTGACTCATGACCAACCAGTGTTATGTTGAGTTCAAGTGGACATCTCGGATCAGGATTGAAGTACTAGGTTTTGTCTTTTTCCTCTTCTTATTAAAGACTCCCACCACTAGTGTGTCTTTTTTCTTCTACAAAGGTATAAATGCATGCAGCCTCACATGGCCCTTTATTCTTATTCCTTTCCAGTCAGAAATCAGATCAAATCAGTCCTGACCTTGCTCCAGTAAAACCAGAGAAGTGAGCAGGTCAGTCCCTCCCAAATGACAGCTGGCCAGAGGATTTGTATAGTCATTTTCTTTGGCTCTGTCCCATCTCTCAACTTGTGTTACTCATTGTGGTTCAGTGTTTTTACTGCACCACTTGCCTTTGCTGCTTTCTTATGAAATGATCCACAAAGAGATCTTCTCAGGTCAGCAGCTGACATTTGCATGTGGTGCCTAGTTTGGTGACACAATTCTTTTCACAACCCATAGGAAATGGTTATTTTGATACATAAGGTTTGGCTTGCTAATGGGATCCTACTTCCAAATGCTAGAGCAACATTCTCTTGTTAGGTCCTATACAGAACCATTACAGATACCTGAAGATTTTAAATTTATTTAAACTTTTTTTTTCTTGGTGTTTGCATCAATAAGCTTAGATAATTATAGATCTACCTATATAGATGTCAGATTAAGCTCAATATTTGGTTTAAAATACACCCACACATTCTACATTCCTGTTAATATACCTCCATTAAACCGGTCTTATAAATACGCGACTACCTTACCCCGATAGATACTCATATAAAAGTAATATCTGTACTTTATTCCTCACATAGTCTATACTTAATCTGCCATCTATACTTTATATCCTTTCTATTATATTTCAACATTTACATTCAATTAAATGTTGTTCTTATTTCACCAGACAGTCGAAAAATACAGATTTTGAACTGTGTATGGTTGTATGTGTGACATAAAATTGTCATCTGAATATGTTTCTTGCTGTAACACATTTTCCTCCGCATTCAACTCAAGGGCTAATAATTAGCGTATTAGATAAATGAAGTGTATCTGCTTAGCACTTATAGGTCATAGGCAATCAGCTAATAGGCAATCAGACTTGTAAAGCATGATAAAGCAGACTCAAAGTGACCTAATAATCTAGCTATTTTGTGAGAGAATAAATAGTTGTGTCAATTGTTAAAGCATATGGGACAGTTTAAATAAGAATAATCTGCTAAAAATAGTTGTGGTTAAAATTCCTTCCATAACTCAACACCATTGGCAATGATGCTGTGCTGCTCTGGCACACGTTCTGTCATGTCTTTTGAATGATGATTCACGACTGCCATACTACTCAAATTATTCTTGCTACATACAAAGCAAAGAAAATACTACATGTCATTCTAATTGATTTCTGCTGTTAGTGGAAGTCTGTCAGACATGAGAAACGTGCTGCCTTCCGACATAAAAGACTTGACGTAATACCCTGTAGATTATCCGAATGTTTATGAATTATCCATTAAAATCATGGAAGTCAATCAGGAAAATCACACATTTGGTATGAATACAGTTAGAAAAAAAAATGTGTGACTCAGATTCTGAAGTGTAACGTTTTTGTGATGGTCCCACTGTAGATTATTAGAACAATATTCTGTAGCAGCGTACTGTCAGAAAGCTGGTGTATAAAATGATTCATAAAAAAAGTTAATATGCAATCACTTTGCCACATTTTTTTCCTAGTTTCTAAATACAAGTATCTAAATACACTGAAAGTCTTATGCTACGTTTGTACATGCCTACCCAAACAAAAACAAAAAAAAGATGCATATGTATAAAGTGGCATAGTGGGAGATATTGCACATATTCAGTACTATAAATTACTAATATAATATATAGAAGGTACTGCATATACAGTACAAGGATATTCAGAGACTGTAGTCTGATATCAATTCAATTCAATTCAATTCAATTTTATTTGTTATTACAAGAGCATTGTTTCAAAGCAGCTTTACAGAACATGAGAAACAACAAACATACAAACAGACAAACCGTCCTAGATGTTAGACAAAATTATCCCTAGTGAGCAAGCCTCAGGCGACTGAGGTGACTGTGGCAAGGAAAAACTTCCTTAAATGGTATGAGGAAGAAACCTTGAGAGGAACCAGACTCAAAAGGGAACCCATCCTCATTTGGGTGACACCGGAGAGTGTGATATGAACAATGTCCTTTCTGCATTTATGTACAATCAATTGTGTGATGCAGCATGTGTAGAATGTTATGTGTATATTTATTAGGAGGTTGTTGTCGTCCTCAAGGTCCACATAGGGTTGGCAGCGTTGCTTTGAATACCCCAGTCCTCACAAAGCAGAACCCGGCTGGAGCTGGTCCATCTCTGGATGCCACTGGAGCTGGCACAATCTCTATATGCCTCGGGATGGGTAGAAGTAAGTAAAAGTGATTAACATAGCTGCTGTTCATAATATTAGCAGGCACTAGATGATAATGTGCATTTAATCAGATGTATTGGAATACAAGGTTATCAGATGTATTAAGTATATGCCTGGTTAAAGAGATATGTCTTTAGTCTATGTTTGAACTGGGAGACTGTGCCTGAGCCCCGAACACTATCAGGAAGGCTATTCCAAAGTTTAGGAGCTAAATACGAAAACGCTCTGCCCCCTTTTATAGACTTTGACATTCTGGGAATTACCAGAAGTCCAGAATTTTGAGATCATAAGGAGCATGGTGGATTGTAACGTGTTAGAAGACTGGCTAGATATGTGGGAGCTAAACCATTTAGAGCCTTGTACATAAGTAGTGCTAGTTAATCAATTAATTAATCAATTGATTATCAGTTCTAAACTTAACAGGTAGCCAGTGCAGGGATGATAATATTGGGGTTATATGATCATATTTTCTTGACCTGGTAAGGACTCTGGCGGCTGCATTTTGGACTAACTGTAGCTTGTTTATTGAAGATGCAGGACAACCACCTAGTAATGCGTTACAATAATCCAGTCTGAATGCATGAACTAGCTTTTCTGCATCAGATACAGATCAAATGTTCCTAAGATTGGCAATATTTCTGAGGTGGAAGAAGGCTGTTTTAGTAATATTGGAAATATGTTTTTCAAAGGACAAGTTGCTGTCTAATATTACACCCAGGTCTTTCACTGTTGCGCTAGTAGTAATAGAACATCCTTCTATGTACAATTTGAATTGTGAAAGCTTTTGTGTACTGGTTTTTGGACCAATCAGTAATATCTCTGTCTTATCAGAATTTAGTAATAGAAAATTATCAGTCATCCAATCTTTAATATCTTTAACACACTCTGTTAATCTAGACAATTTAGATATTTCATCTGGTTTTGATGAGATATAAAACTGGGTATCGTCAGCATAAACTAATCCCATGCCTTCTACCCAAGGGAAGCATGTATATTGAGAAAAGCAGAGGTCCTAAAACTGATCCTTGTGGGACCCCATATTTCACTGGCATCACACTGGACAGTTCTCCATTTAAATCTACAAAATGGCATCGATCAGACAGGTAGGATCTAAACCATTTTAATGCCTGTCCCTGAATACCTATGTGATTATGTAAGCGATCTACGAGAATGTTATGATCTATAGTGTATCGGTACAGCACAATATGATAAGTCATCATGATTAAGTAAAGGGCATAAAGTGCACAGTGTGTTGTCCATAAAGTTGGTTGTGCTTGTGGTGGTGTTATTGTTTACATTGAGTGCCAGCAGGTAGTTTTGCCACATCACACAGCACCAGAGTCCCCAGTTCAATCCAGATCCATAACAGACTTTGCTTAGTGTTTGTGTAAAGCTTCATGTCCTCCTAGTGTCTAGGCTCTCCAGTTTCCATCCACCTCCCAAAAACATGCTGGCTGTTACATTTGCTATATGAAATTGCTGATGATAATGTGACTGGCAGGCATCCCATCCAGGGTGTGTTCCTTCCTCACTCCCAGTGTTCCCAGGATAGGCTCTGGATTCACTGTAACTCTGACCAAGAGAAAGCAGTTACTGAAGATGAATAAATAATAGAAGAGTAAAAAGTGCCCAAGGTGAATTATAATTATTTGGCAATTTCCATGCTGTTCACAAATTGCCAATGTTTTAATGTCAATTAAAAGCAATCAAAAAATGTAACTATATTTTCCAAATGTGCGATTAGGATTTCGAATGATATTAAGAAGATTAGTAAAAATATTTTAAAGGACCTTCTGTTGAGACTGGAATCATTGAAGACCTTTTAAAAACACAAGCAAGGCACCTGATAATTTGTGTGTGTGTGTGTGTGTGTGTGTGTGTGTGTGTGTGTGTGTGTGTGTGTGTGTGTGTGTGTGTGTTTTTAAGTGATTCTTAAGTAGCTATACAACAGATTCTTAGTCTCAGTAACATTCATAATGTTCACAAGTAATTTATTTACATACATAAGCAAAAATCTATTTTCATTAGCTTTGTATTAAACAAGTTAATAGAAATGCTTTTCATAATAAAATCTATATATTCTTTTCAAATAATTAAATAATTAGCACAATTTTGTAACACTTCTGAATTTTTTTCGTCAGAATGTCAATTTCCAGATTTTATAATGGTTCAATTAAATAACCTCACGATGCTGTACAACCACAATTTGGAATTCTGTAATGTTGTTTGGATGGAACAGTGGAGATGATTGCAGGTTGATTTAAAACAACAGGGCTTTATTTTCTTTATATTTCTTTATTTTATTTCAAAAGTCTGAAGCCATAAAGCAAAAATACCAACAGCTTTGAGTTAAAAAAGGGCAAATGAGAAAACAAATAACAGGACAACAGGACTAAGGTTATAGACAGGAAATAGCGAGAGCAAAATAAGAAAGGTTTAGTAATGAACGTTAGCAAACAATACTGCAATAACAATGACTGTGGAGCATATAGAGATTACACTGGACAATTAAGTTAAATGAACATGTGAGTTCAATCACTAGGCTTGGGTGCTAGCTGAGAAATCTGGGAGATGGCATTACTCAAGTCATACCAATTTCAGCAGTCTTAAACAGCATACAGTATTACATGGTGAACCACTGGCTTCCATGTTGGTTATTGATTTCATTCATCCAATCTCCCCTAGCCAAGTTTGAAAAAAAAAAACCTGTTATAGAATGAGATGTCAGATTTGGATTAAGGTTGGATCTACCAAGCTGTAAATCAAAATGCTTTTACCCCTAATGAGCAAGGTGATAAATGCAACAGAGAAGAAATATTATGAAGATCCTTTGATATGAAATCTTAGACACAAACAGAGGAATCTGAGCTCCTCTTGGCAACACTAGCTAGCAGAATTGTTATTGGGAGGTATACAAGTACACAAGTAAAGCTGTGTAAAGTGTGTGACTTTAGCAGTCGTTTAAGATTATTATTTGGTTCAACTCTATGAAATGATCCCAATAAAATCTTGGCCGACGTCTATAACAGACTGTGTTAATGTCTTCACCATGTCAAATTATACGATGAAGGTCCTTGAACAATAGACCTGTGATTAAAGAAAATTACTATGCTCTGCTTACATCATCAGACAGCACAATTCAGATTCATGCAGAAACAGGGCTAGCGTAAATAGAAACAAGCTCTTGCTATAATAGTAGCACTGTTACAAGTGAAGAAGGTAAGTCTGAAGCCATTTGTGGCTGGGTTAAAGAGAAAAACTTGGAATGACCCTTTTTCAAAGTGAGCTTAAGGTAATAAAGATGTTTATGTCTGCATTTCACATGTTTTGTGTGTGTGTGTGTGTGTGTGTGTGTGTGCATTTTTTTTTAATTAAATCTGTCAACTTTGCAGCTTCAAAGGTGTTGTTGACTCCTCAAATCCAGTCCTCTCACAGCATCACTGAGATGTTGCAGTTGCAATCCCTCGTATCACAGTAATCAAACCTATCAAACTGTGCCACGCTCCCTCCAATCTACTAGCACTGCTCGACTGATCCCACCATTTCTCAGGGTAAAAGGTAGGTATACGTCAAGACTCTTTTCTGTTCTGGCACCGAGGTGGTGGAATGAACTTCCCCTGGATGTCCCAACAGCCGAGTCACTGACTGTCTTCAAACAACGGATGAAGACCTACCTCTTCCTGAAACACTTAAACAAGCTCTTATTTTTCCTGTTTGATTTATGTATTGTTGTATGTATTTTTTTTAAATCCTCCCATCCTAGGCTGATAGCATCCTATTGAACCAGTGGTAATGTATTCATTGATAGAGACTTCAAAGCATTTTGTACATCGCTCTGGATAAGAGCATCTGCCAAATGCCAGAAATGTAAACATAAATGTAAACCTATGATATTGTCCTTAGGTCTATGATGCTATTGAACAAATTAAGCACTATGGTTTTTGTTGCTATTTCACCTTTGTTAAATCTGTAGAGCTATCAGAGCTCTCCCATGAGTTTCACATAATCTATATTGTATGTAATAACTTATTGCATATATTGCACTAAAACTGAACACAACTGCATACATATGGACTTTGTTAATAAAATTCATACATTTCTGCCATTAATCTGTATTCATTATATTTTATATTATATTTTCTTTATATTTTGTCCCTTTCCTACATCTTCTTCTTCTTCTTTCGGCTTTTCCCTTCAGGGGTCGCCACAGCGAATCATCTCTCTCCACCTATCCCTATCTTCTGCATCCTCAACACTTGCACCCACTAGCTTCATATCCTCATTAATTCCATCCATATACCTCCTCTTTGGCCTTCCTCTTTGCCTCCTGCCTGGCAGCTCCATGTCCAACATTCTCCTACCAATATACTCACTCTCCCTCCTCTGAACATGTCCAAACCATCTTAATCTGGCCTCCCTAACTTTGTCCCCCAAACGTCCAACATGAGCTGTCCCTCTGATGTACTCGTTCCTAATCCTGTCCAATCTTTTCACTCCCAAAGAGAACCTCAACATCTTCAGCTCTGCTACCTCTAGTTCTGACTCCTGTCTCTTCCTCAGTGACACTGTCTCTAAACCATACAGCATGGCTGGTCTCACCACTGTCCTGTACACCTTCCCCTTGATTCTCGCTGATATTTTCCTATCACACAGAACTCCCGACACCTTTCTCCACCCATTCCAACCTGCCTGCACTCGCTTCTTCACCTCTTTCCCACACTCTCCATTACTCTGGACTGTTGACCCCAAGTACTTAAACTCCTGTACCTTCTTCACCTCTTCACCCTGTAACCTTACTGTTCCACTTCCCTCCCTTTCATTCACACACATGTACTCAGTCTTACTACGACTGACTTTCATGACTCTTCTCTCCAGCACAAACCTCCACCTCTCCAGGTTTTCCTCCACCTGCTCCCTGCTCTCACTACAGATCACAATGTCATCTGCAAACGTCGTTGTCCAAGGAGACTCCTGTCTGACCTCCTCTGACAACTGGTCCATCACTATAGCTAACAGGAAGGGGCTCAGAGCCGATCCCTGATGCAGTCCCACCTCCACTTTGAACTCCTCTGTCTGACCTACAGCACACCTCACCACTGTCCTGCTCCTCTCATACATGTCCTGCACCACTCTGACATACTTCTCTGCTACTCCTGACTTCCTCATACAGTACCACAGCTCTTCTCTTGGCACCCTGTCATACGCTTTCTCCAAGTCTACAAACACACAGTGCAACTCCCTCTGACCATCCCTATACTTCTCCATCAAAATTCTCAGAGCAAAAATTGCATCTGTTGTGCTCTTTCTGGGCATGAAGCCATACTGCTGCTCACAAATTTCCACTACCTTCCTTAACCTAGCTTCCACTACTCTTTCCCATAGCTTCATTGTATGGCTCATCAACTTTATCCCCCTATAGTTGCTGCAACTCTTCACGTCACCCTTATTCTTAAAGATCGGCACTAACACACTTCTTCTCCATTCCTCAGGCATCCTCTCACTCTCTAAAACCCTGTTGAACAAACTAGTTAAAAATTCCACTGCTGCCTCTCCTAGACACTTCCAGACCTCCACTGGGATGTCGTCAGGACCAACTGCCTTTCCACTTTTCATCCTCTTCGAAGCCTTCCTGACTTCATCCTTTCTAATCTTATCTACTTTCTGTTCCACAGAGTTCACCCCTTCTACTCTTTTTTTCCCTCTCATTTTCCTCATTCATCAGCTCCTCAAAGTACTCCTTCCATCTCCTCTGTACACTCTCCTCACTTGTGAGCACCCTTCCATCTCTATCCTTAATAACTCTAACTTGCTGCACATCCTTCCCATCTCGATCCCTCTGCCTAGCTAACCTGTACAAGTTCTTTTCTCCTTCTCTAGTGTCTAACCTAGTGTACAACTCATCCTGAAGTTCGTGGACGACACTACAGTCATCGGCCTCATCCAGGACGGTGATGAGTCTGCTTACAGACAGGAGATTGAGCAGCTGGCTGCCTGATGTAGTCGTAACAATCTGGAGCTCAACACGCTCAAAACAGTGGAGATGATAGTGGACTTCAGGAGGAACACCCCTGCACTCCCCCCACTCACCATCATGAACAGCACTGTACCAACAGTGGCGTCATTCAGGTTCCTGGGCACCACCATCTCTCAAGACCTGAAGTGGGACACTCACATAGACGCCACTATCAAAAAGGCCCAACAAAGACTGTACTTCCTTCGGCAGCTGAGGAAGTTCAACCTGCCACAGGAGCTGCTAATACATTTCTACTCAGCCGTCATTGAGTCTGTTCTGTGCACTTCTATAACTGTTTGGTTTGGCTCAGCTACAAAATCAGACATGAGAAGACTACAGAGAACGGTTCGGACTGCTGAAAGGATTATTGGTGCTCCCCTGCCCACCCTTCAGGAACTGTTTACATCCAGAGTGAGGAAAAGGGCTCTGAAAATCACTCTGGACCCCTCACATCCAGGCCATCTCCTTTTTGACCTTTTGCCATCTGGCCGACGCTACAGAGCAGCAAATACCAGGACAGCCAGGCACAAGAACAGTTTCTTCCCCCAAGCAATCTATCTTTTGAACAGTTGAATGTTCCCAGCATTGGGCAATAATAAAAATAAAAATTAAAAGTGCAATAACCTCATATTTATTACCACACCCACATTCCTACATCTCAATTCATTCTATTCTATTCTGTATATACAAATACTTTATTTTCTTATTTAAATATGTGTATTTTTTATTTTTTATTTCTCATTCTATTTTCTGTTGTTATTTGTACTGTTATTGTTATCTCTGTGCACTGGAGCCTTTTACACTAAAACAAATTCCTTGTATGTGCAAACATACTTGGCAATAAAGCTCTTTCTGATTCTGATTCTGATTCTGATCCTGATATGCCTTCTGCTTGGCCTTAGACACCTCCCTCTTCACTCTATGCTGTAACTCCTTGTATTCCTGTTTATTCTCTTCAGTCCTGTCCATGTCCCACTTCCTCTTGGCTAACCTCTTCCTCTGGACACTATCCTGAACTTCCTCATTCCACCACCAAGTCTCCTTATCTTCTTTCCTCCTTCCAGATGACACACCCAGCACCTTTCTCCCTGTCTCCCTGATCACTTCTGCTGTAGTTTCCCAGTCATCTGGCAGCACTACCTGACCACCCAGAGCCTGCCTCAACTTCTGTCTAAATTCCTCACAACATTCCTCCTTTTTCAGCTTCCACCACTTGGTTTTCTTCTCTATCTTTGACCTCTTCGTCTTACAGACCATCAAAGTCATCCTACACACCACCATCCTATGCTGTCTGGCTACACTCTCTCCCACTACCACTTTACAGTCACTAATCTCTTTCAGATTGCCTCTTCTACATAGGATGTAGTCTACCTGTGTTCTCCTACCTCCACTCTTGTAAGTCACTCTATGCTCCTCCCTCTTCTGAAAAAGTGTTAACCACAGCCATGTCCATCCTCTTAGCAAAGTCCACTATCATCTGTCCTTCTAGGTTCCTTTCCTTAACTCCAAACTTGCCCATCACCTCCTCATCACCTGTGTTCCCCTCACCAACATGTCCATTAAAATCTGCTCCTATCACCACTCTCTCACCCGTGGGAATACTCTCCATCACCTCATCTAATTCACTCCAGAATCTCTCTTTCTCCTCTAACTCACAACCTACCTGTGGGGCATAACTACTAACAACATTCAACATCACCCCTTCAATCTCTAACTTCAGACTCATCACCCTGTCTGACACTCTCTTCAACTCCAGGACATTCCTCACAAACTCCTCCTTCAGGACCACACCTACCCCATTTCTCTTACTATCCACACCATAATAAAACAGCTTGAATCCTGCTCCTATACTACGAGCCTTGCTACCCTTCCACCTGGTCTCCTGTACACACAGTATATCCACCTTCCTTCTCTCCATCATATCAGCCAGCTCTCTACCTTTCCCTGTCATAGTACCAATATTCAGAGTTCCTATTCTCAGTCCTACACTCTTACCTTTCCTTTTCTCTCTCTGTCTGTGCACTCTCCTCCCTCCTCTACTTCTTCGACCAACAGTAGCCCAATTTCCACCGGCGCCCTATAGGTCAACGGTGCCGATGGTGGTCGTTGTTAACCCGGGCCTCGACCGATCCGGTATGAAATTCGTACTGACGATTCGCATGGTTAAATTTGGCCATGTTTTACGCCGGATGCCCTTCCTGATGCAACCCTCTCTATTTATCCGGGCTTGGGACCGGCACAGAAGTCACTGGACTGTGACCCCCATGGCTAGATTGTCCCTTTCCTACATGTTGAGTTAAATTATATTTTTATTGTCCTTAGTCTATTTTTGTTCTATTTTTATGAAAGGGACATTAAACAAAAAAAATCATTTCACTGCATGTTGTACTGTATATGACTGTGTATCTGAGCAATAATAATTGATTTTGTGTTTGGAAAATCCTATTCCATCTTCCTAGTGGTCAGTTTTAGATGATCGTCAAAGCATCTTGGGTTAGTAATCAGAAAACTGTGAGTGAAATATCTGTATTTAACACAGAGAGAAAATGAATTGAATGTGAGAATATCAATAGAATTCCAAATGATTAGTTAAGAAAAGGCACATTTCACACCAGGGCCAGAAGTCAAGTGAATGTATAATTAATTATAGGTCACAACATAGCAGGATTATGAACTTGATGATGTATATTTCATGAGCACAGTATTCTTTTGCACTCATTTTCCAAATATTAAATGTTTAAACCTGTTTACATGTTTAAAATGTTAAACATCAAACATAATTTTCACTAGCGTTTAGAAGACATTTAATAAGGAAACCATCTGGACAGCAAATGAACACATAGTTCAACTGATACTGATTTCTGAGGTCAAACCTGAGAATGGGAAAAATGCAGGTAAAAAATGATCCGGATAGAGAAGGAAACAAAAACTTTTTTTTTTTTTTTTTTTAAATGTCTTTCATTTAGTTCAAATGATGGTCTTGTCTTGATTTTTCAGCTGTAAGTACTCTGACTCTGAATTATGGAGCATATTGACTTACAGATTGCTGGAT
This sequence comes from Hemibagrus guttatus, assembly GCA_033459395.1. Taxonomy (NCBI): domain Eukaryota; kingdom Metazoa; phylum Chordata; class Actinopteri; order Siluriformes; family Bagridae; genus Hemibagrus; species Hemibagrus guttatus. The sequence continues at coordinate 16,020,827 of JAUCMX010000010.1, read as the reverse complement.
CTAAATCTGGTCTCAATCCAAATGTGGCTCCTCTTGCTGTAAAAGCCTTATGCAAGCTTAGTGAGCTGAGTGGATTATTAGATGACAACAGTAATAGCCAGCCACACTGTCCAGCATGTAAACATACACATACATGTCCATGCTTTAAAATTCAGCTGAACACCACCTGTGATGTAAGATAAACAATGCTTGATAATTCACATGACAATAATCACATTACATGTTGTATTAATGATTAGATTAAGTGTTAACTTAAAACCAGCAGGATTTGGAAGCAGGAGTATTTTTCTTTCAGTCATCCTAGCAGTAATGTGTTATTTTTATAAACGAATAGCTCCATTCTCTCTCTCTCTGTCTCTCTCTCTCTCTCTCTCTCTCTCTCTCTCTCTCTCTCTCTCTCTACCCACACACACACACACACACACACACACACACACACACACACACACATATATATATATATATGTGTGTGTGTGTGTGTGTGTGTGTGTGTGTGTGTGTGTGTGTGTGTGTGTGTGTGTTTGTGTATGTGTGTGTAGAGAGAGAGAGAGAGAGAGAGTCTGTATTTTAATTTGTCTGTTTAATAAGAAGCTTTTGTTCTCAGCAGACCTTATATCAGTACAAAAAAATGAGTCACTGCTGAGAAGCAATGTGGCGATGTGAGGCGTCAATGCTCATTATGCTACTGCTTTGTTGGATGTTAATTCTTCTGAAGATTTCTTTGCTTTTTTTTCACCATTTAGTTCATAGCTGTATGGTCCTTCTGTTGTCTGGGAATGGACACAGTTAAGCAATATTCTTAAAAAATTCTGTAGTGAATTTGTATGCAACATGTAATCAGGGTGGCATACTTTACATAAGGTAATGTTCTGAGACCTCAGTGAGTTGGGATGCCATACAAACATAAATTAGTTGTATTTATTGAAGTAAATAACTCATTTAGAAAAATAAAATAGCAAAACGGCTGTGATTGGTGATCATTTTCTGTAATATTAATGCAGCTCTGCATAAACCATACTGTAATGGGTAATACTTACACAAAACTGTGGCTAAAAAAAGACAAAATACAAAACACAGTCTTAGGATGTATGTGGAAAACAAATGGAACAATCTGAAAGGTTTTCTGCCATGGGTACACAAGTAGAAGAAAAGGTTCTTGAACATTAAAGGAGCTGCAGGAATATTCGAAAAGTACTGATTACTCTCTGCATGTGACAACAATCCCTCATATTCCTCAGATGTCTGGGTTATTGGGTAGGGTTTTTTCTGCAAAAAGAAGCACATTACCATTCACATTATCAAGGTGAATAGAATCATGAATAGTGACAAATACCACTTGATTTTAGTGCAAAACCTTCAGGTGTTTGAAAGTTCGGTAAAGACGAAAAGTAATTTTTTTTTTTTTTTAGTGTGACAATGACCCAAAGCATTTATCTAAGTCAATAAAGGATTGACATAACTAAAAGACTATCAATGATTTTGACCTAGCCAAAGACCAGACCTGACTCCAACTAAAATTCTGTGGGATAACTTGAACAGGCTGTGCATAAATAGATGTCCATACAATTGAGGGCTGTAGAATTGTTTTGCATGAAAAGGAAGAAAAATATTCAAAATATCAAGATGCACCATGCTTATTGACTCTTACTGCAAAAAAGGTGTAATTCACTCAAACGATGCTTCAACAGAGTATTAGTGTAGGGGTATGTACACTTATGCAACTAGATTATTATAAGTAAAAATGTTTTGATTGTTTTTCACTATTTTTTAATATGTTGTAATTTCTCATTGAGAGTCAAAAAAGTTCTGACATAATTTTCCATTACACAAACCTGCCAGTTCAACATGGATGAATTTGTAGAGTTTAAATCTGTAATATTTATTCATATAAGTATAATACAAATATGTTATGTATGCACAATTCGATTTTGCGGATAACTCAGGTGATTTTCAGGGTTCCTTGTTCAGAATATGAAAATCACTTGCATGTAGACCATTCAACTAAAGTTTGATGCATTCGTATATAAAGAAGATCCCCATGTAAGGTTTGAAGGACAAGCTGACTGAGCACTTATCTGTTATGCTTACATCTTACTTTATGTAACATTATTGATAATTTATATGTAAAAATTAAAACTTAACAATGCCTCCAATTAATCTGCTGTTTCCTTCCAGAAAGAAATGAAAAATAATTTTTACATGAAATTTATGTAGATTTTAATCATTTATATCAACTTATTCATTCATTCATTCATTGTCTACCGCTTATCAGATCTATTCTCAGGTCACGGGGAGCCTGTGCCTATCTCAGGCATCATTGGGCATCAAGGCAGGATACACCCTGGATGGAGTGCCAACCCAAAACAGGGCACACACACACACACTCTCTACGGACAATTTAGAGATGCCAATCAACCTACAATGCATGTCTTTGGACTGGGGGAGGAAACTCCCGAGGCACGGGGAGAAAATGCAAACTTCACACACACGGCGGAGGCAAGAATCAAACCCCCAACCCTGGAGGTGTGAGGCAAACATGCTAACCACCAAGCCACCATGCCCCCCTATATCAAATTATATAAAATAATTTTTTTCTGGGCTTTAACTGAAGGATAATATTGATGAATGTGTTTAATATTGGCCTTAAATGTTATTCCATATGTTTTTAATGTAACAGATTTACATTTATGGCATTTGGCAGACACCCTTATCCAGAGCAACATTTGATATTAAATTTTTTTTTTACATTAATCTCATTTTTAAACAGCTGAGCAATTGAATGTTAAGGGCCCGGCAGTGGCAGCTTGGTTGACGTAACTCACAAGCTTCTGCTCAGTAGACCAATGCATTAAGCACTACCACATTTTGGACCAGTGTATTTTGGTTATATCAAAACTTACAGAAAATGGTGGCAGACTTAATACTTCTCCTTGAAAACACTCTCAAGTTCAAGTTCAAAATGGCACCTCTGTTTTAGGCAAATTCTCTCCAATATATGTAATTCTCTCTCTAGCGTCTGAACCACTTGAATACATCCACAGCTCTTAACATCTGTGTGTATAGTATCAGTGTTAAATCCTCATGGTACATGCTTAACTCAACCCTGACTATGGCACTACAATGTAACTTGCTGTTTCCAGACAAAACACACTTCTTGTGTGTTCCTTGTTATAATCATCCATTTTATCTTGTTAAGATAAGACAGAACTTTATTAATCCAGAAGGAAATTCTTTTGCCAGAGATTGCTTCAGATTGCACAAGAGAAATAAATGTAAATGAAATATGCTATATATATATTTATACACAATATAAATATATTTATATATATACAAAATGTACATTGCTATTAGTGATATGGCTTGATTATCTTATTTTCCAGTGTTTAAACAAGTCTCTTATTTATGGTTAAACAAATGCTGGTCATATATTGCATGATTTACCACCAACTGAGTAATGTTACATTAAACTTACACTTTGCAAAATAATCCAAAAATAAGTCCATTCATCACTCTTATAAGCGATCTATCTGATAAGCGATCTATCTCTAACATAAATATAACACGAACAAAAATTATTGTTGTTCCGATTCTGGTAACAGTGTCTCCAATTCTATTAGCTAACTCCTTCCCGATCAGATAGATCTCCCCTGTAACACCTATGCTTTTGAGTTTCCTAGAAGATTGTTGTTTCTCCTGGGTCAGGTATGATATGAAGCTTCATTGCTTTGGATTAATAGTTTTCATTTCATAATCTTGTTACTTGCATCCCTAATCAAATTCAAGTCGCGTGTCTGGAGGAGGAGAAGGTGCAACCTGCATGCTCGGGAACATCTGTCAAGGCTCTGATACTGACAGGGGGAGCTGTCATAGAAGGTTTATCTTGTGGAGAGAGAAAGGGAACAGGAGCTACAGCAGACAGGAAGTGAAAATCAGTGGTGACATGAGGAAGATAAATCACATTGCTCTGCATATAGAGAGAATACACAGTCATGGTGGAAACATGATGTCATGACTGAGCATTTATATGAATTCATATGAAGCAAAGATGTAAAGGTGAGTGCCAGGGATATTGTTTGTCCCTATAGCTTCATTTGTACACAGACTTTTTTGGTTTACAGCTTGTTTTTTCTGGCTCCTATACCAACTCCACATTAGTTCTACTAGGGTCTTTTGTCTGTATCACCTGTTTCTTCGTAATTAGTTTCATTAGGGTGATTTTATTTGTGAACATGTGCCTGTGCCTGGGTCTCAGTGTAATCTTGTTTCCGTGCCTTGTATTTCATATTTATCATTTTACTTTGTTTAAATGTAATATTTTGGTATTACATGGTTTGCATCTTTACCCAACAGTTTGGATTTTGTCTTGTTTATCTGGACTTTGATACCTGCTATTGACAATGTTTCTCATAACCCTTTGAATAAAAGGCATATACAAACAGGTGACAAATTAAATGAAAAAAATGGTGGTTCTGGTATGATGTGGAAGACATTTGACTGTCTGGCTTTGCAGCCACTTGTCTCCTCAAATGGAAGTGTCTCTGCAAATCAGTATAAAAGTTATCCTCATCAGAATATCCTATGATGAAACATTTCTAACCTGATGGGAGTGGCCTTTTATAGGATCACCTCGTCATCACCCACAGGACACAAGGTCTCCTCGAGTGCTTTGATGAGGATGAAAATCATATACTATGGCCTTCTCAGTCACCAAATATGGAGATCGCCGTATGCACGGTGTTCATCGCACAAGTACAGTTGAAAAGAGACTTGGAGATTCTATGCGAATATGCATTGAAGCTGTTCTTTTAGCTTTCCAAGGCTCATCAGTATTTTATTAGTGTTTTTAATGTATTAACAGATCATAATATAAATATACAGACAAACATTACAGACAAAAGTTTTAAATTGCACCTCTGTTTGAGACAAATTCCACCCAATATTTGTAATTCTTTCCCCAATTTCTGAACCACTTAAGCCTGTAGATACATTTACAGGTCTGAACAGCAGTGTTTGCAATATAAGTGATAAATCCTCACTGTACATGCTTAAGTCATCTCTGAATATGGCACTAAGAATGTAACTTGCTGTTTCCAGACAAAACACACTTCTTGTTGTAATCATCTATTTAACCTTGTTAAATAAAAAAAGTGAGCAGTTTGAGAGACTTGAAGAATCTATACTAAGGTGTATATTAAGGTGTATATTGAAGTTCTTGTGGCTTTTCAAGGCCCATCAGTATATTAAAATACATTCTGTTGCCATTTGCTTTCATTTGTCACCCATGTATATCAAAGTCAAGCTATACGATGACACAGGTGGTGTGGAATCCATTCATTCATTCATTGTCTACCACTTATCCGAACTATTCTCGGGTCACGGGGCATCTCAGGTGTCATTGGGCATCAAGGCAGGATACACCCTGGACGGAGTGCCAACCCATCGCAGGGCACGCACACACACACACACACACACACACACAACGGACAATTTAGAGATGCCAATCAACCTACCACGCATGTTTTTGAACTGGGGGAGGAAACCGGAGTACCCGGAGGAAACCCCCGAAGCACAGGGAGAACATGCAAACTCCACACACACGGCGGAGGCGGGAACCGAACCCCCAACCCTGGAGGTGTGAGGCAAACGTGTTAACCACTAAGCCACCGTGCCATGTGGAATCCAATAAAATTCAAATTATTCATGAACATTTATGAAAATAATAAATAAATAAGTAAATAAATTAAGTAATTAATTCTAACAGAATTAGGTTGAAGTTGGATTTTTTCAGTAAACCAATGACACAAGAGTCTTTTAATGCATATGATAGCTGCGTATATAGAATAGAACAAACTTAAAATTTTCTTTTTAATACATGCTCAGAAATTGGCTAGAATATGAAAAAGAACAAAATTTTTCCTAACAGGAAATATGTAACCCTTGATGACTTGAACTGTAGCTAGATATGATTTGTGGTCTGGGTTTAATCCAGCAAACAATCCTCAACCTCCAGATGTGAGTATGTGTTCATGTGTAAATTGGAGTAGACACTCCATGTACCTACAGGGTCTATTTCCCTTTTGCATTGTTTCCAGCAATGCAGACACAGATGTTTTATAGCTCTAGAGAAAACGTCTGCCTTGGGAAACTATTGCTTCAGCCTAAATATGCCTGTTGCTATTGGAAAATAAATATTTCATTTGGCCTAAACGGATTGCCCAGTTGTGGAATGAAATTAAAGAAGTGAGTAGATTTCCAGAAAGCTTCCGTGTATATATGGTTTATGTCTGGTTGCTCCATCAGTGTCATTCTGGGTTTTTTTTAAACCTAAATGTATTGGGGTAATAATGAGATGTGATCTGTCAAGGCCTATGGGAAAATATGGATTAGATCTTTATATTGCTTAGAGTTCAGGATCCAAAATTGCTCCATCTTTTGTTTTTTTGTTTTTTTACCTATTGTTATTACTTTAAACACTTTCTAATGTAATGTAGAGAATATAATTTGTCCACTGAGAATTAGGACAACACATAATGGCTGTAGCCCAAATAGTGCTGTATCAGGTGAAAAGGGAACAAATTACATAAGACATGGGAATTGTTACAAGCTTTAATGTAATATGTAATTCACTATACACAGTTCTAACCAAAAAAACATTCTAGGGTACCTCTCAGGTCTCTTCGGTGAAATAGCATACCACTCTACTACTTTGTCAGATAGATACCTGTATGATATACACTACCACATCTGTGTCTCTGCTGTTCTGAGATTTTTCTGCCACCTGATTTTTCTGTCTAAAACTTGCTTAATAGTAGCCCTATGGTCAGAAACTGAATGTTGATTTTTTTTTCTGCAGGATGATTAGGTTGGGACAGATTCTCAGGTAGTGGACAGTATGACATAAAATAAAATATCCGGCCCAATTAAAACTGTAATGTATGCCAGCAAATTTGTAAATATAAAACACAGGGATCTGCAAGACGACACATAACATGAGAAACTTTTAGGTGAAATAAAAACATTAATATATAACAAAGATTTTTTATCTGTGTGGACAAATGTTTATGAGGGCTCAGATCAAAAAGACTACTTTATGACCATGAAGACAGGGCTGAAAGTTTGCACAGTAATAGGTCAGAAATCATAACAAAATCACCCATGCTGACAGCACAAGAAAAGATCTCAGAAACAGCCTACCAAAATTTTTAATTAAGACATCATGCATAATTTATTGACCTAAATTTCTGAATACATGAAAATGTTCCTTATTTATAACTGCAATTTCTAATTTTCAAACGTAATATGGAACAAATTGCAAAGTGTTCATAATTGCCACCACTGATGCATGAATGTATAAATAAGTAGATTTATATCAGCTGTACAAGTGAAGGCTGACAAGTCTTCGGTCGGTAGAACAGGCAACAGTTTTAAAGGGAAGGTGGTTGAAGATGCAATTTGGGAACACATGGGAGCGCTTCCCTCTCATGCTAATCTGTCCTCTTTATAGCCAGCATAATGAAATTATCCTCGAGAGAATTAGCACTAATATGTCCATTTATCATTGTTCATCCTTGTGTCTGGAAAAAAACCCATATAGTTCAGTGCAGAGTATAACTGTCCATATAGCTGTGTTATGATGTAGGAGAATCACTGCAAATCAATACAAAGCTATTCTGACTAATCACCTTTATCTTATGATGAATTTTTTTTATCTTTATTGGGAGTGGTCTCTTCCAGGGTAACAATGTCTCCATACACAGAGCATGAGGGCTCACTGGACGGTTTGATGAGTCTGAAAATGATGTAAATTACATGGTGGAATGGTTTTGGCCTTCACAGTCACCAGATCACAACCAAATTGAATGCCACATGGACAGACGTGTTAGACAGCTGTCTGTAGCACCATCATCAAAAACATCAATTGAGGGAAATTGTAGGTTATAAAGGAACGGTGAAAGCAGTCAGTATACACAATAGTTGATGATGCGATTGTGATAGCTGTTGTCAAAACATCTTGCTCATTTCATGGGCTTCCAAAGTTCTGTAAGTGCAGGTAAGCTCCTTTTCCTAAAGTTCCTTTACTTCACTGCTCCCATAGCAACAACCAAAAATGCAGACTGAGATGTCATTAATGTTATGTGCATTGCTGGAAGTGTCTTGTCACTGAAAAGGAGAAATTCTTCATTCTTATGCCATGAAGGTGGGATACACAGCAGTAACATAGTCATTTAATTCACTCCTCACATTTTATATGTTTTTGAAATATGTGAAGGTTTCTTAAGAAAAGTAATCTTGAGCTCATTGTCATAGTTTTTTAATAAGATGATAAGTGAGTGCCAAAGGAAATCTCACCTTTAACATTAGATTGTTTACAGGTTCCAGTGCATCTGTTCTCTCAATAGTGGAGCCACAGCATCAGTTATGGCTTTCTTTAAAGATTCAGTTATATGTTTAAAAAATTCTACAATCCCTTAAGAGATGTTCAGCCTTATCTGGAAATATATATATATATAAAGACTGTCAGAAACAGAAAAGTAATTTTGTCATTTTTGAATGGATTCTACTGACAGAAACAATATATGTTCAGCTGTTATAATAGAGCCCCAGAGAGAGCCCTATATCCTTACATAATGTCATGTTATATAGGGACCCTATGTCATATCTTCATGTTATGACACATTATTTGGTCCCCATTGTTATATTACCACATTGTGACATCTTTTACATTATGTGACTACCATTTTTGTACCAATATTATGTCGTGTCATACAAGGTCTCAGTTATATCCCCATGTTATACTATTAGGATTAGATAATAATAATAATAATAATAATAAAATAATAATAATAATAATAATAATAATAATAATAATAATAATAATAATAATAATAATAATAAAACACAATTGTAAATGATAATAAAAAGACAAAATATATTAAACAAAAGCTGACTTATAAATATGTTTTCAAGTACTTTTAAAAATATAGATATTTGGCAATTGTCTAACTTCAGTAGGCAAACTGTTCCAGATTTTATCGAAAAAAGCCAAGCTTCACAATTCAATTTATATAGCACTTTTAACAAGAGACATAGAAATATAGCAATGCTAGGTATACACATATACACATGTTATGGCATGTTGTATAGGACCCCCCATGTAATGTTGAGGTTGTATCATGTTATGGAATGTTTCTGTTATAGTCATGTGCCATAGGGCCCCTGTGATATATCTTAATGTTAGGTTAGGTTACTTGGTGGTTCATATATATCCCCATGTTTTCTCAGTATAAACCCATCTTCCACATGGCTCATGTTACATACCCATATTATATAATTTTATATAGAGTTCTTGTTATGCTAAATAAGACCCTCATGTCATAACCCCATTATGTTATATAGGGCCACTGTGTGTTGTAATATCCCCATGTTATGTCACATGATTTAAGACTCCACAGTGCCTTAGATGCTAAAAGAAACTTAATTGAAATTCATATATGCATTACAGCATGTACCACAATTTGAAATTTCTAATCAACATATCTTTGTGAAGAATCATTTTTCTTTTAGTTTGTGTGTGAAACAGACAGGGCTGTATTTCATTAGAATGCACTATACATGTTCAAAGCGAGGGCAACCCTGCCAACTGCTGCATATCCTATAATTATTCTCTAGTGGTGCAGCCTGGAAGCAACCTTGTCTACAGAGAATCCTCTTGACCAACTGGAAATTTATGCAGCACAATTATTACACTTATGTAAAGCTCTACATTATGCTAATGCTATTTTAGTACAGTGGCAACCATTATCGAGTGGCTCCAAAGCATAGCTAATCACCCAGGAGTGGACAAGCTGCTAATACATGTCTAGACTTAGACAATGTGTTGAGTGACAAGCTATTGTGGGAGACAAGCAGAAATATGAAAATAAAGTTTTGCTGAAAAAAAAGTTCTTAGAAAGAGTAAAATCAACAGTTGAATATTAAACATAACTTAATAAGGAATATTTTGCTTTTATCTCAGTGGTAGTTTATATGAGTCTCTTGTTTGATGTACATTCAAAATTATAGACCTCTCACAATGCCTATCACCATTTCACCCAGTCCAGGAGATTTAGACTAAAACATTTACATTTATGGCATTTGGCAGACGCCCTTATCCAGAGCGATGTACAAAAGTGCTTTAAAGTCTCCATCAATGAATACATCAATACTTGACAATACAAAACAGCTTCTACACACTCAATGGACTGTAAATGCTAATTTCTTATCTGTCTCAATGTCTCAATCTACATTCTTTTATTTTCAATAACCTCATTATCCTCTTCAGGGTCATGGTGGATCCAGAGTTTGTCCCAATAACAACACAGAAATACACAATGCACACAAACATTACACACTAAGGATAAAAGGATAAGGATAAACACACACATACACACACAAAAACACTCATGCTTGAACTGTGGACACTGTTAGGTGGCAACACTGTCAACGGCAACACTGATTCTTAATTTTTGCTACATCATATGTACAGTCCTGTGCAAAAGGCAACCAATACATGTTTTATTTTCATATACATTTTGCTACAGACATAACTTCTCCATTTTTGATTCAGGACATATTTTATATTTCCAAACATTACATTTTCAAAAATATTACAGAAAGTTGTTTGTATGTCTGTAAAGAAAACAACATATTATGTAACAGATTACTTTTCAGACCAAAGAAATTAAGGCTTTTAGATTTTGCATGCAAAAAAAGAAGCCAGTGCAACATTCAAAGTGTCCAGCAAGTAAAATTTACCAGATAATTTTCTTATGAAACTGTACAACTTGTACCTGAGGATAATTTTAATAATTAAAAAGCAAAGCGTTGTATTTTATTTTTACTTTGTCTGGTTTATTGCTTTTTACTTTTCTTTATGATATTTTTTACATTATATTATATAAGTCTTTTACACAGGAATTCGTTCCACAATATATCTCACTGGACCTTAACAATTGACACCTCCCAGCCTCTGGGCCTCAATAAAAGATGAGGAAAAACGAACAAATAAAATGACATGAGACTCTCTAGGTAGGCTGGTCTATAGAAAGTGATGATTGCCTGGATCAGCAGGAGTAGTTACAATCTAGCTATATAGTTGCAATCTATTCTGGCATATACATTGCTGCTATAAATTCAGTAGGTCTTTAAAGGGTGATTAAATAATTAAGGGTTTATAAATTTGAATTGTTTCTGATGGTGAAGCAGGGGTTGCAGGGATCCACTTAGAACCTTTCCTTGTAGTTCCCCTGGAGGAACAATAGAAGAACCAGTTCTGTCCGAGCCATATTAGAACTTTTGTGAAGCCTTGAAAAAGCCTAAAGCTAAATCTTCTTTTTTGAAAATGTATTGTCTATTTTTATCAATTAGCACCAATAATTTGAAAGTATAGGGGGGCATGGTGGCTTAGTGGTTAGCACGTTTGCCTCACATCTCCAGGGTTGGGGGTTCGACACACACACATGGCCTCCGCCATGTGTGTGTGGAGTTTGCATGTTCTCCCCGTGCTGCGGGGGTTTCCTCCGGGTACTCCGGTTTCCTCCCCCGGTTCAAAGACATGCATGGTAGGTTGATTGGCATCTCTAAATTGTCCGTAGTGTGTGATTGTGTGAGTGAATGAGAGTGTGTGTGTGCCCTGTGATGGGTTGGCACTCCGTCCAGGGTGTATCCTGCCTTGATGCCCGATGACGCCTGAGATAGGCACAGGCTCCCTGTGACCTGAGTATAGGTCAGATAAGCAATAGACAATGAATGAATGAATGAATTTGAAAGTATAGTACAGTTGGATGATTAGAGGAGAAAGAAAAGACAACAGGAAATATTCAACTGTGTTGTTAGGTGATAACACTGATTTTTTAATATACACTAAGTTTTTAATATACACATATATTTTTTTCCAAACATTGAACATATACAATATAACATTCAGAAAGACCTCTCTGCTAACGATATACAGGTGCATCTCAATAAATTAGAATGTCGTGGAAAAGTTAATTTATTTCAGTAATTCAACTCAGATTGTGAAATTCATGTATTAAATAAATTCAATGCACACAGACTGAAGTAGTTTAAGTCTTTGGTTCTTTTAATTGTGATGATTTTGGCTCACATTTAACAAAAGCCCACCAATTCACCATCTCAACAAATTAGAATATGGTGACATGCCAATCAGCTAATCAACTCAAAACACCTGCAAAGGTTTCCTGAGCCTTCAAAATGGTCTCTCAGTTTGGTTCACTAGGCTACACAATCATGGGGAAGACTGCTGATCTGACACTTGTCCAGAAGACAATCATTGACACCCTTCACAAGGAGGGTAAGCCACAAACATTCATTGCCAAAGAAGCTGGCTGTTCACAGAGTGCTGTATCCAAGCATGTTAACAGAAAGTTGAGTGGAAGGAAAAAGTGTGGAAGAAAAAGATGCACAACTAAGAGAGAACTGCAGCCTTATGAGGATTGTCAAGCAAAATCCATTCAAGAATTTGAGTGAACTTCACAAGGAATGGCCTGAGGCTGGGGTCAAGGCATCAAGAGCCACCACACACAGACGTGTCAAGGAATTTGGCTACAGTTGTCGTATTCCTCTTATTAAGCCACTCCTGAACCACAGACAACATCAGAGGCGTCTTACCTGGGCTAAGGAGAAGAAGAACTGGACTGTTGCCCAGTGGTCCAAAGTCCTCTTTTCAGATGAGAGCAAGTTTTGTATTTCATTTGGAAACCAAGGTCCTAGAGTCTGGAGGAAGGGTGGAGAAGCTCATAGCCCAAGTTGCTTGAAGTCCAGTGTTCAGTTTCCACAGTCTATGATGATTTGGGGTGCAATGTCATCTGCTGGTGTTGGTCCATTATGTTTTTTGAAAACAAAAGTCACTGCACCCGTTTACCAAGAAATTTTGGAGCACTTCATGTTTCCTTCTGCTGACCAGATTTTTGAAGATTTTGCTGATTTCATTTTACAGCAGGATTTGGCACCTGCCCACACTGCCAAAAGCACCAAAAGTTGGTTAAATGACCCTGATTTTGGTGTGCTTGACTGGCCAGCAAACTCGCCAGACCTGAACCCCATAGAGAATCTATGGGGTATTGTCAAGAGGAAAATGAGAAACAAGAGACCAAAAAATGCAGATGAGCTGAAGGCCACTGTCAAAGGGCTTCCATACCACCTCAGCAGTGCCACAAACTGATCACCTCCATGCCACGCCGAATTGAGGCAGTAATTAAAGCAAAAGAAGCCCCTACCAAGTATTGAGTACATGTACAGTAAATGAACATACTTTCCAGAAGGCCAACAATTCACTAAAAATGTTTTTTTTATTGGTCTTATGAAGAATTCTAATTTATTGAGATTGGTGAATTGGCGGGTTTTTGTTAAATGTGAGCCAAAATCATCACAATTAAAAGAACCAAAGAATTAAACTACTTCAGTCTGTGTGCATTGAATTTATTTAATACACGAGTTTCACAATCTGAGTTGAATTACTGAAATACATGAACTTTTCCTCGACATTCTAATTTATTGAGATGCACCTGTACATGTCTTCAGTTTCCCAGCTCTCTTATCTTTACATCAACTTTCCTTTATTTTTAAGCATATTTGCATACTACACTAGGAGTCACATTTTGAGATACTTCAAATCAAACCCAGCAGATAGGTGTTTAAGAGCTATTTAGGATGCACCATCATGTGCACTGTACAGCAGGCGGTCACAAAGCTACAGTTCTGCTGTGAAAATGAGTAGTGTGAATCGTGTGAAAATGTTAGGCACTGTGTCATTTCAATTTTTGCATGCCTCATTGCGACAAATGAAATGAGGTGAGGAGTCTTGCTTGGCCCGCAGACCTGGAGTTTGACACAAATGTCTTAAAAGTTTACATTTTCAATGTATTGTTGATCATTTAGAACTGGCAAATCCGTCATGGGCATAAAGAAAAAGAATTACACCAAAGTTTCAATCATAGATTAGAGTTTTAATTGTTTCCAAGTAATGTGGTGAGCACATGACAAATGCAATGTAGTACTTGTTGGTTAACTTAATTATAAGGCAGAAGATAAATATGTTTGTTTCCTTTTTGATGAAAATTCAGACAATTGTTGAGAAAAGACTGACACACCAAACATCGTTCCCATTCCCAAATATCATTCCACCACAAAAAAAAGTAAAGTAGTATTGCCTGGTTGTACTTTCCTGAATTCCCCCAATGCACCGCCATCACAGCCTAAGGACTTCAATGATCTAGCTTTAAACCCTATTGCCATCAATCAAAAGACACTGTTATGGAAATAAAAGACATCCTTAAGAGCCACCATCCTTCAAAAGCCCGCATAACAATACGTGGTGATACAATAGACTCCAGTGCATCCTGGGTAATGTAAAAGTTATTTGTTGTTGTTAAGGAATTAGATCTCTTACCTACATTACCATATGTGTAAGACCATGGGAAAATGATAAAAAAGAGACAAGATGGATTTTTATCCAAACATTACACAATGTTAAGCTCTTATGCAAATAGCTAGAACAGCTAGAATGCACCTCAGCATAGGTTCAACAAGTCGGGAACAGTACTGCAGGGATGAACACCATTCTTCCGAATGATATTCATATATCAGCTTATAGGTGTTCAAGTGGGTTACGATCTGGTGAGTGTGAATGTCATGGTATACAATTTATGATTTATATTATTGTAATCCTCACCAAACTGTTCACTGAAACCTTTTGCCATGTGGATAAGGGCAGAGCAATTCTGGAAGATACCACACCCATTAGGATTAGAATATTAATTTGCGGTGATGCTTTACCCTATTGAAACAGGTGGACCAAAACCATGAAGAGAGAGCGAGAGAGAGAGAGAGAGAGAGAGAGAGAGAGAGAGAGAGAGAGAGAATCTCAGCAAAACCATGGAAATCACACCTCAAAATTCTCAAAATTCAATATGTTTCAGCACAAAATCTGCTGAATAAACAAACTTACAAATATTGAAACATACCTAGGCAATGCTGTACATTGGCAGTGCAGTATGTCCTCACTTGCTACCATCTGACACACACACACATACACAATCACAGGTTTTTTGTTATGGGTTTTATTGTTTGTTATGGGTTTTATTATCCTTGCAGGGAACATGATGTCAGGTGCAAGCAGTAGTTCTGTGTGGACGTATATATCTAAACATTTAAAACTTTTTTTTTATAAAGATGTTGCATAACACGTTTTTCTCACTGTCACTAAAAGCTTGGTATGTCTTCTTACTAAAAGCTTTTTCTTGTTTTCTAGTACCTTCATTTAAACACTAAATTCATACATCAAGCACCCTTTTCAAAGCCTGTATTCCTAATTTTTACTAGTCAACCAGTAATTCCACAAAGTAGTTGACTAGTTGCTTTTTCCAAGGTTAAGAATTGAACAAAGAATTGTTTTTTACTTTTAAAAATGTCACTTACCGAAATATTAATGTCTAGTGTCATTAAAACCTATTAAGTTTCCTCATATACACTGTGGAACAGTTTGAAATGGAATTAGTTGATAAATAAGATTGAAAGGAAGTGCTTCATTTGGCGCATGATGACAAACACAGACACATGAAAACAGACACATCAGGCAAAAAGGTAATGTAATAGTAATGAGTACTATCAGTTAGCAGGGAAGGTACAACGTCTGGCACATGGCTGGTCAGTCAGATTCTAAACATTACACTATTATGCACAGGTTTTCATATGACTCAATACAGTTTTAAACACGCCATAAACCAAAATAAAAATAGAGAGCATGCCTCTCTTAACCACCTGCCTACAGCAGCAAGTATCAAATGCATGATTCAACTGGTCTACAAAACTGCTATCACACAGTGTGTTTTGAATCTATAATATGATGTGCACGATGCTAAGCCAGAGACTTTAAGTTTCCTGTACTTGTTGGCTCCATGAACTATGTAACTTCAACGCAAAACTAATGAAGCAAACACATAAGACCAAAGGTGATCAAGTACATTAGGGGTTTTGCCACTTGAAAGGAATGCTTTCATTTCTTATTTTATTGCTGAGAAATATTTATATATTCTATCTAACTTCAGCCAATACAGACATATTTGCCATGCCAGTGGAGCACCTTGAATTGAATTGAATTGAATTGAATTGAATTGAATTAACTGAGAGACAGTGAGAGGAATCTGCAGGAGTTGTGCTTCACTGACATCTGATTGGTTGTCTAAGAAGCCTGTGGTGACAGGCCAGTGCTGTCCAACACACACACACACACACCCACACACACACACACACACACACACACAGCAGGTCAGCTGTTCTGTGGCCTATTGGGATGCAAAGAGAAAAAGAAGAGAGACATTGTTCATGGCACGGAGGACACAATGGAGTGCTCCTCCTGCGGAGAAAACGTCCAGCTGAGGGAAGATTCTGAGATACTTAGCATAATGTCTGAGTTAGGGTGGGGGACGATTCATGCTGAAGAGGGGGCTTTAATTATCAGCTAATGGGTGGACAATCCTTGTCAGTGTGCATTCAGAAACAATGTCACACACTGAGAATGAGAAGCGATGACTGTCATGTAGATGCAGAGTGTATGTGAGTGGGAGTTGTATTTGTCTCTGTATGAGGACAGCATTCTGTTTACATGCCAACTTTCAGGAGTTGTAAAAACTTGTGGGAGTATTCTTTATAAGGGGAAATGCCAAAAAAAGGAGCAGCAAAGCAGGGGTGGACAAATCATAAAATAATTAGCTAGCTAGAAATTTCTACAGTGTGCTAGTGGAAACTATAGATGTATTTCCCTGGACTTATCACACTCTAAGAAAACATGACAATATATTAAGCTGATAGATATGTTTTAGATATTACTTTATATACTAAGAAAAATATAAACTGCAAACTAGCAATATATGTATATTACCATTATATGAGCTAGCTAACAGTTTTAACTAAGCTTAAAAATAAAAGGTATTGAATTGAATTTCTTGATAGAATAAAAATACAATGATTCTTAAGGTAACGTTTTAATATTTGAGGATTTGAGAGGTACAATTAATTTGCATATGATGATAATAAGGTAGAATATAAGAGTTATGTAAATTGCTATCCTATTTACAAATCATCAGTCTATAAATATGAATTATTTTACCAGTAACCAATTTTAGATTGTTGCCTTGAGTCATTTCCATCATAGCCGTTAAAATCAATGCATTAATCCAAGTTGTCTGATTCTGACTCATCTAACGACAATCTAGTAAGTTAATTAAAGACATCAGTTTTAATCTACTGGTCCAGTAAACAGAATTCAAGCATTAATTCAATGCAATTTTAGTAACCAAGAAATTATATATTGTTAATTGCAGATGTGTTCATTCTGTACCTCCACAAAACACTTTACTTATATAACAACTACTGGCTTTGTTGTTTTCTTTCCTGAATCATTCAGCTTCCACTCTATCACTGTATTTTAGTTTGCATTTTTACTTTGTATTTTATTTTTTTCTTTTACCTCTGCTTACTCACTGCTTTGCTGCTTTGTTGTTACTCACTGCTGCTTTGAGGTTCTGCAATGTAAGAATTTCATTCCTTTCAGTAACAACTATATGGGATATGATGCAACAGCAAAAAATCTAAAATGAATTCTATTGTATTATATACTATGTATTATAAACTATAAATTATGCATTATTAGTTTGTGTAATGTGTCTCAGGATGAGGACACATGTCTGCTTCAGACTTGCTTGAATTTCCTCGTTACACATTTTGAATTACAAGATCATTATGTTTTGGTAACCACATAAAGGTATGTCCATTCTGGTCTGTGCATCTAATCATCTATTTTCTGTACTGCTTATCCTACATGGGGTCATGGGGAACCTGAGGGGACTCAAGGCGGGGAACCAACTAATCACACGTCATAACTGCAAATACACACACACACACACACACACATTTACACACTATAGAGAAACCAATCCACTTACAACACATGTCTTTGGACTGGGGATCTATCTATCTATCTGTCTATCTATCTGTCTATCTATCTATCTGTCTGTCTATCTATCTATCTATCTATCTATCTATCTATCTATCTATCTATCTATCTATCTATCTATCTATCTGTCCGTCTGTCTGTCTGTCTGTCTGTCTGTGTATTGCTTTGTTTGTTTACTCACTTGTTTTGCAGCTGTGATGGACAAGACATGCTGAGGACATGCTGAGGTAAACTACCAGTGTGAAGTTTTATGTCAACATTTTTTTTCCTCAAAAATTATACCTCTACCTCCATTCATGTTTCCTATTGTCTTATGTTACCAAGGTTACCAATTCACAGCGTTAAAATGATCCCAGATAAACTCAAAGCAAATTGAAACTCCGCATTTGTGCTTTCGGTCCTATTCAAGTGATTTGTCTTTTGTCACATTTGTCAAATTTTAAGTGTAAATGGTGCTTGGGGCTTGATGCACTTCACAGCTGCTGCTTGCAATTTGCATAAAGTTCAAATACCCTACAAATCCACAATCTCTCCTGCATTTATTTGCTGTTTCCCGTACAATATTTTTGGATGGCAAACATGATTTCATCTCTTTTGTGCCCTGATTGATGCTTAATTAATTAATAATTACCAGACACCACTTTTATAAATAGATTTATAGCATTACTATAACATAATTGAGTGTGGGTGTGTGTGTGTGTGTGTGCGTGTGTCAGAGAGAGAGAGAGAGAGAGAGAGAATTTGTAATTGTATTCTTCCATGAGTGTCCCAAATTGAAGCACTTGTAACTTTCAAGTGTCAGCTAAAACATTTTTGAACAGCAAGAGGCCATGACGGTGCATATTAACACAAACCCTGTGCACCCTTAACCAGCCAAGTGTTAGTGCACTACATTAAAAACTAGGGTGGGTCTCCATAAATGGCAACAGCGGTGATGTTAAAAGCTTGCAGGTGTGGAGTTAGCCTACTAAATTGGCCTGAATATTGTGTGTATGTGTGTGTGTGTGTGTGTGTGTGTGTGTGTGTGTGTGTGTGTGTGTGTGTGCACATGCCACATGTGCATGTGTGTGAAAACTTAAAAGTTGTGTGCTCTTATTTGCTCTTGCCGCTCTGTAAAATGCGGTGTGAACACACTGAGTCACTGTTTGTCTTTAAATGAAGACAGAAGACCAGC
This sequence comes from Hemibagrus guttatus, assembly GCA_033459395.1. Taxonomy (NCBI): domain Eukaryota; kingdom Metazoa; phylum Chordata; class Actinopteri; order Siluriformes; family Bagridae; genus Hemibagrus; species Hemibagrus guttatus. The sequence continues at coordinate 16,001,640 of JAUCMX010000010.1, read as the reverse complement.
ATCTTCACTAAGCGCTTAAACGGGCAGTAAGTGCAAAAAAAGAAAAAGAAAATGACTTGTAAATTTTTGTTGCAGTGTTAACTCATTATTGTGCAACCTTTCTATCTAGCAGTATTTTTGCACTTTGTTTTAATTATATTCTTAGACTTTGACCTATTTTGCTAACATGAGGAGATATACTGTATACATGAAGATATCCATATGGAGACTATAAAGCACCTCTGTAAGTGGCTCTGGAGAAGGGCGTATGCTAAATGCTGTAAACGTAAATGTAAACACTAGCATCCACAACCACATGAAAATTATTGCCTTCTTGCACTTTTTGAGTGAAGGCTGCTAACTCCCAAAAAAAAAACATTAACTCCTTACATGGCATTTTAAGAATGCCACATCCTGAACACATACTGAGCTGTGTTACTAATTATGGACCAAATGGTATGGAATAGTTATAACAGCTGTTCCTGATATTAGACGGGAGATTTAAAACTGTAGATCTATCATTAGCTTTACAAAAAAAACCATTAGGATTGCACAAAGCACTATACCACAAGCTCTTGCTGGTGTGATAAGAATGATGTGATCATAAGACTGATCTCTATACCCCTGTGTGAGACTTGCATTGTGACTTCAGTGGAATGTTGTGGTTATAAAAATCTAATGGGAGACTGTAGTGGTTTTTAAGAGCAAGATGGTGTCACAATGGCCTGTATGTAAACAGAAAACAAAGTTTTATCATAAAGAGACTCTTATAACTTCAGTTTCTCTTTAACATAAAGGGTCAGAGATGCTGTGAGATATGCACATGGATATGTACAGTATATAGAGATATACTTGTATATAAAGGTCCTGTATGTAGTCAGCCATTGCCGATTAGACCACAGTTTAGTCACTAGGATCTTCTATAGTTACACCATTTAAAAATGTTAACTAGAGAAAAGAACACTTCCTGTTTGGCAGTGGTAATTGATAATAATAATAATAATAATAATAATAATAATAATAATAATAATATCAAGCAGATAACATTTTAGCTAATAACCAATGCCTAAATAATATTCTTGATTGATTTTTCAGTCAGATTATTACCAATTCAAAGAGGTCAATTTCACATGTATACTGGGTTCATGTGTTTCCGCTAAGTACTAAAAATGCTAAATAGAAAAGTAGTTAAAAAAATTATAATAAAAAATAAATAAACAAATAAATGCCCTTTAAATGTATGGTTCTTAACTTTAGATTTTGTATACTTTGATGATAGAGTAAATAATACTTCTTGCTCACACTTATCCCTGCTATCTGATTAATACCATCTGCTACTGGGTTTAGAATAATAAAATATTTCACTCTGTATCTTAACTATTATTTGTTTGTATAGAAATTTCAGTCTCTGATTTCAACATGTACCTCTACATTTAGAAAGACTTGTGGAATGCAAGAGACAATATCAAACCATTGTAGGCTTTCAGGTCCATTAATCACACACAGAACTATTACTATTGATAATAGGAAAACTGGGAAAATTCTGAGAGTAAGCCAAGATATCATAAAGTATGTGGCAATCTGGAAAAGCCATGAACATTTCAGGAATATTTTATCAAAGTTTTTATTACGCTGACGAAAAATCCAGATTAACATGCTAAGCTGCCGGCTGCCAAAACACTGGTCAAGCTGGTAGACCATCATTCCATACTGGCTCAAATATACAAGGTTTGCAAAATCTTAGGGTTAGAGTTCAAGCCAAATTGGCTAACCAAGATAACAGTCTCACTGGCAAGCTAGTAATGTTTCCTGCTACACTGGATATTCTGCCTGGATTATCATGGTCTATAAGGTCATAATTATAAAGTGCAAGTTTTCCATCCACCTGTAGCGTTTCCATTTCATGACTCCTGGTTAAATAGCTCATCAATTGTAAGTTTCACCACTTTGTTATAATCAAGCTTAATTAGTGTTAGGATAATTATCATATGTCATTTGTTCATGTAATTGATTTCTATTAATCTGAGTGCAGGAGACTGTTGATTTATTTCATTTATATGATGAAGCCAAATGTCGCCATTTGAATGATCTTCTTAAACCAAATCAAGATTTTAGTACAATCTTTTCCCTTTCGTATTTGCTACAAACTTCATTTTCTTCAGCAAAAGACGATAGCAATGAATTTAACATAACCTTTGAAAAATGTTATAATCCATTCAACTATCTTTTTATTATATACAGTGGGGCAAAAAAGTATTTAGTCATCCACCAATTGTGCAAGTTCTCCCACTTAAAAAGATGAGAGAGGCCTGTAATTTTCATCATAGGTACACTTCAACTATGAGAGACAGAATGAGAAAAAAAATCCATAAAATCACATTGTCTGATTTTTAAAGAGTTCATTTGCAAATTATGGTGGAAAATAAGTATTTGGTCACCTACAAAAAAGCAAGATTTCTGGCTCTCACAGACCTGTCACTTCTTCTTTAAGAGGCTCCTCTGTCCTCCACTCGTTACCTGTATTAATGGCACCTGTTTGAACTCGTTATCAGTATAAAAGACACCTGTCCACAACCTCAAACAGTCAGACTCCAAACTCCACTATGTCCAAGACCAAAGAGCTGTCAAAGGACACCAGAAACAAAATTGTAGACCTGCACCAGGCTGGGAAGACTGAATCTGCAATAGGTAAGCAGCTTGGTGTGAAGAAATCAACTGTGGGAGCAATTATTAGAAGATGGAAGACATACAAGACCACTGATAATCTCCCTCGATCTGGGGCTCCACGCAAGATCTCACCCCGTGGGATCAAAATGATCACAAGAACGGTGAGCAAAAATCCCAGAACCACACAGGGGGACCTAGTGAATGACCTGCAGAGAGCTGGTTCCAAAGTAACAAAGGCTACCATCAGTAACACACTACGTCGCCAGGGACTCAAATCCTGCAGTGCCAGACGTGTCCCCCTGCTTAAGCCAGTACATGTCCGGGCCCATCTGAAGTTTGCTAGAGAGCATTTGGATGATCCAGAAGAGGATTGAGAGAATGTCATATGGTCAGATGAAACCAAAATAGAACTTTTTGGTAAAAACTCAACTTGTCGTGTTTGGAGGAGAAAGAATGCTGAGTTGCATCCAAAGAACACCATACCTACTGTGAAGCATGGGGGTGGAAACATCATGCTTTGGGGCTGTTTTTCTGCAAAGGGACCAGGACGACTGATCCGTGTAAAGGAAAGAATGAATGGGGCCATGTATCGTGAGATTTTGAGTAAAAACCTCCTTCCATCAGCAAGGGCATTGAAGATGAAACGTGGCTGGGTCTTTCAGCATGACAATGATCCCAAACACACCGCCCGGGCAACGAAGGAGTGGCTTCGTAAGAAGCATTTCAAGGTCCTGGAGTGGCCTAGCAAGTCTCCAGATCTCAACCCCATAGAAAATCTTTGGAGGGAGTTGAAAATCCGTGTTGCCCAGCGACAGCCCCAAAACATCACTGCTCTAGAGGAGATCTGCATGGAGGAATGGGCCAAACTACCAGAAACAGTGTGTAAAAACCTTGTGGCGGCTTACAGAAAACGTTTGACCTCTGTCATTGCCAACAAAGGGTATATAACAAAGTATTGAGATGAACTTTTGTTATTGACCAAATACTTATTTTCCACCATAACTTGCAAATAAATTCTTTAAAAATCAGACAATGTGATTTTCTGGATTTTTTTTCTCATTCTGTCTCTCATAGTTGAAGTGTACCTATGATGAAAATTACAGGCCTCTCTCATCTTTTTAAGTGGGAGAACTTGCACAATTGGTGGCTGACTAAATACTTTTTTGCCCCACTGTAGTTTCTGGCTGCATTTTTGTTCTTAAATGAACAAAAGCGTTAAAAGCAACAATGATGAGTTTTATTACCATAAACAGAATTGCTACAATTAGCAAATACACAAAATGTGGTTAACTATCATCCATGCTAATGATATGAGGACATTAAAGTCATGATTTACTTAAAATTATGATTGATTTTTGGATTATTTATGACTGAATTTAGGAAACAGGGTTGTGCGTTCATCAGTAATGTGATGTATAGTGATGTTCCCCATCAGTCAATATCTCAGTAGCACTAAAAAATAAAGGAAAGGAATAAGAGAACTTTCTTCTTTCCATGATCTTTGTGAAATTCGGGTGATTTGTGACTTTTGGAGTTTTCAGAATATTTCATTGAAATAAATGTGTTCAGTTAACAGGGTTGAGTGGATTTCGTTGAACACCTCATTGTACATTTTTTCTAACCTAAAATGAATGATTCATGAAAATTCATTATAATTCTAGCACAAGATGGTAGTTATAGTGAATTGTATGTAGTTATATAGATTTCTACTATGTTCTTTAACTGAAAAAATGCACGTAGGTTGTTGTGAAGGACATTTTACCTATGACCATTCGCCAAACGGTTGCCTTCAATCTACTCTATGAACAAATTTATCTTTTTTCAGCATCCTCATTACAAGAAAGAAAAAGCAGATTGTTTGAATGTTTTGCCTATTGCACCACAGTGATCACAGAATCAATGCAAAGACATTGTGAAGCTCTGCATGTGAATGGAGGTCAGAATAGTTGAAGTGTAATATGTTTATCTATTATTCTGAGATCAGCAGAGCAAATTAAGGAAAATAAGGGCCGGAAAAAAGACCATTCAGACAGGCAGAGTGACTTGAATTAATACTTGAGGCATAGTCAGTGGATGGACACATGAAGTACACATGAATCCTGCTTGTCAAAAAGTGGTTCATAAGCTGTGGGCCAAAGCTGACAATATAAAACCACAACAACATGACTGTGGGCTGCAAAGGCATTCACAGCACAGCGGCCATAGCAGTACTTGTTGTGCAAAAACTATGATAAGTACAATAATAGAATAAAATAAAATATTGATTAAAATATTTGATTTAAAAAATATATTTTAAAAAACAGTAGGAAATAAGCATGGAGAAAACACACACACGACTATGCATATACCAATATATGCAAACACTGACACCTACACTTATATTACACAGTTATTGCACTTACTCAGTGAATTGCACATGTAATCATTCTACTGGTTTAGTATATTGCAATGTAACATTTTACTTGTCAGTGTATTGAAACAATTTTATCTGTAGCTTTTATTGCCAAAATGCTTTCTTATGGTTACTGATGTTAAAGTTAGGGATACATTAAAGTATGGGGTTTATGCATTAGCTTCCCGCATTAAATATTAATAATGAATAATTATGTTAATAGAAAGTCTTCACAAGGATAATAAGACAAAAGTGTGTGTGAGAGAGAAAGAGAAAGCAGACTGCTACAACACAGAGACAACATTCGCTCAATACTATTGAGCTGTTTGTGGTGGCTGTGAAAGGCTCGGTCACTGGACTTGCATTGATCCACAGTGTGAGTTTGGCATCTGCATTACCAAGCTGACATTCAGAGATGAAGCATGCAAACATTCTCACACATCACAAAGTGTGTAACAACCAACCAGTTACCCATCAAAAATCTTCAGCACTCTGGAATTTCTGTTTTTTTCAGTGTGAAGGACCCTGTTTCATTTAGTACTAAAGTTTTACTGACTCGTCATACCTCTGTTTTGTAGCTATACATTTGTGAAATGTACTGACATTTGAAAAATATGTAGTAAGTATTGTAAAGTATTGTAATAGCTTGCAATATGTTTTAAACACCCTGCATTGGTGCAAGAAAGAAAGAAAGAAAGAAAGAAAGAAAGAAAGAAAGAAAGAAAGAAAGAAAGAAAGAAAGAAAGAAAGAAAGAAAGAAAGAAAGAAATGGAAAAAGTACATATGGAAGAAAGCCATTTGAAGAAATTGAGTAATGTAAAGTTCCAAGTTTACTAAGCTGCTAAATGTTTTTTTTTTAATCAAAAGTCCCACTTGTAATAATACATTATATCACTCTATTATGCCAAGTATAATACTATATACAATAATGTACATGATATTTCTTTACATTTAGTAACATGATATGAGCTCAGATGATGTACTTGTTAGTAATTGCAGGTAAAATTGTCTCCCAAATTTAAAAATTCAACACACTATAACAGTTAAGAAACCATATGCTTTAATGAGCTCCTTAAGCTATGCAGGACTAATTACCACATTGTAATCACTTTAATTTCTGTCTGTGTTCTATTTGTAACTAAAATCACAGTTTAATATATCAGATGCATCAAAGATCTGAGAGAATTTGTAATTCAGTTCGTAATTATCTGTTCCACTTTGCACTGAGTGGATCTTATGTCTTTTTGTCTTGCAGAATGAATTTGCACAGTTCTGCAGCTTTGATCACTCGGAAAAATAATGATGGCAAACGTTAGTTCCTTGCCTGCCTAATGAGATATCCAGCAAGGAATATTCATCTTTATCTGCAGTTCTTGCCAAATGGAAGGCACCATCTTTGGGCCTCATGGAAGCTCTATTATGGGACTGTACAGACAGTATGACTGAAGGTAGGTAGGTAGGTAGGTAGATAGATAGATAGATAGATAGATAGATAGATAGATAGATAGATAGATAGATAGATAGATAGATAGATAGATAGATAGATAGATAGATAGATAGATAGATAGATGAACTCAGCAACTTTATTCACATTTCCACAAGGGCGTATTCTACTTCCTGGATCATAGCTCGAGGCATCTCTTTAGTTCCAGCTGTAGAATACATATTTTTATGTGAACCAGTAACTTTTTGACTGGACCTTACCCTTACTCATCATTCATTCATTCATCTTCACTAACTGCTTTATCTTGCTCAAGGTTGTAGTGTCCATGCTGAGAATCCTGAGCGCAAGGCAGGAATACACTCTGGATGTGGTGCCAGTCCATCTCACAACTTTTTCTAGCTACACCACTTCCCCAGGGCTCTTAAAAACTGTTGAGTTACCAAAAGTTTTTTTCAGCCCTATTTCATGTCTGATAAAGTGGAAAGTGAAAGCTCTCATTTTTAAGCATATGATTTAAATGCCTCTGGGCACAGTGCTGGGAAATAGTTGCTCAAAGCATGAAATTTCTCTTTGAGTGCACACACCTGTTTTAAGTGCAAAATTAATATCAACATCAGATTCAAACAGTTAAAACAATAGGAACAATGGGAACAACTCCATGTTTGCTGTGTATTGGATCATCCAGACTGCACTTCTTTTAATGGGCACCAGGGACATCAGACAGGGGTTATAGTGGATCTGAGTATATTAAATGTATATTAATAATCCATATTGTCCAATATTACTATAACAACATTACATCGTTATAATACCATGCTATCATAGGGAATAAAATTACACAAGACTGAATTTTCCATCCATAAAAATGAGAAATGTTCTTTATTTGCCTGACAGCTGTGCCCTGGTAACGATCCCCCTATAAAAAGCGCAAGTGGTTTGGTCTTATAGTGTGGCGCTGTTGGTTAAATTCAGTCCATCCTTTGGTTCTGTGACCAGGTCTGAAGTTGCTACAACCCTAATGATATCCATCCCAGTAGTGCAGTAAAAATATATTTAAATCATGAACTTTTTTATTAACTGTAACTTTATTAATATTTTCAGGAACTGTTCATTAGCAGTTCTCAGTCAGGATTGAAATTTGGTTCCTCAGAAGGTTCCAAAAAGTCAGTTGATCAAACAGTATCATGAAGTATGACAGTATAGTCTCACCCAGGCCCTCTGAAAAGTACTTACTACGTGAGGTCATATTTTATAGATGGTGACATAAGTTCAAAAGTTATGTCAATATTTACACAAAGAAAGTTACTCACCTGGTTACACAGGTACTAAAGCTGATTTTCTGACAGGCCCACTTAGATGATTAATCTTCTATTTATTAAACCACTTTTAAAGACAAGCACATGCCTTTTAAAAAGGGTTATAAAACAGTAGATAAATTTGATTAATTTAATTTGCTTAATTTAAATTTTGTTTAATTTAAAACCATCATTACCCTCATTTTACTCTCGTTCTTTAGCAGTGCAGTTATACAGTATAGAATAGCACTTGATCCAGTGCTATAGATGTGTGTGCAGTAATGCAGACCATTTTATATATTTTTTATTTCAATATTTTGCATTTGTTAAATGAATAAAATAATGCTATTTTTGTTCATTCCATCAGATCTCCCCTAAAAACTTTTATTCATCAATAAAAATCTCTGTCCTTTAGATCCAGCTGCAATTTCCGCTTTAATAAAACAATGTTTATTAATAAATAGTATTTTTTTGTAGTAAGTTTTGGCCTAACGTCTTAAGAGTCACATGTAATTCAGACCTTTATTTTCTGCTAACTTTGTCCTGTGTGTGTAAATACCACACAACTGACTGAATAGCACTTATATCCATAGTTATCTGGGGTCTGATTGTATGAAATGTGTGCAGTTTCTGTATTGAAGTCCCACTTAATAAGTTACAGGGTTCCTGAAAATGATTCTAGGTTGAAAATGAACTTTTTGGGTACTCTTTACTCTGCCTTCCATGTGGCATGAAGGAGATTATCTAGCATAGATTCTGGTTGGTTTGTTCATCAATTACGCAATTACCAGGTGAATTAATGGCAATTATATTCAATCTGGCTACAAAGTTTGTAATACATCACAATCTTGAAATAACGGAACAAAAATTAATAATGCATGGCCTACCTAAATTTCTAAAATGGATCAAGCTGTCTAAGTTCTCATTTAGTCACTTTTCCCTCCTTGTTTGCTGTGTAGCTGTTTCTTTCCTGACATCTGCTTAGCAATGTCACACCATTACAAGGTGCAGCTCTTTAGTGTGAACCTGCTTTCACAGATCTCAACCTTCACGGCTTCATTTATGGGCACCACAGAGGCCGAATCCAAACAAAGTTGTTACATCAACGTTGACTTTTACCGCCTTTTGATCAAAGCCACATGCGTGCTGCACTTTTCTAAAAGCTGATGCAGGTGAGCCGTTACTCCTAAAGCCATGAATGCCAGGGCCCCACTCCGGAAATTTGCTCCATCATTGAAATAAAACAGAGCCTGTGGCACAAATGTTGTGCGCTCATGTGGGTGAGAGAGTAACAACAGATGTGGGTAAAGGTGTAAGTGTGTTGGGGTGTTAAGGTAAGTATGGGATTGCTCTTTTGAAGCTACATTGGGTTTCAGGAGGCAAGTAATGAGCATCTGTCCTGATGGTTATGTATGTCCTCAGTCACAGAGACATAGTCTTATGTTGTGTATAGATCTGTTCAGTGATGGCTGTTCATGATATTACATGTGAGATATAAAGTTAAATATCCATCAATAATGCAACAGTGATGACAATTATTAAGTTTGAGCAATGCCTCGGGGTCTCACTGATGGCAGAACAAGAATGATGTGTGGTAAACTATTACATATGCACACTTGAAGATATAGTAAGAGCTGCATTCATCATTTTGCTAGTGTTTCAAGTCTGTATTGACCTAATGGGTTCATGCCATGTTTGCAACCCTATCCTTCAAACCAAAAAACACTACACTTACTTATTTGTCATTATTTTGTGTAATTTAACTTTAATTGGACAATGGGTTCTTAGACTATTGGTTTTAATAACTCCTCTAAATGATTTTTGAATAAATAAATAAATAAATAAATAAATAAATAAATAAATAAATAAAAACCTTGTGCACATTCAATACATGACTGCAACTAATAGACACCATAGATATATTGTGTGGGCTTGAAATAATTCAGCCCGTGCCTCCCTTCTTCAAATCATTTGGTGTATTTTCTTTACAACCATCAGTGGGACTGTAAACTGTTCCATATAAATCCTAAATAATCCAATTTACAACATTTGTTAACAGCAAGTAATCTAAAGTGTATGCCAAAAATGAAACCTGTTCAAACCTGATATCTGTTTATCTAGACATCAATACCAGCTGCCCCTGGTTGTGGTTTAATATTGTGTGTGCAGTATTGTACAGCATCTTAACTGATAGCATCATCATCACCACCACACATGCAGTCCATTTGGGAGATGGCTTTCTAAATAGATTTAATTAGGCAGCCTATGTGTTCCCTAATTAGTTAATTCCCTAATTACTATTTAGAAAATTTCAATTCAATTTCAATTCCATTTATTTGTTTATTAACAATGGACATTGTCTCAAAGCAGATTTACAGATATATAAAAAATAGAAAATGAGATGATATGTAAAAGAATCCTTGAGAGGAACCAGGCTCAGAAGGGAACTCATCCTCTTTTGGGTGACACTGGACAGTAAATAATGTAAATGTAAATAATGTCCTTTCTACAACTGTTTAAAAACATTTTCTTTTAAGGCAACAGCATGTGATTTGAGACACAGGTTCTGGTTCCTCCTGTTACACTTTTGCCATGAAGCCTATCATAGTTTGCACCTGTCTCTAGTTTTGTCTCATTAGTGGCCATAAGTCTGGGTGTATATATTTAGCACTTGTTTGATCATTACTATGCCCACTCTGAAGAGTCACTCTCTGTGGGGGGTGAAATTAATGGTCATCCCAGGATACACTTTAGTATCATTTCGCAAAACTAGAGCTAAAACACTGGAGCTACTAGTGCCCAATCATTGACACTGTATGGCTGAGTGTCTGGGTCTGTAAATCTTTACGAATGCTAAAGGTATAGTCAACTGTGGTAGTATAAGCATTGGCCTGAAGATGTATGTATGTGTATATGTTTGTATGTATATATGTTCAACATGTATCCCAACAGTCATTCCCAACCTACACATATGCAGTAGCTTAGATTAACAAGACAGAATATTGACTTTTTTCCTCTTTTTCTGTTCCTACATTATCTATAAGATATGTATATGTATATACATGATCTATGTATATGTTAACTATACTTAAAGAGTCCTTTGAAGCAAACATTGTTCAACACTTCTCTCTACAAATGTTTCTTATGAGTGTTCTTCCTTAAAATGTGTCTGTACATATTCAGTTCAATGAGAGCTTGTATATAAGAGGATAATGTAAAAACTATGGCTAAAAGATTTTCTTGCATTTTTGTGCATCTAGCAGTAAATAAGTACTAACTGCAGGTTAATTAAAGTTGTGAGTGGGGGGCAAAAGAAATGTCTGACCACACTGATCTGAGGAATCATTTGAGTCAGTTGTTTGAATTTGGTGCTTTAGCAAAAAATTACTTGTCAATTGCATTGACCTGGGAAAATCTCAAATCAAATGTTGCACAATTGTTTTGTTGCTTTCTTCTGTTCATGAAATCATGGCTCTGTAAATGTAGGTCACAATTCTGCAGTTTATTAAATAAGGGCGTTGCTCAAGGGATCTACAGTGGTGGTGCATGAACTTAAGTTGAACTTAAATCCTTTTAAGCAGAATTTAGTTTTGACATCCACCTGCATATTTGAATTTATTAGCATTTACCACCCCCTGCTCTGTATACATGCCCAAAACAAAGAGATTACACAAGTCTTTTCTTCTTCCTCTGGCTCCTGATCTTACAGACTCAAATCAGTGAAGCAGTTTCACCACTGGATATATTGCAATTAGTATGAGGTGTCATGCATCATGTATCAGGGCAAATTTAGTTCCCATAATTAATTCAGTTAATGGGTATGATCAAAGTGGAGAAGTCTGGACTCCAAACAAGGCTATGAGTCACAAATGAACCAGCTTCATTTTCTACACGCTCATTAGCCCGAACCGTGCTGGAGGTCAAAGGTCACAAAGTGGCTTTGACACCTTAAATGGTCTATAACTCCCCTCTATTAAAGAGTAGACAGAAGTGATTAAAGGTAAAGTGTGTTTGATCTGATTTCATTAGTACAATAAGTCAACTCCTGCACAAGCCCTGAAGAATGAACTACAGGTTATATGAGGAAACACAAAGCTGATACATTTCTTATGAAAAAAAAGTGAGCAACTGTTATATTAAAGCCACAAGGAAGTGTAAATTGAGAAGATCAAAGCAAAAGTTATGGCAAGGTCACAGTGAGCCTACGTTTCAGGTGACACTTAAAAGACTTAGTGGGAGTGAATGATGTGCTAAGAAAGAGTGTGACTGGAGCGTGTTTCAATAAAGGGAGGCAATGTGTGAATTCTCCGACACATACACACACGTGTGCACCAGATGAGGTCAGGTCAGGCTGTGTTCCAATTTCACTCCTGTTCTCTGGCTTTTTTTTCTCTCTGTGGGAGCTTCTGGACCTGAACACATCAGTGAGACTTGAAAGCTTTAAACTTTCTTTTCAACCAGTCTTTTCTGAATGTTGCTTTCTCAAGGTCAGAGGTCATCTCCCACAGGGAGTCATTTCTCTTTAAACACTGGGCTGAGTCACTTCATGGAAAATACACAGTGTCTAGAACATTTGCAGGTCTGAGATGGTCACTCTTATAAATATATCCATTCAGATGAAAAGCATAAGCATTAATAGCAAATCTGCAGCCTCAGTTAGAAAAATTCTGATGGTCAAAGGTGGACAGTGCTCTTGCATAATCGACTCTCTCTACACCAGACTATTTACATCTGCTTTTGTGTGTTCCTTGGAAGTTCCAGTATATAATCTATTTCCACAATTATAAAAGAAATGCTGTATTTTAAATGGGGCTGTAGTTCACTGTGTTTAAGAGAAGATTCAATATCAATGGTGCACTTAGGCTGTGTTAATTTCTGAAGTCAGCTTTTTGTGATAGCTTGGAGTTCATGACTTGTGATGTGATACTGATGATTCTTGCTCTATGGAACCTATAAACATTCACTTTGCTGGTTGATGCTAAATGGTATTAGTGTCATTTTCAGCAACTTACCAGTACAGCTGAGAAATTTTTGATTCATCCATTTTCTGCATCACTTATCCTACACAAAGTCACAGAAAGCCTGCATAATCTCCCAGAGGACTTCAAGTCACAAAACTTTTATTGTCATTTGAACTATGGTGCAGTAAAATGAAACAACGTTCCTCTAGGATCATGGTGCTACATAATACACAGAACTACAAGAGACAACACAGAACTAAGTACACTACACAGTACTAAATTCAAATCCCATATTCAAATTTTATTGGTCACTTTCAAAATCATACATTTACATTTCTTGGATTTGGCAGACGCCCTTATCCACAGCGACTTACGTTTATCTCATTTATACAACTGAGCAATTGAGGGTTAAGGGCCTTTCTCAGGGACCCAGCAGTGGCATTTTGTTGGCAGCAGGATTTGAACTCACAATTTTCCGATACGTTAACCACTAAGCTACCACATCCCTACAGTATACAACGTGCGGTGAAATGCTTTTGCCATTGTTTTATTTTTAAAAATATAATAAATTAGAATAGAGTAAAAGGGGGATTTTAAAGAATTAAAATAGAATACAATACAATCAAATTAAATATAATAAGATAAAAATTTAAATTAGATAAAGTAAAATAAGATAAAGTGGAAATAGCTGTGCAGCAGAAAAATAAATATACAAAATGCAATAAATAATAGCAACATATGAAACTATGCAGTCACTGATGAATACAGTGGTATGAATATAGGATGGCTGTGGTGAATAACTGTTATGAATAAAGCGCATATGTGTATGTGCAGTTTTGTGTATGAAAATGTAAGAAATGTAAAGTGTGCTGTGCAAAACAGTCAGTTAAGGTAGTGGGTGTTGTACAAAGAGTTTGTGCTGTGTAAAGAGTCAGTTAAGGTTGGGTTTTGTGAGATAAATCCAGACTACATAATGTGCATGTGTGCAAACATCCAAACAGTGTAAGACTATACAAGATAGTTCAGTACAATAATCAAAAGGTACAGTGCAGCACTGTCCAGTACACACTTTTGTAATTAATAAAGTGCAATAGTAAAATGCTGTGGATGTAAACATAAACTTAAAATACATTTGGGCCACAAGGTAGGGGACCCCCTGGACAGGATGCCAACCTATCACAGGGCACAATCACACACACTAACACACTATGGACATTACAGTGATGCCAATCAGCCTATAACATATGTCTTTTGAATGGGGAGGAAACCAGACGACCCAGAGAAACCTCCCAAAGAAGGTGCGAGACAAACTGAATTACCACTAAGCCTAATTTAGCCCATTGGCTAGCTTATATTGGACATCCATATTTCCCAGTCTCAGGTGTTCTCATGATTTAAACAATGGCCTTTAACCATCATAATTCTAATAGAAATTTATAACAGAAAAATTAAATGAAATGCCAGCACCCCTTTTTTGTTAATTTACACTACATGTCTTCACTGTACTTTGTATACTGTTGTACAAGACTAAATTACTAATTATGAATAACTTAAACTGCCAATGTTTGAAGCATAGTGGGGTTTTTTAAAGTGCTAAGAGTGCTTCTGCTTCCTGGTCCTTGTGGTTTGTCATTGTGGTTTGAGTACTTGATGCATTTTGAGGTCCTGTTATGTGGTCCTCTGACTCCATTCAGGTCACCTCACACATGATGCATTCCTGAAGAGTTTTATCGATGGGTGTGAGACATGCGTCACACACTGCAGTTATGCTTCCATTTTAACAAGTGTTTCAATCCCCACCAGCTGCATCAGAAGCATGTAAAATGCGAGCTCTTGTGTTGTGCTGTGCTTGTTACCATCTTTTAATCATTTGCATAAACTCCATGAAATCCATTGGAATTGCACAATCACTCTTTTCTTTTTCAGTCTGCAATTTCTGTTCGGCATATTTGTGGGTATTAAGGCAAGTGCTTGTGTTTAAAGGTGGCGGTTTATGCTACTGACATTTCTAAAGAAACGTAAGAAAAATCTGGCTACCCTGGAGGCGTGAACTAAACACAAGTAATTTACATAAACTTGATTTGGAGCCTAGAAAATCTACTTAAGCACGTAAGTAATCCAACTCTGAATGTGTGCAACGTTCAAACCCCACATAAATATTAATACAACTTTTGGTGCAGGGTTACCTACTGACATTGATTGAGAATGTCAAATGCAGTGTAATGACTGTGAACAAAGTGGATTATTACTCTGTCAACCTTTTTTGGATGAAAAACTAAATATAGCTCAACTAAGCACATATTGTTCAATCAAAATACAAAATCCACACATACATTCTGACTTTATAACCAGCTGTCTCTGCTATACAGTATCCACTAGTGTGTTCCCTATGAATGTTTTTATGTGTAATAAAATGTGTATAGATTTCAGATCCAGTTTGAGGTGGTATTGACCTGGAAAGTCATTTGTTTTCCATGTCAAAGATTTTGCGTTAGAATAACATGTTAGTCTCATAGTCCCAGTGTGAACCTCTGTACTGTTTTTACAAAGATTTTAGCAAGAACAAGTCTTACAATAACATTCACAGTATTCTGAGCAGGGCCCTCAAAAACAGTAATATGGTATAATCAGTTTAGTCATTTCTACTGTCAGTAAAAGAATGAAACACCTAAATCAACTTCTGACAAAATATGAAACACAAGCTATGAACACTAGTGCTCTGTTAATTTAGGGCTGTGACTGTCATTGAGAAACGTTGAGCTATCGTGTGCATTTCTGGCACTTGGCTGCACCTCCTCAGCCCCAGCTGCCACTGTGTGTGTGTGTGTGTGTGTGTGTGTGTGTGTGTGTGTGTGTGCGTGTGCGTGTGCGTGTGCTGGTCCATATCCAAGTGAACATGTTGTTGACCTGAGGTTACTGTTACATACCACATCAAAGCCAAAATAATTATCATTATTGTATTGGCATGTAGCATACAGAATATCTATTTTGCTATTCACAACAATGATTTATAGACTACTGTCAACTCTATTCTATACACTTTTAGCAATTTTTAGCAATGAACATTGTCTCAAAGCATATTTACAGAAATATAACAATTCAGAATAAAAATTAGGTTTAAAATTACATTATATTTATCCCTTATGAGCAAGCCTGAGGCAATGGTGGCAAGGAAAAACTCCCTGAGATGATATGAGGAAAAAGCCTTGAGAAGAACCAGACCCATCCTCATCTGACACAGGACAGTGCAATTATAAATAATTTTGCTTTTACATCTGTGAACTATATGGTCAAAAAAGCAGGAAAGTCATTCTAGTTTTAATATGAAGTCTATTTTGGTAAAGTTATATAGTATTATCACTGTTATTATTATTATAATCACTGTTCACTGATGGAGACTTGGATGTAAAACTGTTCATGGCAACTATAGCCCTAAAACTATCCTATCTGTCTACTGTAGCATGTTATAATGTGTAACTGGGCTGAATGTAAAAATCCCAAATCTTCTGATCTGTAAGGTGTACATTTAGCCAAGATATGATTAAACAGACTTGGACTCTCTGACCATACCTTGATAACTCTCTTGAATTTCTCTGATTCTCTTGAATGGCTCATGATTGGCATTGCAGTCTGTACTATAGATAAGAACACACACAGGTATGAGCTACATGAGGCGAGTAGATGGTATGCAATAGAAAACTACCAAGCTTGTAGCAGATTGTAGGAATCAAGCAGTAGTCAAGACTTCAGCCTAGATTACACTAAATTGGGGGAAAAGATTTTAATTTTTATTTCCCAGCTATCTACTGAGTCCAATTCTTAAAACTGTATTTTATTGGTTAAGGGCTTTGAGGTGGTATTTTTAATAGAAAATATCTATGCACTCACCTACTTTTTTAGATTATCATACCAACCCACTTTCTGAGAAATTGCTAAAATATATTTATTTCTCATTTAGAAATATTCTTATCTATCAAGCTAGGGTTAATTACTTTACTGCAATGACTCTTTATTACTGTTATGTATATTTATTGTTGCAAATGAGTGTGCTTAAAAATTTGTTGAATTTCAAAGTATTCTATAATATTGTATTTAAAAAGATTTTTTTTACAGTCCTGGACAGCTAATAGTAATAAATAAATAGATCAGTGCTATGACCTCCCTTCTTATTAATTCTTACTTTAAAAAAAAAAAAAAAAAAAAAAAAACTGGCCTCATTAACATTTCTATATACTGCATGAACTCAGACACACCTTTGTGTTTTGTGGTCTGTATATAGTTTGGTGTGAGGGGCTGTGATGTGATTGACAGAGTGTAGGGCGAAGCTGTGAATGTTTTGGCAGGTGCAGAAAAGCCCCAGTAATGAAAGGAAGCTGAAGCAACTCTGACACCTGCTCTCTGAGCCATGTCTGGACATGCTCTGCCTTTTTGGCTCCTGATCACACTCGGTTTCCCTTATCCAGCAGGAGCGAGACCCTTAAACCGACCGTAGATCAGACCTTCGTTTGAAACCACATCACACGGGATTGCACTGCTGGTGCGTTTCAAATCAGAGATCAGAGCTGGGCAATGGTGATAATCACATGTCTCGGAAGTGCTGAATAAAATGAACACTTTCATAGCCTGGGCTATGTTGTTAATGTTGGCTTCTGCATCGTCGTTGTGTCTCTGTGGCCTGTGGGTCTTTGACAAGCTGCGTTCAGAACACTGAAAGGACTCAGGCGAGAGGAAAGAACATGAGTGGGTGGATTCCATATTTGAATCCATCACATAAGAGAGATGGAGCGACTGAGAGGGGAGAGATAGAGTGAATGAAATAAAAGCAAGACAGGAGTACAGAAAAGAGAGGGAATGATAGAAAGAGAGATAAGAAGGGAGACTGTTAGAAAGAAAACTAAGAAATACTTTCAAAGGTGGACAGGGAGAGAAGATACAGTGAGGGAGTGAAAGAAGAAAAAATGGTATGAATGGGAGGATAGAGAGGATAAAGGCAGAGGTTGAAAGAGAAAGGGATGGAAGGAGAGGATGAGAGTAAGAGAAATTTCAATGAAACAAGAGAGGAGGGGATTATAGACCAAGATAGTGTGAGGGAAGAAAAGATAGAGAGAGAGAGAGAGAGAGAGAGAGAGAGAGAGAGAGAGAGAGAGAGAGAGAGAGAGAGAGAGAGAGAGAGAGAACGCTACAGAAAGAGAGTAGAGAGAAAGAACACTATGGAAAAAAGTCCAGATGATGTTCTTTCAATCTTCACCTGTCCAGGTTTGGATCCCTGGTCCTCTTGAAAACACTGGAAGACTGTTTCATGACATTCTGTTTTGAGTTTTGTTTTAGTGAGGTAAAAGTTGTTGTGGTCAGAGGAGGAAGTGAAACACCTTATTGATATATGCAGTAAATCCAGACTTTCATAACACCAGGCATTTTAGTGTAGAGCTGTAATTATCTCACCTGCAAGTGCTTGCATTGAAAGCGTCATGAAAAATCTCCTACCTGTCTGCATGGCTAAAAATAATCTTATACCAGAATAACTGCAGGTACTGTATTCCTGCACAATGACATGCCATGCCAAAAGTACTGTTTGTTGGTAACAAAAAATGCAAGGATTAATTTAATATCTGTCTTTTTGTGAACCTGCATGTGCATGTGGTATTGTGTAATTGATCCAGAGTTTTTGAAGAATTCTTCGATGTCAAAGCAAACCTGCAATTATGCAAAAACAAGCCCAGAATCATACCTGGGTGTGGATTCAAATATTCAGAAAGCTTCGAAAATTGGATCATGATTTGGGCCGTGACCTTTATAGTAGGTGTATAGTGTAACGGTGTCACAGTATCCCAGCTTCTCCAGACTAGACTATATCACCGGTTAGGACAGCTCTGTGAATGAGCCCCAGAGTAGCTCAAAGAGAGAAAGTCTTCTCTTAGAAGCAAGCATTTCTATCGTGAGTCTGCTATACTCTCCTGGGTACACGGTGTCCAAAAATACAGGCAGCAGGAAATTCTCTGTGGGTGATATCATATTCTGTGAAATGCCAGAAAAGCACTGAAAAGCCCTCGTCTAATTGCACATTTGACAAGCTCTCTCTCTCTTTTCCCTCTCCCTCTCTCTCTCTCTCTCTCTCTCTCTCTCTCTCTCTTAACAACAGCAGACCACCATATCACTCAGCCCACACATCATCTGCATGAAGCATTTTACTGGAGTCAAGGTGTTGGAAATATGATAATTGGAGGATGGAGCAGGGGGTGAGAGGTGAGAGAAACCGATGAGAGGAGAAGCAGAAGAGCATTGTGAAAAATGCAGCTGTGAAACTAGTTAAGACACAGATCCTTTAATAATTGATCAAAGCCTTTCACCCAAGCACAATACTGTAGAATGAAAGAATTGAGTACAGCATTATTTATGCACATATGTATCTTACATGCATCTTTTTAAGAGAATCTGGACTGGATTTTGCCTTCATGGGGAAAGTGTTTTTGTCATGTTTGCTTGTAGAATAGGATTGAAATGACATTGAGGGCTTGATGGGTGAATACTAGCTTTAATGAACACCAGTGATGGCTAGTCATAATATTAAATATATCAGTAGCTCTGAGAAGCTATTTTAATTTGTTTGTACTTATGCTTAGAATAATGCTGCATTTCCAACCGAAGAATAAGCCTCATTGACATTGGGATTTAGGAAGACAGTTCAACATATGACATTATTTCAAAATAGCTGTGTATTTTGTCAACAGAAAATAAAACAATCACATTGAAAGCGTTTATTGCAGTATTTAACTTAGAACCATTAACATTGACACTTTAGTTGATTCAGTCATTAAGACTGGCCAAGTAATTCACTGTGTTGAGAAATAAATAAATCATTCTTAATGCTCATTAATTAGTTTAACTCGGTTACCCCAGAAGGTTTTTGCAAACTTACAAACATCCATATTAGGTATTGCTCATACCAAAAAAATAATACCATAAATGTTCATGTATTATCCATTCCTCGCCTCATTTATTCAGAATCAGATAACAGACTGTTGTAGCTAAAATACGAGAAAGTTGCATTCACCCAATCCAACATCACGAACATGAACACTTGTGAATTATGGATTTTTCAATTCAACAGACTTTCTATCAATACCAGTTGCAAACTAAGGAAGCAAACTTTTTCTTTTCTTTTCATAAATCTTGTCTGATCAAGTTTATCTTGGGTAGAAGAAACATTGTGTAAGATGTTGGTCAAACCATTGCTTAAACATTTGAAACCAACCAACCAACCATTCAACCAACCAAAGAAATCAGAAGGTTGTGCACACTGCAGGAAAATTCAAAGAGAATATGTGTACCAGGAAAGCAAAGAACACCATCAGTACAGGACTCTCTGGAGAAGAGTGTGTATGTGTGTAAGGTGTGCAGAGTGGAGAACGTCCATCGCCTGCGGTCTTGATGCCCCTGAACAGCAGGAACACACACTTCTTGCAGCTTTTCTCCAAACTCTCCAAAGTTGAAACTCCCTCACCACAGGCGCTTAGCCACAATCATCTCTCCTGAATTAGACCTGTGCTGGTGTGTGTGTGTGTGTGTGTTTGTGCTTCTATACAACCAGGGGGAACCTGTAGCAGCAGAGTATGTGAAAGGTTGCGATTAAAGCTCGCTTTCTCTCGCCTCATTTTCAGGGGAAGAATTAGTTTATATTTACACCAGTGACTCTGCCTCAAGCTACATGGCAACCTGGATTATGTAAAGACTGAGAGGGGAGAAAAATCGATGAAAGATGAACACATGTAGAATGGAGTGTGATGCTGTGTGTGTGTGTCGGGTGAGAGAGAAACAGAGAGACATGCTGTACTGATCTCTCATCAGTTTGGCTTCATTCCATTTGCATCTACAAGTGATATACATAACACAATAAATACACAATACTTTTTCGACAGTACTTTTACATTTACTTGTTTTTTGTCACACACATTTGTTGTAGTTTTTACTTCTGATACACCATATAACCTGTTAATTCAGAACATTACATTATAGTGAAAGCAAAAAAGAAACAAAACATATAAGGTAGAGCTGGCATATTTGTGACATGTTTTGTTCCGAGTTAAATTATACAGACATTTCAAACCTCAACATAGCATTCTGTATGTCATGTATATCCTTCTCCATGTCATCAAAGAGTAACGTACATTATCACTGAAACCTACACATGCTACACAGCGGCACAGTTAAAACAAAAACACATCAAATTTCATGTACACCAGGGAAAATGAACGTTAAACCACCAAACATTCTTTGTGGAAATGCCACTAAAGGTAGCTTGAAAAATATTTATGCATTACTATGGATTATTAGATGTTTTTGTTACTATGGTTACTATAATACAAACATAAATCTATTTCAATTTTTTTTTAAAGAATATCTTATCTTATTAAAAGAACATCTTATGAGCTCTGCATCAAATGCAATTCCTCCTTATCTTTATATGAGCATGAATATTAATAGATGCCTCTCCACATTTAACAGACAGCCATGTTGTACACATATAACAAGTGTAATGCTGCTTTTGTGGTATCTTTTGTGGTATCTTTTGTGGGGCAAGTTGTAATGATGTCAATTCCCAGTGGAAAAAACATGGACGACTCCTCAAAAGCATGTCTACCTAACTGGCAGGTAAAGCCAATTAAAAACTAATTTAACTGCAATTTTTCAATTACAGGCCTGCATGGCTATTATTACTCATCTAATAGCAACAAGCTAGCCAAAGAACAATAGCAATTAGCATTAGCAAAAAGCTAGCCAACAGACAATACCGAGTAGCATTAGCAACAAGCTACAAACAAGGCAAGTCTACAACACATACAGAGGAGATGTGGTAGCTCAGTGGTTGTGAACCCAAGTCCCGGACCCACCATGCTGCCACCACTGGGCCCCTGAGAAAGGCCCTTAACCCTCAGTTGTTTAAAAATAATCCAAATGTAATTCACTCTATATAGGGGCATCTGCCAAATAATGTAAATGTATACAGATAAAAACACAGCAGTTGCTTTTGGATAATCTGTGCTCTGAGGTGATGAATGTGTAAAGAAAGCTGGTGAATGAAGAGAATCCTGCCGTGAGGTCACATAGAGAGAGAGCAGAGAGGATGTCCAGGGGCATTGTCATGTTAACGCAGCTGTTAGCACAAAACAGGAGCATTTTAATGCAGAGAGGAAAGGGGGATGGAGTGTCATAGATGGAAGTGTAGAAGTTGAAACAATGGAGGATACAAAGGAGAAGGAGATGAGATGAGGCAAGTGACAACAAGCAAAGAAAACAGAAAATACATAAAATAGGATAGATAAGGAAATTGATGAGAGAAGTCGATGGAAAGAAGATGAGAAAAGAACAAAGAATGAAAAAATGTAATAGAAAAATGTAAAGTAAAAGAGAAGAGAAGAGACGAGATGAGACGTGACGAGAATAATGTAGGGAGATAAATAAATAAAGAGCTAACAAAAATCACAGCTTAGAAAACATAAGAACATGAGAAAGGAGGGGCTGTGAATGACAGGAGAGACATTAGAAAGTGAGTTAGAAAGTACAGAATAAAGAGAAGAGAATAGAAGACAGAACTCTGGTAAGAAAGTTAGGACAAAAGAATATAGTTAAGAACTGAAGAGAAGAGAAGAGAAGAGAAGAGAAGAGAAGAGAAGAGAAGAGAAGAGAAGAGAGAGAAGAGAAGAGAAGAGAAGAGAAGAGAAGAGAAGAGAAGAGAAGAGAAGAGAAGAATAAAAAGCATATTCCTAGTAAGCAAAAGGAAACAATGAATTAAAAAAAAAAACATATCAATGAACCAAACAAGTGTAACCGCTACTTCTCCATTATTCTCTGTTCCTCTACTGCCTGCTACTGGGAATCTTATGGGAATATTTTTTCCATCAGATTCATCAGCACTGTTGAATATTAGATTTTAATTGACCAAAAGGTGTTAATTTAATTTTGTAATTAGCAGCTCTGGCAGTAGTTCTGCCTGAAAAGTAAATCATAGGTTTATATTAATGTGCATGTTCAAAGATATTATGGTTTCCATAGTAACAGCTAACACAGATACATGTATAGTGGACTTTACCCATTAACAGATTTTTATCTATTTAAATCACATGGCATCATGCTGTTAGTACATGAAATCATGCAGTTTTCAAAAGGATACTTCAAAAGGATGTCCACACTTTTAGCAATCACCTGGAACCTTAGGTTTTCCAACATTGGAAAGTCTTCAAAATGGTGGGCTTCATGGAGTCTCAGTATCAAGCTGAATTTTTTTTTTTTCGCCTTTAAAAGAGAGGGAAGAGGCTAGTGAGGAATTACTGTTCATATATTTTATGTAAGAAATAACTAATGAAAGAAACTGCAGGAAGCAACTTGTTTCTTGGATGTTCCACAACATTATATGTAACTCAAACAGATAAAAGTACGTGTCATAATTTAATCAATAAAAAATTTAATTGTTGGCAAATTATGATTAAAGTAGCATAAGGAGAATAAGATATTTTGGGACATGCTGTTATTTCTTCCCTTCACTTCTCTTCTCTTCTCTTCTCTTCTCTTCTCTTCTCTTCTCTTCTCTTCTCTTCTCTTCTCTTCTCTTTCTCTTCTCTTCTCTTCTCTTCTCTTCGTATTGTGATATGGATTGAAATTTACTAGTCTTCGGTATCATTATATACTAGGTAAAGAAACTGGTTTGATTGAAGGCCATAATTCATTGAATGTAAAAGTAGAACATTTCTTTTAAAACAATGTAAAAGTAGAACATTTCTTTTAAAACAAATTTCTTTTGATAATCATTTTTCTGTTTTTCCACTTCACCATGTGAAGAAGAAGAAGCCTTTATTTAATCAAATATACATTACCGCGCAATGAAATTCTTTTCTTCACACTTCCCAGCAATTAGCAATTCGAGGTCAGAGTGTAGGGTCAATCATGATACAGCATCCCTAGAGAAGAAGGGTTAAGGGCCTTGCTCAAGTGCCAACAGTGGCAGCTTGAACCCCTGACCTTCTGATCAGTAACCCAGAGCCTTAATCACCAATTCCTCAAAAAAGACACCTGATAAACATGTTGAGTACAGGTTTTATCATTGTACTATTGTTTGGAATTTTTCTGCGGCATATAAGAGTTGAATAAAACCAGCATTTTTTAAACACGGCTTACTTCCTTAATCAAAGACATAATGAGTTGACCTTTGACCCGCTGCAGCAACTGAGACTTTTTAGCAAACTCTGCCAAGTCAGATGAATCTTTATAACTGGATTCAGATGTTACGAAGCAGGGGAATGTGCACTAATTATGAGCATTGAATTATTCATCTCTGAGAGCAACAGTAGTGCAAATGTCAAGAGTAAGAACAGGACGCAAGTCTGCTCAGGTTCTGTTTAAAGGGGTGTGGGTTTCCTTCTCTTTCTAACACACACACACACACACACACACACACACACACACATGTAGACTACCCACCCGTCTCTCAACATGCTTTAAATAAATTCCTGCATTTCCCTAATTAGCGAGCTTCTCAGAGGAAGTCTCGCAGAGATCTGAGTTCTTCATTCACACCAGAAGCTGTGTTGCTGAAGCAGAGGCAGTTTGTTAAAAAGAGAAGTCCTCATTACATGGAACACTTTTCATTTATAAACGTCATATGTTTGCAATTTGTCAGGCCCGGCTAAGCACGTCACAGTGTGGTTTTAATAAATGTTTACCCACGGCGCACAAAGATTCTGATTATCTGCAGACCTTGCACAATATGATAGGGATAATTACTGAACATGTTAATTAGTATACTGTATTTAGTACACTGACTAAAATGGAATATTTGGTCAGTCAGATTTAAGAGAAAAGGCCTATGTATTGTAAAAGGTACTCATCAAACTTGGGTTATTTTATTGCTAATACAATATTAAATGTAAACAAGTTTCTAATTACTAGAGTGAATTATGTAGAGTTCACATAGTGTTAATGTAAACTAATTATATTATCACTACAATATCAATACAATGTTGTTAACACATGTGAAGTGTAGTTGTTGTGTTAAGGCCAACTGTTGTTTAATACCAATTGTTTATTACCTTGTTTTAATTAATACAATTTTACGTTTTGCATAGTGAGAGAACTCGCTAACTACTAAAATACTCTATCTACTTAGCTATTTCTGTTTAAATTGTTTTACTGGCAACTTTGCAGTCTAATGCTAGCCAGATTGGTATAGTATCTTTATCCATCCATCTTTCTGTGTGTGTTTTTTTCACTGTTGGTGTGAAAAAAAGCATCAATCCATTCATTTTCTGTACCACTTATTCTACACAGGGTTGTGGGTAACCTGGATCTTATCCCAAGTGCACAAGCCAGGGAACACTCCAGATTGGATACAGGATTGTAACAGTATTTTCAGTGACATAGAAAATCCATTGCGTATCCCAGGAATACAACTTGAATGGAATTGCAGTCCATCTCAGGATAACATACACACACTCAATCACACCCAGAGGTTAACCAATCCATTTAAAGGCATGTTTTTTTGGGAGGAACGGAAAAAGAAATGGGAAAACCCAGAAGAAACCCAAATGATGAAAACATTCACATCAACAGTAACCCAAGCTCGAATCACAGCAGGGATTTTGAGCCAAAACATGTTACACATAGGTATATTTAATACAATATTTTACCAAACTTCCTCATACTTACTCCTTGAGCTTAATTGATCATACCCAGACCCCCAAATACAATTTCAATCCTAAACCATTCCTGGTGTTAGCTTGCTCCCAGTCACCAATTTCTCACAATCACCTGCTCCTCATTGTGTCAGATAGACCCCCTATTACCACTTTTACCAGGTAAAGTTTTTCCCTTGAACACCCTTTGTGCATCTCTGATCCTGCTTTATTCCTTTATTACTTTTTTTTACATTATCAGTAGCTGTTATATTTGTTTGATTTCTCCATCTGCCCTGCCTACATTGGCCTGCATGCTGCTGGTTTTAATCTGATCTACAACTCCCCTGAATATGATTCTGATTCACAATTATTTTTATTTGTTCAGCTTGCAATTGTGTTATATCAACTCTGCCTCACTGCGACAGAAGCAAGAAACAAAAGTGGACTTCCACTGATATGTAAGGAATAATAATTTAAAAAGTTATATAAACATTACCTTATCATAAGCTAGTATTAGGTTATGTGGAGTGTCCACAAGGAAACAGAATCAATAGAGCTAGTTCATTAATATTACATTTTTATAATAATAAGTATGAATATATTGAGAAATATAAATATAATAACTATATGAATATGTAAATCATTTGAATAACATAACCACCATAACCACCGTCAGAGCCATGCTTTTCTAGCACATTAATCCATACCTTCAGATATGAGAATTCAGCAGTGCTGTGCTATAAACCCTTATATCAGATATATAAGATAATCGGTTTGGTTATCAATTAAGGAATCTAGAAGAACAGCAGTTGGATGGATTGGTTTATTTTCTCATTCACTTATCATGCCTTTCTTTTCAGCTTGCATAACCTTTTGAGAAAATAATGTTTTTCTTGTACACTATCAATCATTGTATGTGAGACCTGAACCACCCTGAAAACTGAACTGGTCTAATTGAATCTGTCAAAAATTGTTTTATTGACAATGATATCGATGATTATAGTTATTAAATGCTGCTCTTTCAATTTCTCATGAGGAAAGGAAAACATATCCTATATCATTATAATTATTGGTACTTTCTATAGTGGGATTTGTCTATTTGGGTTTCATACAGTTGTTTTAGCTGAAGACAATCCTGAAAAAAGCCCAAATGTCTAAATCTGCTGTGTTTAAAATAGTAGATTGATATCACCAAGGTAACCAGATGGTCTTGTTTGTATTCTTTTTTACAAACTCTATTAGCTTATAAGATGCATACACGTGAAGTGAATTATAGGCAGCTGTGTTAATTTTCATATAATCATTTGTTTTGACTGTTTTGATGAAATCCTAGGCTTCAAAAAGACTTTTGAATACTTTCTTAATGTACATCACTCAATTTATATATATATATAAATATAATATATATAAATATATATCATATATATATATATATATATATATATATATATATATATATATATATATATATATATATACATATAATATATATGTGAAGCTAGATAGTGAATATTTAAATCTTTATAATACAAGTCTTATAGAGAAAGTTGAACACTTGACATCACATGATACTTCACATGAAACATCACATGAAGCATTGTTTATATCCATGCAGGTGATTACACCCACTGAAACAGTATCTATCCTCAGCAATGAGGCAATGCATATGATGATAATATATATATATATATATATATATATATATATATATATATATATATATATATATATATATATATATATATATATATATATATATATATACACACATTCATATGTGTGTGTGAAAATATCTCTTAAATTTCATATCTTGTGTATTTTATATTCATTAATTTAGTTGAGCACAACTTTTGTCTCAAAAATGAAAAGTGTGCACTTTCACTTCCTCTGTACAGCAGATGAAGGGTTTTTGTCCAAAACATCCTTTGCTCTGGGAACTTTGTGTAATGTGCTAACCTTTCACTTTACCTACAACATTTTCACGCATATATATTTATCATACATTTATTTATCATACAATTTTGCCCAATTTTTCTTTTGAATGTAATGTTTAAATTCAAAAGTAATTAATGTTTTCCTAATACAAATATCATTATATGTAGGTAGGGATTTGTTATGCAATAGTGTGCAGCTCTTACCTTCATGTATGAATGTAAAGATGAGAAAGTGCCATATGCAATCTGCCTTTGATCTGATGGACTGCAGTGAGCTGATGACAGCTGGAGGTGTGAATTGTTCACACACACACACACACACACACACACACACACAAAGTGGAGACAGTAACAGCACTGACACTTTCACAGTCTGTCTGTTATCAGCCTTGTGGGTGTATATTCTCTCTCTCTCTCTCTCTCTCTCTCTCTCTCTCTCTCTCTCTCTTTTCTCTCTCTCTCTCTCTCTCTCTGTTTCTCTTGAATTGCTGAACCATTTATCAAGGAACAGAGCAGGATCAGCATGTTTGTATTTTAAAAGCTAAAACAGTTTCATGGATGATATGAAATAAAAATCTGGTACATGAAAGAGAAGTTGAGGGAAGTTAAAATAAAATGATCACATTATATCACAACACTTTCTGACATGGTGCTGGCTGTAATTCAAATAACGTTTTTTTATGTTTGTATTGACATGCTATATTATGTTTATATTAATGTGCTCTTTCTAATACATGTCTAATACATTATCATTTCGGTTGCAACAAACACCGGGACTTGTATGGCCGACTCCACATAATCTAACCCTTTTTTCTCTTTGTTCACCACAGAGAAACTAGTGTTGTATATACACATTATATACATTAAATATACAATAGACAGAGATAACTTTCACCATAATGCCATTTGACAAAATGAATTTGGTAGAGTCTCCTGTTGTTATGACCAACAAGGAACAGATTCAGAAACCATGCACTGTAAATCAACTACTTTTACTATCAGTAAGACCTGACAGAATTGAACTAGCTTTTTCATAAGGATATTTAACAGAACTATTTGACATCCTTTTTTATAGCTAAAAAACACCATATCATGTACATACTGTAGCATATATGCTTATCTCTGAATCTCTCTTTTTTGTGTTCGCTGAGTAGGTCTGGGGTTTATATTAGCGTCTTGAATTTCTTTTCTTCCTAGCTAACAATGTTTTAGGGCTCCGGTTTTTCTCAGAGCTTCTCATTACCTGGAAGGTCTGAGAATCATGTTTGTAAGGCTTAACACCAGCTAACGTAATGTCTCAAAGCAGAAGTGGCTCTACATGCAGTCACAAGATTAAAAAAAAAATGGAAAGGGCAACAAGAGATGCCATTTGTTTAAACTATTAGGATCTTGATGATATTGTAGAGAGTCCTGAGGAAAGACAATGGAAGAATACACATACAGCGGGGGAGGGGGATTAGGTGTGAGAGAGAGAGAGAGAGAGAGAGAGAGAGAGAGAGAGAGAGAGAGAGAGAGAGAGAGAGAAATGTTGTGGTTTCTTTGTCTGTGAGTTAAAAGTGAATTGTTTTGTCTGGAACCTGTGTATGGGGGTGTGATGACTCAACGCCTGATCTGTTCTAAACTAAATGAAAATAAAACATTATCCACTAAATGCAAGAGCACTGAGTCTGCAAAACTGACCTTTGACCCATTTTAAAGAGACATAACTGATCATTTTATACATTCTGCCATATATATACTTTTATACATATTTATACGTCCCTGTGCAATCACACATTCTTATACATATGTGTTTATTAATGCTGCATATAAGAATACAATTATAGTTTACAACTTACACATGCAACCCATGGATACTGAATGTACAAATGTAGCGTATGGTCTTAAATAGTCATTTTTTTATTGTTAGCTGTCAATGTGCCAGTTGGCCACAATAAAGCTAGTGAAGCTGCTAAGATTGAACCGTAATACAATGAACAGTTGTAATAAATGCAAACAAATTTCCAAACAGTGCAAATACAATGAAAAAGAGGAGTGTGCAGTTTATTGCAGCACAACACATCCAACTTGTGCTGATATAAGCTATTGTATGGCATGCTTGTTTCCATTAAAAAATTTTGTTTTATCAGTTTAAAATTTACCAGAGTTAATAAGTAAGATGTAAATCTTTTTATTCAAATCCAAATTTAGCAGACAAACATCTTATGAACATAGGAGAAAAAGCACAAGTCAAAACTAGTAATAGTAATAAATGACATCTTCTAATAAGAAATAGTATAGATACAAATAGAAGTAGATGACTATATTCATTTTTTTTATTGATAACAATAATTCTAATCAATAAACCTAATCTAACCTAATAAAATTATTAAATATATTGTAGATATATTGAACTATTTTTAAGCTTAAACTTTTCTTATTCTATTAGCTAATAATTTTGCTTATTAAGATTTGATGAGTTGTGCATTTTTTGCATACATGCTTTCCTGTTCACCACAGTTGTACGAAGTGCTTATTTAAGTTACTGTATCTCATCAACAAGAGTTTTCTGCCTACTGAATTGATGCACTGAATTGAAACTCTAAGGGGTTTTGTGCTTTAAAGTCCCAGGAGAGCAGTAGTTTCTGAAGAAATCAAAGCAGTTCATTTGGCACCAACAACGAGGCCACAGATAAAGCTCTTCACTTGTATCTACATTTATGAACTGTGCTGCTGATTGAATGAGCAGGGGTTCACGTTGGCCTGTTAAAGTCACCACAGAGTTTGTGTACATCGTCATACATGTAAGGTCACTTGAATACCAGTATTTGTGTCACATTTATCATCAGTAATTTTAAAACAATGACTATAGTGATATGCTAGCTTTGGTAAATCAGATGATTTGAATGTGAATACCAATAATCCCCACAGCTGCCAGTTATTTAACGTTTAATATCTTTGTTTTGTTACATTAAATGTTTACTGTTAATGTAGTAATGTATCAGTTGGTTGTCTGTACCAGTATGTACGCCATCAGTAGGGAAATGTTCAGTATCATTTGTGACACCCTCACTGCACATCATATCAAAGCTCGAAAAGAATCTCAGACAGCTTAGAGCGACATATGTTGAAAGGAAAAGATGTTTTCTTTCATTTCCAACAAATGAGGTCGTAATTACTAATCTGGAGATTTAGGACCGCCTACCAAATTACTCTTTTTTTTTGCATAGCATTCCCTTGGCAAGTGAGACAAGAGAGTTTGGTGGTGCATCCAGCAGACAGTTTTATCTTTCATTAGGTCTCCTTTGTCTTCTTGCAGCTCATCCCCTGTTATTAACCTTCCTCTCCACCACAGGCCCAGAGAGCAAACAGTTTTGGTCTTTTATAAGCTCTCAAACAAGGTGCTGCAAGCTACATGTACTCAGATCTTTATCATATTTTTTGAGACGTAGCTACTTCAGAAACTCCCAAAATGTAACATATCGTCCCAGCTGATCAAATGGAGCGATAAGGAGTTGAAGCCTGATGTTTATTAAATCATGTTGCTCCATATCTATAGAAGTACGTACTGCTAATTGCTCTACTTGATTTAATATAATGTACATCTGGTCTCAGCTCTGTCCCAGCTAGACATGTGCTGATAATTAGTTTTATGATAGTGCATGATGTTCATAATTCATTATATTATCATCAGCAGAGGTGATGCTATTAGATATTTGGATTCATTGTTGTTTTTGTAAAGACTGTATTCTAATTTGCAAGTTTTTAACAGTTTTGTAAGCTTCTGATTTAAAGTGAACAGACTTTCATTTGAGACCTTAGCCACAATTTCATCATCTAAGTGTCTTAGACGATCAATTACATATGGAGAAAGGGGGAATATTTTGTTTTGTTTTTCAAGCCAGACGTAGTGGTTAGCACATTTGCCATGCACCTTCAGGGTTGGTTTGGGCGTTTGATTCTCACATCCCCTTGAGTGCCATCCGGAGTCAATTCTTCCGCTTTGCAGCCAGTGTTAACGGGATAGACTCCAGCAACAGGTTTTTACTGAGCAGAATTTTTAATCCTATATAAATGCAAAACATATACAAGTCCTTATGCTGTGTTTCACATTGGACTGCCCAAATGCTCTCCAAGCTGTATGGCATGCAGCTTCCTGTTAAATAGTATGCAAGCTTAATGCAGTATCGATAGAGAAGAATATGCAAAGAATAAAATACTTTGAGTTGTGCTGTTATGGAAAAGCAATCAGCACTGTGATACCATACAGGAGTTAAACATTTTCAACCAACTGTACATGCAACAATTTGAAATTTTTCATTTCATAAAGAATGACAAGTAATACTTTTATCCATTTATAGCTGCATATTATTGTGGAAATTCCACAAAAGAATTCAGTTCTTGTTATCGCTCTCATTGTAGTAGCTATAAACATTTGCTGCCACACCAGCCTCACTGTTTTCTCTTTCTCTTGAAGTTTATTACAAGGAGAAAAAAATGCAGCTTGTTACATGACTGAGAAACCACAAAGAACAAAGTCTTCAGGAACGGCTTTAGCTGTGTAAGTGTTGATGCTGGGAGAATTTTCCTTTAACAAATGTGAAACAAACGTTTCCTTACAGCAAGCTTCACCTTAAATTTGTTGTTAAATAATACTTTTTTAATTTGTTTATAGTTGGACAAAAATTTCGTGCATGTCCCACATAAAAAAAACTTTGTGAATGAGTTGTTACAGTAGAAATGATAATGTATTAGAATGAGTGCATAAATGTAAACCTGTGATTTGCCTTGCAGCTGTGTTGTTAAAGATCTACTGACCAATCAGATTCAAGAATTCAAAAGCAGTGTGGTATGACATGAGCCTGCCTTTGACTTAAGTTTTATGACATAAACTACTGACTAGAAGGTTGTGATTTCAAATCCCAGGATTACCAGGATTATATTTCGTACCACTTGTATGTCTATTTAAATAAATGTGAATATGTTTTTTTTTTTAAATGTGCAGCCAAAAAGACAAATAAAGAATTTCCAGAATAATACATCAGTATATTATTTGGTGTATGATTTTCTGCCTGAACTGGTTTCCCACTGTTAATCCTCACTACTGAAAAAGTGTTCCCATCTCAACACAGAGAAAATCTCTTAATCATAAAGTGCCTTTGCTCTTCAAACTGGTAAGAAAAAAAACATCTATTAAGCCTTATCTCGCCCCCTGGGCAGCCACTATTGAGCAAACACAATTAATGTGAAGCATGCTAGACCACTGGGATGACAAAATAAGCAAAACATCTCTCATTTTCTGCTGGATTTAAGGCTGCTAGGAGTCTTAAAGTCCAATTCATATTTCCTCAGAGGTTTTTTTTTTTCCAAAGCCAATCATGACATAACTGTTGTATCCAGATATAGAGGCACATCGAACAAACATGATGTATTCACATTAACAGGTAAAACTGGTACAACAGAGTGAGTTAGTATTAACTGATCTGTTGTTTTTATATCTTCATTACATAAATGTGCAGGCACGCACTAAAACACACACACACACACATATCCTCATTGCAGAGACCCATAGTCGCACTACAGCCACCTATTCGGTTCTGCTCCAACTTGAAAACTCCACACACACACACACACACACACACACACACACACACACACACACACACACACACACACACACACACACACAAAATCTATTTAAAAACCCACAAGGAATCTGATTGCTTCTTAAACACAGTTTGCTCACTTTCACCAACTCTAATTGCGAATGCAGTAAAACAAGCATGTTGCGAGTTCCTCACTCAGAGGCACACAGCACACCTTATCGCACTTAAACATAGGTCACAAACATCAAATTACAGGATCGAGGCTATGCAAGCAACCACTCTTTCGTGTCTATAGAGTGTAAATCAAAGAAGCGAAACTGCCTTAACCACACTTTTGCCAGCGAACAAGCCTCAACATATGTTGCACCATAAAACCAGAGCCATGTGAGGGTCAGGCTGCCAGCGGTTTGCAGGAAATAGCAAAGCCCAGAGACTGTGTGTTTGTGTGTGTTTTGTGTGTGTGTGTGTGTGTGTGTGTGTGTGTGTGTGTGTGTGTGTGTGTGTGTGTGTGTGTGTGTCTTTCCAAGAGGAGTGAAGAGGGGATGTGTAATTGAAAGAGAGAGACCGTTTCCATGAAGAACAAATTCCATCCACTCCACGTCTAATTCAATCTCTTCTGAAATATGGATTGAATAAAGAAGCCAAGATCTTCGCTTTATAGCATTTCCATTCCACCTAAGTCTGTGAAAGCTGTGGGGACTTGTTTCAAGGCTTATTGAGCCATCTTTGGTTTTTAATTGAGCGTCTTGTATAGAACAGAGCGTCTTGTATACTGTAAGCGTGTGTAAAGTGTATTGTAAATCAATAAGGGCTAAAGGAAGTGAATGAACTAGAACTCGCCCACACTTCGGCTGGTTTTTAGTGCTCATATTAACTCAAAATAAGAAGTGACTGCAATTACTGAAAGTGTATGTACAGTGTGTTTAAATCTGAGTAAATGCCTGAGTAGGAGTATTGGTTCAAATCAACTCTAAAAGACAGTTTTTGTTGAGTGGTTTCTCTTTGACGTTAGGAAATTTAAAAATGATTTTCACGTGGGTTTCATTTAAGTATAGACATTATCACAAAAAAGTTTCTGCAAAGCCTTCTTAGGAGACATGAAATGAGAATTTTTTTTTTTACCAAAATCTAAGCAAAAAGGCCATGCTTGGCTCCCACAAGATTTAAACACTTTAGCACTACACTACCTTGGACGTTGTTAGTTGATACTAGTTGGAAGTTGCTAGTTGATATTGTATTGATCACTTGATTTGGTCCAGCATGAATCATGTGACTACACCTGGCCAAACCAACCAAACAAAGGTGGAACACTAAAATAACTGACCCAAAATACTGTATACAGATGTCAAAATGCCTTGATATAAGATGATTGTTCAGATCACTACCTTTCTTTTAATTCAGTTGATTAAAGAGTGATTAACTGGTCATGAAATGAACCAAATTACCACCCAATAGCCAATAGCACAGCATGTAAGCTGGGAGCCATAATGTCCACCAGTAACTTTATCAAAAAACCCAGCAAAGCTCACACAGTTCCTCTTGTTGGTTCAGATTAGCCACATGAATCTTCATCATGTCATGCTTCACTGTTTCATCTTAGCCCTTATCCAGGACAGTGCAGCTGAACAGCAGGTCTCAATCAAGTTGGTCCATGAAGAGCTTAAAAGATCAGTGCTGATTCCACACACCCAGTATAGAAAAACTAGCCCATAAAACTTACATCAGGAAAGAAATACAGATTCATCAGCACACACACCTATCTATCTATCTATCTATCTATCTATCTATCTGTCTGTCTGTCTGTCTGTCTGTCTGTCTGTCTAATATACAATTCTCTGATATTTGAGTCATTAACAAATTAATAATACATATCATATGTCAGGATTTTAGCATTTTCAGGATCCAGAGTTAATTCCAGATCAATGTTGTGCAAAACAGATTAGCCAATCTATCCATGCGTGTTAAGAGGAAATCCACACGGACACTGAGAGACTATGTTAAACATTTTTATTCTGGTATTTGTTGACAGCGTGTTTTTGTTTCTATAGTAATATACTGCATTTTTGGGTAAACAATAAGACAATTTTTGCAAAATCTCCAAATCGCAGTTGTTTGAGATAATAACAGTTAGTTTAGCTTCTCAAGATTCAGCTGATTAAATTCACTTCTACACAACCATTTCATATGTGTCGATATAATTATGTTTTCAGTCAAGCAGAACGCATCAGCAAACATAATGTTCTATCTCAATGTTTCCACTGGCATAATTAGATTTCTGTGACATCATAGTACAAATATTATTTTCACTCTAGACTTTGCTTAGCAGTTATTCATGTTAAAACATGTAGATAAAAATATTTACTATATTACTGCATGCATTACATTTGACAGTACTTTTTTTCTATAATGCATTGTTGTTTTCTATAAATCCTTGTTGACTTTTCATTTCCCCATCTGTGCATTTCAGAAATAGGATTTATATAATTACATTTCTGTAATACATTTCCTTTGAAGCTTACAGTCTAAAAGGTAAACAGAACTACTTTTTCCTTAAATGCCAATACATTAATACACCATTTGTAGGACTGCACACACATATTTGATTATACTACGCTTATCCTTATATAATAAGAGTGACATAAATTCAACCAAAGAGACAACAACATTCATTTATCTTCAGTAACCTCTTTATCTCTTTATCAGGGTTGCTGAACCTATCCCAAGAACACTGAGCATAAGGTTTTGAGGGAGATTTTACCTAAGATATGATGCCAGTCCATGGCAGGTACGAGGCATACACCCACATCTATACCTGGGGTATACCCAGTTCTCTAACCAGCATGTTTTTGGACAGTGAGAGAAAACCCACGCAGACCTGGGGAGAACATGCAGACAGAAAGTAACAGAAGCTCAGTATTGAACCACGGAGTTGTAAGGCAGCAACACAATTTACTGTGCCTCTGTGCCTTCCTGCCTACAATCCTTATAGTTTGCCAAATAAATAGAAGCAAAAATTTAGCTATATAACCAAATATTTGTGAACACCAGACCATCACACCTATGTATGATTTTTGAACATCCCACTCCAGCGATTATTTCCTCTTTACTGTTATAATACTTTCCATTTTTCTGGGAAGGCTTTCCACTAGATGTTGGGGATTTGTGTTCATTCAACCACAAGAGCATTAGTGAGGTCAGGTACTGATGTTAGGTGAGGAAGCCTCGGACATGTTCAGTGCTCCAGTTAAGCCCAAAGGAGTTCAGTAGGGTTGAGGTCAGGGCTGTGTGTAGACCACTTGAGTTCTTCCTTTACATCCTTGGCAAACCATGTCTTCATGGACCTCATGAAAATGAGTGCACAGGGGTATTGTCATGCTGGAACATGTTCACACTAGGCCCCTTAGTTTCAGTACGGGAAACTGTCCTTTAACATTGTGTGCTTAAAACTTCAACAGTTTGGGGCATGCCCGATGGGTTTTAAGGTCAAATTGAAAAATTTTGGCCATATAGTGTATATATAATATGTTCTGTCTGTGTATAATATACATTGTTTTCTAATAGTGTGTTTGCCAAAATGGTGCCATTCTCATCTGCAATGGTTTAAAAGCACAAAATAATTATTAACAGAGCCATAGTTTAACTGGTCGCAGTTCCACTCAATGACTAACACACCATTATACACTTAATCTGCAGTACCACAATCAACAGCTATTGCTGCAGAGCCATGCTATAACACAATGCACCAGGTGAAGCAAACATGGACACCAAGGTGTGACGTCACAACTTTACCATATAGAGCTGGTTGACAAGAGTAGACTGTCTAAAAAAGATGCCGAATCTGTTTTCCAAAACCATATAATTTAGATTAGATTAAATTAGATTAGATTAGATTCAACTTTATTGTTATTTTGCAAAGTACATGTACAAATCCAATGAAAAGCCAGTAAAATAGCATACCTCCTCAGGTCCATCTGAGAGCCCCAGTGCCAACTAAACTATGCAGGGTCCTTTGGGTTTGCCCATCTGGTGCATCTGAACCCTACAATAAATGGATTCCATTTGAAACAGTTACAAACAGAACTTATAGAGGCTTTTAGTTATCCAAGTAACCTGAAGGTTGGTTTACCATTTAACCTTATGAAAATAGCCGCACGAGAAAGCTGATCATACTCTTTCCTGTACATATCTGATTGTGATTCTGATCTGGGAGCATAGGTCTTTGACTCTCACTTTTTATGGGTCATCATAAAATTAGATGTATGATGAAAGCCAGATGCCACAGGCATGCTCAGTGCAGGCCGACATATAAAACGGCAGATGATATCTTGAGAAATAATGACTGTCTGACTTCAGAATCATCATTTAGCCGATCTGTGCACACATGACTGATACTGTCTGTAAATTATGTGAATGATATTGACCTGGGCTGCAAGTGTGTTGTGTGAGGGAGAGAGAATCAGAGAGATAGAGAGAGAGAGAGAGAGAGAGAGAGAGAGAGAGAGAGAGAGAGAGAGAGAGAGAGAGAGAGAGAGGGAGAGATCTCACTTTCTTTTGCATCCAGTGGTAAAGATCCTCAGAGAGTGTGTGTGGTGTGTGAAAGAGAGATAAATATAGAGACAGACCTACTCATGTATAGCACACCATAGACCCAGCATGGAGCCATGAGGTCACTGTAGCTAACAATTAAGTCTGGTTTAGCATCCTACAAAGCACATGACTAAATCATCACACACTTATGTCAAACTATGTCATGTGGATCTTACGTCTGATTTCCATCTATCCAGAGAATATTTTCTTCACCGCATACAGCAAATATTGCCGGTGGATAAAAGAATTCTCATACACTAGTCATGATGACATAGTCAACTAGTGTAGCCTGAATTTTATTTCAGACTGCAAGCCTAACATACTGACTACTCATTCTAGTTCTTCTTTTCTCATCTCTTCTTCATTTTATTTTACAGTAGCATCATATGCACTACTACAAATTTATAAATTAAAATCCAGATTTTATGAAAATTAGGCCAAAAATGAAGCATCTGGGATTCCCAGGGTAAAAGTATGCTTTCAGTATTGTTAGAAATGTTTTTATGTTCTAAACAAATAACTAGTTTTCTACAGTGATGTTAAACACTTATGCTTAGTAAAAATGGAGCATAGCTATTAGTAAAACTTAATAGGAATTAATAGCTATTTCTGTACAATATAAAAAACTCAGGCGCACTTACATCACTACAGTTCATCTTGTTGTGACTCCACATCACTTCCCTTCACAGTCAGGAACAGGAACATGGCAGACGTTTTTTCACTATTAAAGCATCTAATTTTTCTTAGGAATCCTGGATGCTTCAACTTTTGTTTAATTTACATAAAATCTGTATTCCTGAGATTTGTAATTAGAGCTCTGATTTTCTGTCTTTGAATTATAAGTTTAGGAAGGCACATTTTACCTGCACAATTTTCAAAATAGGAAAGCAAACACGTGCCAATATGTGTATGTATATGGTGTATTGAGATACACCAATATCGTGTATCTCAATACACCATAAGAAAAAATTTTTTAATGTGATTTGCATTCATCTTATCACCTTCCAAGCTCCATACAAAAAATGTCCAGTGCTACTGTGGTGTCACATCATCGTCAAACCGGAAAGAGCACTTAAAAGTTTTGTACAGATGACAGCGGGTAACGTTTTAAATATGTCAAAATAGAGTAAAAAGACATTAGTAAAAAAGAAATCCACAGAACTGATTGAATTACGAAATACAAATCTCAAAAATACAGATTTTATCTAAATTAGGCCAAAGGTCTAGCATCCAATATTCCCAAGGAAAAGCAGATGCTTTCACAGTCCTGGTTACATAATTGCACTTTTTTCACAGTTATAGAAGGGGAATTATTTTATAATCACACTATCCGATGTCACACAGATGTGGATAGGGTCTTTTTTGAGTCCATCATCTCTGGCTTGTTCACTAGAGATAAATTGATAGACTTTAGAATTTAAATTTATATTCTGAAATTATAGCAATTTGTAAAGCTGCTTTGAGACCATGTTCATCGCTACACAAATAAAATTGAGTTGAATTAATTTAACTGTCGGTGGCTTAGTGGTTAGCACGTGTGGTTAGCACGTTTGCCTCACACCTCCAGGGTTGAGGGTTGGATTCCCGCCTCCGCCGTGTGTGTGGAGTTTGCATGTTCTCCCCGTGCCTCGGGGGTTTCCTCCGGGTGCTCCTGTTTCCTCCCCTGGTCCAAAGACATGCATGGTAGGTTGATTGGCATCTCTAAATTGTCTGTAGTGTGTGAATGAGAGTGTGTGTGCCCTGCAATGGGTTGGCACTCTGTCCAGGGTATATCCTGCCTTGATGCCCAATGATGCCTGAGATAGGCACAGGCTCCCTGTGACTCGAGAACAGTTCGGATAAGCGGTAGACGATGAATGAATGAATAATTTAATTGCCATGTGAACAGAGAAAACAGTAAACAGTTTAAATGTAATGAGTGACTCAACTGATAAGAGTAACGAAACTGATACGGCTGATGTCAGTGATGCAAATGACTGGTCATTCCATATCATAAACATATCATTATTGAATAAATGTATAGCATATGAAATATTAGAACTAAAATATTTAGTTTATTGCATATTTAATTCAATGCTATGAAGTTGCTTTTAGACAAATTGTTGGGGTTTTTCAGTGGAATTAGAGTCACTTTTGGGTTTGTTTGCTTGGTTTTTTTTTGGAGACATGTCCAAAATAGTACAACATTTCATTTCAGTAAAGCCTGTGATTTTTAGAACTATATATTGTAATGTAAAGTATAGAAAATGTCAGACATTTCAGCATGTGAAGGTTGTTCCCAGATCACTTGTGCCTTTCCATTGATTGCCTGAAAGAATGATCTATAAGGTAAATATTCCACATGGAACAGCAACAGGAATCCTTTTTTCTTTATTGACGTACTTCTTCAGGGCTTCTCTGACATGATTAGCCCATATTACCTAATGTCCCATAATACCTGAATTTACAATATTTATTTCAACATTCTTAGTATTCCTGGCACAGTGCACAAGAGTTGATCAAGAATTTGGTGCCAATACATTGTGCGAAATGCTTTGCGAAGCGTGTTTAAGGAGTGTGTAATGAGTGAACCCCTGTAAATGTGTTTGGAATTTAGTGCCAAAGGCTTAAGCAAAACACGTCTGAGCTTCGATTATTGAGCATCATGTGCCAGGGAGCAATAACAGCGCATACACAGTCGTGAAAATCTGTAACTGAATCCAAACACAGCTGTGTCAAAGCTCATGCAGAACTCCAGCACCTTGATTGGCTCCCAATTTTTCAAGGAAGTCACTCTCCCGAGGACATTAGCGAAGGCTGCAGAGTTTGTGCACTCATTTGCTGAATGCGTGTTGCTGACAGTGTGCGGATGCAGAGAGGGAGAAATGGCGGGTTGTTAGCAAGGATAGACGAGTGTAAGGTTCTCGGAGGGATGAGCAGGCAGTGATGCGGGCACAGGATGCTAGTTAGCACGCGGCGGTGTGTCATCAGGTGGCAGGAGTTGAAGCAGATGAGCCCCTCATGGTGATGAGCCCTGAGATTCATGAATAAAAGATGGAGCCTGAGAGTGTGCACATGTGAAAGAGAGAGGGTGAGCGAGAGTGCCTGTGTGTGAGAGAAGGAGAGGGAAACAGATGTAGTGAGTATGCATTTGTTTTGTGTGTGTGTGTGTGTGAGAGAGAGAGAGAAGTGAGGAAAAAGAAAGGGCAGAGTGTGTGTCCATGGTAGGTCTAGACCATCTCACCAGATGCTCTATTAGTGGAACAGTTTAGTCCACACAAGGAAACAATAATGTACACAAGCACAGCTTCCTGGAAAGAAAGATTCCTACAGGTGAGTGCAGGATGTTTTTATGCCTTTAGGACAAAATGAAACAAATTCATATACACCAGCCAGCTTTTATCTTTCACCCAACTGCCAGCCAGTGAGGGTGAAGATGAAGGCTAGCACGTGAAACATGTCCTCTGAGACACGTGAAGAGAACCAACCTCATATTTCTGAATTGCTGCTCATGCTGCATAACATGGCAGCATTAGACACAGAGAAACGTGTCCTCTATTTGCCCTCTTCCACATCCATGAACTCTCAGATGCCCAGGATTGGATAGTGTCAGTCATAGTTTGCCCAATAAATTGACAGGGACAGAGAGTATAACATCCCTTCCACACAGGATGCATCACCAAAATTTCCAAAAAAGGAAAGCTGTGGCATTATCAGGATTCAAATTCTAATTCAATCTTGTTATAATAGCGTCACTAGGGAGCATCACAGTTGTAATGTTTTAATGCCAATATTAAATATGAAATTCAGCACTGATGTAAGAGCAACCAGGCTTGTGTGACATTTACCTCAGGAGATGAGACTAGAAGTATTGGTGTGGATAATGCCTGTATCCAAAGTGCTTAAATAAGGCACAGAGGCTTAGTGGTTAACACATCTGCCTCGCACCTCTGGGATTGGGTGTTCGATGTCTGTGTGTGAAGTTCATGTTCTCCCTGTGCTAACGAGGGTTTCCTCTGTTTAATATGGTTTTCTTCCTCAGTTCAATTATTGTCCACAATGGCAGTGTGTGTGCAAGTTGGTGTCCACTGTCTTGTGCCCCAAGTCCCCTGAGATAGACCCCAGGTTTCCTGTGACCTTGCATAGGTTAAGCAGTACAGAAGGATGGATGTATGGATGGGTGTGCTTTTGTCTTTCAGTGGCATTAGAATGAATGTTCAAATTGTTTGAAGGCTACCTGAAGTGAAATGCTTGAACCTGCTGGCAAAAGTGAAACATAATTCAGTTCAGGTAAGCCTCAGAATTTCATATAATAGAAAATGACTTTAGGTTTTTCCCCAGGCCTCCAAACATATAGGTTAGGAGGTGTGTATGTAAAAAAAAGAGTATGGGCAACGAAAAACAGAGTGTGTGTGTTTGAAGGGTAGATAAAGGAAAAGTCAAAAGAGAAAAATGGGTAGATGTGTTTGAAAGAGCTTGAACTTGTTTGTGGACAAATATTTTGTTAATGTGTAAAATAAAGAGAGGCAGAGAGTGTGTATATGTGAGAGAAAAGAGTTTTAGTGTGTATAAGAGATAGAGGAAGTGTGTGCTAAGTCTGAGACAAAGACAGATTGAGCCGTCATTCTGTTTGTAGGCTTCAGTTTATATATTACATGTTAGTATGTATCCGCTGACTCGGTTTCATCTCAATCGTCCATGTCACTGCGCTGTTCAGGT
The DNA here is from genome assembly GCA_033459395.1 of Hemibagrus guttatus. NCBI lineage: Eukaryota > Metazoa > Chordata > Actinopteri > Siluriformes > Bagridae > Hemibagrus > Hemibagrus guttatus. The sequence goes on along the minus strand of JAUCMX010000010.1, from coordinate 15,959,433 downwards.
GCTCTTGACTCTGATGGGCCGAGCTGGAGGCGTTATAAATAGAGAACGGATGACCTCCTTCTCACACACCATTACCGTCACATCTCACAGCAACCTCAATTGCACAGTTCGGCTCTTTCATTTATTTCAGACATTTACATGGAGTTATTTGGGAGATGAAATGATAGAAAGTACCATAAGAGTGTGTGACACTTAGAAATGGAAGGATATAGAGTCTAACGCTAAAGAAATACATTCAAATCTAAATCCCTTCATACAATAATATATTCATCTTTAGTAAATGTTTTGTCCTAAAGTGGGTTCAAAGTCTATGTCCCATGAATACTCACTGGGAAGACACCTTAGCAGGAACACCAGTTCATCACATGAGGCAAATGCTCTACCATGGAGCATGTACATTAAAGAACATCCCAGCTTTGGATGTTTTGGGTGAGCGGGTTGCAGGGATACAGCAGCCCAGGAGCAGAGAGGTTTAAGGGCAGTTGATGCTTGGGCTTGAACCACAGCCTCCTAATCAACAACCAAGAGCCACTTGAGCTAACCATAACTTCACATCACCCACCTAAATGCCAGTGAAGAAACTTGCCAGGTAACAAGGTGAGATCTGTTCTGATTGATGTATATTTGATTCACTATGACAAGCTGGAAACTCAAGCTAAGCTATGCACCATGATCTAGAGTATGATTAGACCCCTTTTGATGGAACTCGATGCTGCGTCATGGCTGACACTATGGGAACGCTTCTATGTAAAAGTTGTGTCTGAAGCTCTGTGTGAAATCACACCAATTTATCGGCTCAGGTAGGTCATGTGATGAAGTGGAGCGCGCCAGCAACACCATAAAAAGGCATCTACGTCACATTACTACAGCTTCTTTGTTTTCAGGAAGCACTCTGTGTATGTTTGTGTCGATTGGTTGCACTTTCTGTCTAGACTAGAGAAAAAGAAGATATATGTATATAAAAGATCGGAAAGTGTGTACATACGTGCCCCGCTACATTTTGGGGGATGACTCGCACTTTTTCTGCGTTGTTTGTTTGATAGTGGAGTGTACATGCGTGGCTTTCAAGGGAGCCGGCTGTGTGCACTGCGAAACTTTTCCTCTTTATAAACTCCACTCTCGCTTGGCTATTTTCTCCAGCCAAGCGCCTGAGCCTTGTGACTCTGGTCCCGCGTTTGCTGAGGCAACGCACCGACCTAGATCATGGGTCTCGCAGGTCGAGTTAGTGGAGGCAGAACAAGAGACGGATGATCTCCTTTCTCTTCCCCTCTCCCCCGAATCGGATTTCCCCACTTCAGCTCTGGGAGCTTGTTTTGTGATTTCTCCCGACCCGAACGAGGAATTATTATCTTCATCTGACGCTGAGGAGCTTGATGTGGGCGAAGATGAGCGGTATGTCACTGAATTGCTTCTTGAGAGAAAGCAATGCTTTCAAGTTTCGCACTGTTGCTAAGCTCATTCTGCATTCGCTTGCTTGTATTTCCAGCCAAGCATTTGTGCCGAGTGGCTCGAGTCCTGTGTCTGTCAAGGCAGCACGCCGGATTTGGTCATTGTTTCACAGCTTTGTGAGTTCGTCCTCTCAGCTGACTCTAATACCTCCACCTCGGCTCCAGGAACTCACTTTGCAAATTCTCCCAACCTAGATGAGGACATAATGCTATCTGCATCGGAGTCTGAGGAGCTCGTTGTGGGCAACAAGGAATGAACAGCATTCTGTGGTGTTCGAAAGCTCCTGGAGGTGATCACACATGCTGTTGCAAAGCTTAGCTTAGTTTGGCATGATGAAAGGTTAGTGTTGTTCGCCATGAGCTTGATAATCTCTGACTAACTTCACACCGCCTTTCACCTCCGTCTCCCATTTTATTGATTTATTTCAAACCTCCACACTGAGGTGTTGAGGATGTGGAATAATCCTCATTCTGCCTGACTGTTCTCCTCAGCCACTGCTGACTATTCAGCCATTGTGGACTTTGATGAACAGGGGTATGCGGCGATGCCTAGGGTTGAAGAGACGCTTACAGGCTATCTCTCCTCTTCACTGGCTGCATGGAGAATGTCTGCATTCCCACTGAGGTCCTGTCAGGCCACATCGGCCTTACAGGGAAGGCCTACAGTACTGCAGGTTAAGCTGTTGCAGTGCTGCACACAATGTCAGTTTTGCAGTCGTACCAAGCTGACCTGCTAAAGGAGCTCAGGGTTCTCAGGGATGCCCCTTTAGGGCCATTTAAACTGCTGCCTACCCCGCCACCTCCGGTGCTTCAGGGGTTCAGCCATGACCACCCATGCTCCTGCTGCTTATGTGTTGCCACCTCCTGGGTTAGCCCCTGCCAGCTTACTGTTTCAGGGCACTACGAGGTAAGCACAGCAAGAGGCTAACACCTCTCTCAGATCACTTGGCAGTGTGGAAGCTTCTGCCAGGGGCACCACAATGGGTTCTGTAGGTAAAGGCTACAGAATCCAGTTTGCCTCCCATTCTCTTTCTTTCAGGGTGTGCTGCCCACTGTTGTTGGCACAGACCAAACCTCGTTCCTCCATGAGAAACCTCTATCGCATCTGGGAAAGGGGCTGTAGAGTGCATTCCCCTCCCAGATCGAGCTGGCATGTCTTGGTTAACAAGAAGGATGGGAGCTACACCCAATTTTAGACCTGTGTTCTCCGAATTGTATGCTGAAACATACAAGTCCAGGATGTTAACACTCAAGGTCACATTGTAGCAGATCATTTCCGAGGACTGATTTGCGATGTTAATCCTGAAGGGTGCATATCTTCACATTTACATCCCGTCAAAGCACAGGAGACGAACCGTGCCAGTGCCGGGTTCTCTTTTATCGCTCACCCTGACAGAGTGCATGGAGACTGCTCTGGCATCATTGCACCCCGGGGCATCCATGTACTCAATTATCCAGATGACTGGCACATCTTGGGTCAGTCAAGGGTAGTGACAGCCAGGCATTGAGATGCCATGCTTGCCCACATTTAGGCCTCAACCCATTGAAGTGTGTGCGTTCTCCCTCTCTGAGAAACACCTTCTGGGGAATAGTTTGGGATTCAGCCATGATGCGGGCACATCTTTCAAAAGATGCCCCCCTCTCGGGCTGGGGAGCGGCCCTAGATGGCTGTCCTACCCATGGCATTTAGGAAAGCTCCTGTCTCTCATGGCATTCAGATTGCCTGAAGATGTGGGCTATGTTTCTAGTGCTGAAACACTTTCTCCTAAAACTCAGGGGCTACCTTTGGAGGTCCCCTTATTCAATTATTAGGGCGGTCTGTTCAGGTTGGTGCACCAGATCTGGCCCTAGGTAGAGATCAGATTTCTCAGATTTTTACACTCCAGAGCACATGATCAGGAAGCAGGCCTCCTGCTGAGTCAGGGGCTGAGGTCTGGGGAATGTCATGTCCACCAGTAGGTGGTGGAATGCATATGGCAATTTTTGGCTGGGCAGAAGTGGATATGTTCGCCTCTGAGGAGTCAACCCACTGTGCCCTGTGCCTTTCTCTTATCCCTTCTGGATGGTGTTCTTTGGTAGATTCCTGTAAGGAGGAGCCTCCTCTCTCAGGTGCATTGCCGATTCTCCCCCCACCCTGAGATTTAGAACCTCTGGTCTGGCCCCTGAGGGGGACCAGTTCCTAGACTCCATTCTCCCAACTGAGGTTGTGGAGACTATTTTGAACTTTCGCCTCTGGTGTAATCAGCATTGTCAGAATCTAGTTCACTGCCCAATTAGTACAGTGCAGGTGCACGAGTTTGGCGGAGCAGGAGAGACTGCACCTGCTGTGGCCAGTTTGGGTTCTTGGGACTTACAGCTATTGCTTGAGCGCAAGGCATAGGTCCTCTCACTTTTCGTCACCCTGGCAGCCACAACAAACTGGCGTGCTCCGCTTCGTCACATGGCCTACCCAAGCCGATAAATCGGCGTGATTTCACACAGAGCTTCAGACACAACTTCCACATAGAAGCATTCCCATAACGTCAGCCATGACGCAGCGTCTCATTCCCTTTTCAGGGAACCGGGTTATATACGTAACCTGGTGTAGTTATTACCATATTCAAAATAATCATTCTCGTTGTGTACATTAAAGAAGTAAATCTAAAACCGTTGGGCAAAAAAACAGAGATGGTACGTCTTGGTTTATAAAATACTTTGACTAATTACAAGATAAGCTTTAAAAGCTGCAAAATCTTTACAAAAGCTGTAAAAGTAAAAGCTGATGGCTAAAGTGAAGCACTTACTGAAAATGAATAAATGAAAGCAGGAAACATATTGTGGAAGTATGATTCTAATTGTTTGTGTTGGACCATCAGATTATCACAAACATGCATTATGCAAAAATGTGCATTTGGTAGATGCTTTTATTCAAAAAGTCTAATAGGCTAAATCTAATTTCAGTATAAATCTATTAAGGTTTAATGGCCTTTGCTTAAAGGCCCGACAGTAGCAGTCATAGGATTTGAACTCGGCACCTTTGGTTTTTCTAACCCGCTACCACTATCCCAAACAATGCTTCTTGCTCAGTTACACACATCCTCTTAACAATCCAGACTGAGACAGATGAGCAAAGGTCTAAAACTGGCCGTGTGGCACAGCTGGCATCCTTCCTGCTACTTCTGATGACACATTAAAGGAAGTTGAGCTCAATGGAAAACACAAAGTAATAAAGAAAAACTCTGGCTCAGCTTCAGAGATGTCTCACATGATCTTTTGCTCCATCGTCAGGCAGCGATCCAATCCAGGAGGCTGAGTTACTCGGACCGAGGGCATATGTTCTGAATTTGGACGAAGCACTTGTCAGCTCTTTTTCCAGCAAGAGTGCTGGAATTGTTTCCTCACAGTGAGGTTTTATGAGGGCCGGTTTACATGTTTCCATCTGAACCCGATCATTAAGGCCCGTTCGCTATGCGGTTATTATCAAGCAACGCCGGCGAAATTTCTTACAGTCAGTCTTTCCATGCAAAAACCACACAACACTTCAACTGCTGCACTACGGGCTAAAATATAAAACCAGTTCTTGGAAAATACTTTTGACTCGTGGGCACTTCGGGTTTGTCAACATCATGACTTTGCTGGTTTTGTTTCTTTTTATATTATATGAGCTGCTGTGACATAAATATGGTCATGTTTGTGAACTAGCGTAGAAGTAGATAGCATGGAGCAGCTGTTTTTCTGGGGGTTTTTTTTGAGCTTAAGAAAACAAGAATGGAAATTATAGGACTAAAGTAAAAAAAAAAAAAAAAGAAGAAAGAACATAAATAAGAAGGCAAGTCAGTGTATGGATAAAAAAAAGTACCAAGGAGTTATAGGAATTATGTTTTTTGTTATGTCTCACCATCCCGGCCTCTTTTAGTCCTGTTTTTAATATATACTCATCCACTTCTCCATGCAAAGTATCAGATGAGTCATAACAAAACAATAAAGTCTGGATATATAAAAACATACATAGATGTTACACGTTTGAAATATTAATTTACTTTTTCCTGTCTGATTGCTCTTACATTAAATTGTACTTCCTACTGGGTAAATATCATCCCTGAATTCTACATCAGTAAATGTAGGAGCCCTAAAAATTTTAGAGGCTTCAAGTGAGATAAAGTGACACAATTGAATATTCAATAAATAAACTTCCTGAAACACACACACAGTGATTCACTTCCTCTTGATATTTATGAACTAATCTGGAATAACATTTAGAAAAAACATACTTACATCTATCCATTTTCTGTATGGTTTATCTTACACAGGGTCACAGGGAGCATGGAGACTATCCCAGAGACACAGGGCACAAGGAAGGGACTCCAACCCATCACAATCACAAACATTAACACAGACAATGTAGAGATGCCTAGAATACTATAATCTTTGAACTTGGTAGAAAACCAGACTACCCAGTGGAAACCCCTGAGGCACTGGGAGAACATGTAAGCACCATGAACACAGGGCAGAATCAAACATCCAAAGTCCAAATCTCTCTCTCTCTCTCTCTCTCTCTCTCACAGCACATCACAGAAATGCTGAGCTACCTTACACATACATACATTAACCCCTTCAGGCCTGAATTGTTTTCAGGCACAAGGGGAAAAAATGTATTTCCTTAGTGATGTCTTCAAAAAAAAAAGCAGGAATCAACTATTTATTTTTATTCACTTATGTAAATACTTAAACTGTCAACAGATATTCAAAGTAACAGTTTACACAATAAGCCGTGTTTGGTGTACTATTCAGTTGGCTAATTAGCCACATTGCTAATAACTAACAAGTAAGAGAAGCTACCATTTTAGCATTGTGCCACAGGTGTGCATCAAAATACATAATTTCACTCAGTGATATGTACCAAGTACAATAGTAATTTTTAAAAAATAAGGTTAAGAGTAAGATTAACTTTTACTCACAGCTGATTGGAAATTTAAGAAAGTCACTTTTAATGTGTCCAAGTTTATCCACAAAGTGCCAATGTGGCTGCATGTTTTTTATTGCAACCAATCACAAGCCGTCATTGAATTAAGTCCAGGATGAACTACTTAAACAGGTGCAATCAGGTATTGCTCATGATTGGTTGAAACAAAAACCTGTAGCCACACCTTTCTTTTGCAGATCAGATTGAACAGCAATGGTCTAATGCTACCTTCAAACTTTGTACTGAGTCTGATGTTTACTCAGATTGACACCAGCTGTAAGGTCTTTTTAGAGACAGTGCCAAGTAACCACTCACTGGTGTTTCTGGGTGTACAGGTTTAGCACAGTTTCTTCATGCATGCTTAACTAACAACGTTCAGCGCAACAAAACTATATCTTCAGCATCACACAGTCAATTCACGAGCATGCAAAGAGAAGCAAGAAGAAGCAGTCAGAGGTACAGTATTAAGTTGTCTGGTTTCACTTTGACACACTGCCACACCCTAACACCTTTCTGAACCAAACAAAACCCTCCATAACACCCACCACTGTACATCCATCACTGCACAACTGTGCTTTATAATGCTGCTTTGACACTCCTGATCATGCCGCCACACTTTTCGATATTTTTTAAGCTAGCCATTTGTATGATAGAGTAGATCCTACAGTTTATAGTCAAATATATTTGTACTGGTTTTCTACCTAATACTGTATTTTATGTTCACTATTGTGTATTTCTGTACTCCGTTATTTGTGTTGCAGTAAAGTCCTGAAGAAATGACCTTGTGTTCCAAAATATTGAACATATAAACTCATAAATAAAAGAATGACAATAAAGACCCTGTCCTGAAACACATAACAACCCTCAACCTATACGCAGGTGAATCTGAACTGCACTAATCAGCAAATGAATAGACAACAATAAGATGATTGATAAGGCTCCTGCACTTTAGAGCAATCACTTCATGTCTAGACAGCATTCACATGAATACTGTTCCCAGAGGTGGTGTGACGTACTCCTTTATTTTTAGCAGTATTCAGCACTAACTCTACTTTGAGATTTTATTCACAGTTCTTGCCGAGAACATCTCAAATATGATGACTTCTACATATTTATTATGTATGCCAGACAGCGTCACAGTCTCCAGCATCACTTTGGCACCTCTGGAAACACTACAGTAATGCCGATGTTGCTAAATAGAAGAATCCTAGCAGGCAGTGGAGAGAAAAAAAATAGACATTTATTACAAAGTACTAGCCGCTAAAGTATATCAATGAACGAGGTGAATATATATATATTTTTTCTTTTCCTTGAGCTGTGTACCAAGCAACAGTAAGAACAGTGAGGTAAAATTCCACTCCTAATAAAAACCACGACTGCTTAATAATTAGCAGCTGCCCTAATCGACCAGAGACTACAGTCCCGCTCACATGGTTTCTGTTGGCTCATAAGATCTAGGCTTGTGGCTTGTGAATTCGCAGGTCAAAATTAGATAAAGCAAGTCTGTGAAAAGCAAAAGCAACAATAATGCCTTTCTCATGTCTGAGTTTTATTCTTATTAGGAATTTTCCTAACTGCTGAAGAAACACATGTGTAGTCTTCAGAAATCCTCTGTATCACCGTAGCAATGATACAGCTAAACCGTAAATGTTGGCACCTCTGCATTACTTAGGTACTTCCTAATCCTGATTTAGCAGCACAAACAATGGAAAAGGGAACTGGAACCATTCTTACAAAGCCAAAACCTAAACAAAACAAACCAGGTGTTCTGGCATAAGGTGGAAAAAATGTTTCCATATTGAAGACGGAGAATACTAGCAATGTTAGTTCTGTTATGTCAGATTACAACAAAAACAAGTCTGAGTAACGTATGAGTGTGTGATGATTTAGCCATGCAGTTTGCACAATTCTAAACTGACTATAGACGGCCCTTATTTGCTGGCAATTCATTAGCTTTTGAGCCAGTATTAACATAGCAAAACTAGTTTCAACAGGAATTGATTTTTTGGTCTAAATGGTTTAAACACATTTTATTTTGTAAAAAAAAAAAAAAAAAATGGAAAGAGACATTAATTAAGATGTCATTAACTAATGTCTAGTTTGCTGGATACTTGTAAAAGTTAAAACATTTCATTTGACATCCTTATTCAGAGCAACTTACATTTTATATCATTTTATAAAACTGAGGGTTAAGGGCCTTGCTCAATGACCCAGCAGTGGCAGCTTGGTGGACCTGGGATTCAGACTCACAACCTTCTGATCAGTAGTTTTAATATTTGAACACTGCAGTTGTACCATTTTGCTTTGGAAACTGATATGATTAACTGTAATATGACTATTGCATCACTTGCACTACTGACTTTTTCTGCCTGTAGAAACAGCACATTTTTTATGTATATGAAAATCTATGTATATGCAATTATATATAGATTTATTTGGACACTTTGTGACACTTAGCAAGCCAAAGCTGGATTGTGATTAGTTCCCCAGTGGCATCTTACAGCCAGTTTATCCCTAAAGAACGTTCCACTTTTTATGCATTGCGTACATAAGCAATTCATCACAAAGAAGAGTTGCTATAAAAGATAAAAGCTTTGCACTGTTATAACTAATATCCTCCCAGATAACAGGCTAAATATGGATCATTAACACATATAACCTTAAGCCATATTACACATAGCGTAGATAACAAAACTTTATTTCAGGATACATTTCAATACGTATGTTCTGAATGCATCTGTAAACACTTCTAGCTGTTAAAACTAATGCATGCCCATAGTGCATTGTGGGTAATAGACACAACATGTGGGTAAAGAACAGGACACTATCAGGAAGTCAAATTCGATGTGGAAGTGCAGAGCATACTTCATGTCTATTACAAGTCCCTGAAGTTGTAATAAAATTCAGTATATAACTCTATATTGACTATAAATTCTATTTACACAGAATGTCAGTTAACATTGTATAATATAATGACAGGAGCAAACACACTTCTTTCATGTACCATTTTATTGGACTTATATAGAAATACTTAAAAAAACATGAAGTAGCACCATTACTTAAGTTTTACTTTATCATGTAGAACTTTAAATGTCAGAAAAATAAAACTCTTGATACATTTTTCAAATCTTGTTTCAGCAAATATAATATTAGTATTTGACCATGAGGTTAAAGGCCTTTTTTATCATAAAATAAAATATACTTTGTTTTTAAACTTTGCTCAATAAAGTACTTTTACGCTCAAGTAACTTCACCTACATATACATAAACAAGTGGTAAACAAACGTATTAAAATAGAAATACTAAAACTATAGTGGTGCAACAGAAGTCTGTAATACCCACTGGAATCTAATTCATACAAATTTTTAGAAAGCATAAATGGTTTCCTTTTGTCCAACTTACTAAGTTTTATACATTTGAATGCTTCGTAATAATATAGAATAAAATATGCTTTATATTACTGAATAAAAAATATGCTGGGTGAAACGGATTTAAAAGATTTTTTTTGCTGAACTTAGAAACCCTCAGTCCCAACAGAATACTGTTAAATGCAGGTACACACCATGTTTTCAGACGTCCATCCACATTTTCCGTGTGATATTAAAATAATACAGTGTTCGTTGCCCGAAGGCCATACTAAAAAATAAACCATATTTGAACCCAGCTACAAAAAAGTTCACTGAACTTAAATTAAAATATCTGTAAACATCTTTGCCATATGAAATATAATCTTTCAAGTCAAAAAAGAATAAAATACTTCAATCTGTATTAATGTCATTAATATTTAAAACGTGTGGATTTCGTTGGTTTGTTTGTTCTATACATATATATGCAGGATATGTTATCACTCCGCCTCGGATTGTTTTGTAGTCGCTGCAGTATCGTCGCTGCTGAAAGTCTAGCAGCGTGTTTTTCCGATCCATTGGTGAAATCGAAAGGCCTGACTTTGTTAACAGTCTACACGCTGACTCACGTACCTTTGGCCAGACTTTTTGCGGCCCTTCTCCGGACTTTGCGGAAAAAACTTTGTCTGCGTACGCTGTACTAGAACTATGTAGATTACTAGGCTTTTAAATACATTTAAAACATGCATTAGAGGTTGAAATTTATTCGTCCCGAGCTACAGTATAAGCAAATGACACCAGAGCCCTCGTTCGGCTTTCACTTTTTTGGATACTGCAGCTTCACATACATATGTATATACACGTATGATAGACGCGTTATTATTATGAGTTTCATAAAGCCATAACAGGAGTTTGTGGTTAAATGTTCCGTCGTGGTGCTATCTTTGTTGCTATCATAGTCATGTCTTTGTCATCGTTTTTTCAACTGTTTATTTAATTATGAAAATATACGTATTGCCTGAGTAACTGCAGCGTGGCAGACGGGGCATTCAGGGTCATTGCGCTCGCAGATGCGGTTGGCACACTCCATGCAGAAGAGGTTATGGCCGCATGGCACGAGGGCGGCGATCACCTCGCTCTCGAAGCACACTGAACAGTCCCGGCTGCCTTTACGGCTCGTTCCCGAGGAAGAGGAAGAGGAGGAAGAGGAAGATGACGAAGACGAGGAGGATGCAGACGAATCTGAGGGCAGTCCCGGAAGATGGGAAGCCATGTTATAGCCTGGGAAATTTAAGGAGCCTCCACCCGGGTCGCTGCGTACTCTCCGGGCCAGTGGATGTTCGCTGATCCCGCCCACGTGATGAAGGGGCGGGGACAAACGAGGCTGGGTGGAGCAGTTCATCCCATTCAGCCGCCTCTGATTGGCCAGAATCCCGTTAGCGTTAGAGGAAGCATTGGAAGGGAATATGGAGGACGATGTAGCACTATTTGTTAAGCTCATGCTACGCTCGTACTGAGACCAAATCAAACCGGGCGCCGGGTCAAATCCGGGCGAGGAATCGAATGGGAGATCAGCGCAGTCAGGAGATACAATCTCGCCGCCATAAACAAACGAGTTGCCATTGATATTCAGGTTGTTGTTGTTGTTATTGTTGTTGTAGCTCAGTGCAGGACTCGGAGGGCTGTAATTGGTGCCGAAGTATGAGTCAGTGGAGGCGCTACCTAGAGAGCTGGAGCTGTCGTTGCGATAGCTGGCAAAGGGCTTGCGTCCCAGGCTGGGAGTGGCGCTGGCACTAGCACTTGCACTCGTTTTGCCCCATAGACTGGCATGATGACTGCTGGTGCTAGCTGCGTGCATTTCAAAGCCCACGTCTGTGCCATTGGCGTGGAAGTCATTATCGTCAGTGGCACTGGCGAACTCGATCAGCCCAGCACCTGTGCGCATGGCAATGTGTGCCTCGATCTCATCACGTGCCCGATCCACATTCTCTGGCATGCCTGTTACCTCAAACACCGGCTCCTTGTCTCGGCTCGGGGTCACAATATAGGTGTGTGTCTGTTGTTGGATGCGCTTGATCGTGGCCCCTTTAGGTCCCACCACCAGCCCCACAACACGGTATGGCACTCGAACCTGTATGGTGGTTTGACCTGGTAGGTTGGGTGGCCCAGGCACGTTGCCACTCCCATTCATGCTGCTGTTTTTGTTTCGTGAAGCTCGGATCATGGAGAAATGCTCAGCTGCTGAGATGATTTCCCTCCGTGCCATGGCTACATCTTCCCTCCTGCCAGTCACTACGAACACGGGCTCCTCCCCTCGCACCGGAGTCTTAATGTAGGTGTTGGTTTTGGCACGCAGGGCTTTAATCTTGCAACCTAAATTCCACAAATTAAAAAGTAAGAATTAAAAACTAAAATAATGAGTGCATATGGAAAAAGTTAGATGCTGGGGGCTGCATGATGTGGCAAAAAAATCATATTCATCCATTAATATCATATTGCATCATACATGATGAGTCTGTGTTAAAACAAAGTGTACTATAAAAGCAGTGATTTGTCACCCAGACTAACTTGTGTCAATTTGATCAAAATGTGCAGCAAATTTTGTCTGGTACAGTATTGCGATATATTGTGCAGTCCTGTAGTATATACTGTAAGTGAGCACGCCTTTTTACAGCAGTCACACAAAGGACGGGACAGACAAAAGTAGCCGAAACAGACAAAGTGGTCAAGCAAAACATGAAAAGAATGTAAAAAAAAATCTAAACATTATCAACATGGTATGTGATGATAAAGGAAAGCATGCTACATGCAAATGCTTGCAGGTTGTAGACAGATGTGTGCTTTTAAATCTAGGAACAACGATTCACTTAGTTGTTGCACGGCATAAATTCAAAGCACATGCTCAGCTACATGACACACAGTGGTCCAGGTCAAAAATAGCACAGAGGAAAAAAAATCTGGATTTTCCCTGCTTTCACATTGCACTCAGACAAGAAGGGTGTGCTTTTGGTCCACTTTCTGACTAAACTCCAAACTGACAAGACAAGAAAACAATAATACTGCAGTTCCTAGAAGCTGTGCGTAAATTCCCCACTAAAAAGTGAGACAGGAAGGAATCAGAAGTGTTAAAGCAAGACTATACAGACAAACAGCTGGCACTGTCTGACCCTCTCAGTCTAAGTAGGCTATCACTCTGGTCTGCTGTGTCTCAGCAACTCCTCAATCACCTTTTTATTTCAGCTGCAGAGCCAAGTGCGCTTCATCAATGTAGGCTACTGTGTCAACATGGAACAATAAAAGTAGACCCTAATACTAATAATAATTAATAATAATAAGAAGAAGAAGAATACATCCCATCACTGTGCATAGTGGAGTGCAGTTAAGCGTCTCTCTGTTTTTGTTTGTTTGTTTTTTAATGAAAAGGAAAAGCAAGGAAGAATAACATGACAAAGAGAGTGAAGACCAAAGCATGGTGCGGTCTGATCCAAGCTGGTGTAAGCTGCAAAGCAACTCCCTTCCTTTTGTGAAGACCAAAATAAAGCAAGACCATGCACCAGACTACTGTGTGTGATTGCATGTAAATATTGGCCCCCTTATAGAGTGAATGCCACACAAGGCACACCTTGCATACACAGCATGCAGCAAATTTGCATATGGAGTAATAATAATGATAACAACAATAATAATAGACATGACTCCTAATGAGGCATGGTCATCTGAAACAACAAAGAGGAGCTCACCTTGTCTGCCCACGATCTCGGCCACATGCTCGGAGCTGGGCACGGGCACACACTCGGTCATGTTCACGCTCTTCTTCCGGGGTTCGTTGTCACACGCGGGGTTCTCGTCCAGGTCGAGCAGGGTGAGGTCCAGTGCGAGCTGCAGAGCTCTTTGGTCGTCCAGGGCGTCGACCCCCTGGCTGCTGCCGCTGCCATTCCTCTCCAGCTCGGGGAACAGGGAGCTAGGCATCTCGGGAACAAGCGGGGAGGCTGTTGTTATTTTCTCGGCAGCTCTCTTGGATCAGCCACACCGGACAAAGGAGAGAAAGAAGGGTGGGGATTGAAGAGGGAGAGAAGAGGTGGCTCTGGAAAGAAAAGCCCCTGGTGCAAAAAAAAAACAACAAAACAAAATCAGTGCTCTCTCTCTCTCTCCCTCCTGGTCCTGGCAGTAAAAAGGGAAAGAAAGGAAAGAAGCAGTGCAAATCCGAGCTCCCGATCTTATCCCCCCAGAACACGTATTCCGAAGGTACTGGGGGTTGTTGCGGTGCCGGCGGTGGTACTAATTCCTCCGAAAGTGCCCCTCCCTGCGCTCAGCTCTTTTCCTGTTTTCTCTCTGAGTTTTTGCTGCAGACACACAGCAGCAGCGGCACTAAACTGGAAGGGGGGGATATACTTGCATGACGTCACCGTCCGGGCGGCGAACGGGAAAGAGGCGGGGATAATTTGCATAGAGCCAGCGGATTGGCGGGCCGGTGTGTGATGAGCCTGCTGCTTCTGTTTTGCATGAACGGCCGGGACTGAGGCAGTGTTGATGTGTGGGCGGAGCGACGCGGCGTTTTACTTGCTTTGAACAGCCAGATTGGAACGGCCAGGCTGCGACGCTTGTTCTAATTTGCATAGACGCAAATGATTGGATATTGGTTGTTTGTGATTTGCATGAACCAATATGATTCGGTAGAGCCGGTGAAAGGGACGGAGAGCGTGTCGGACAGCCCCGCCCTCCTTTGTTGTCCCGTCAAAATCATTACACAGATTTTGTAAGGATATTTTTTGTTAAAAGAACATTATGTATTTTCTGAACATTTCAGTGTATGATTGTCAGACAAACCTAGCTGTAGCTCTCTCACGTTCATCTATATGATCATATATTTTTTCTTTAATTAGAATGAGTATTGTGTAACATCATGCCCTGTTTACTTATACTGCCTTTTGTTCATCTTATTAGACTGATCAGTGTTGTGATTGATCACTTGTCTGTTCAGCTTGTAAAAGTAGAGTATACACACACAAAAAACAGGCAATTTAATGTAGGTATGCAGTGTTGTAACTGGCCTGTAAACACACCTACTTAGATTTGGTCATGCCTTTCTATTTAGCTCTCTATGTAAAGTAAACATTGTCTAAACAGCTCACTCACCTCTTCCGGTAAAGTCAAAGTGTTTGTTTGGATTTGCAATGATTGTGTCAGAAGCTTCCAAAAATAATTATTCCATTCTGCTGACAATATTCAACAGCCAGGATTTTATTCGTCTTGTAAAAATCTAGAGTCATGATCTCAGAATTGTTATTTAATAGACTGACTGGAGTGACTAACAATTATTAAATAATGTGCTGGATAGAGAGCTACATGCCCAGACATGCTTTGTCCTAGAGTTCAGTTTTGTGTGTGTGTGTGTGTGTGTGTGTGTCCTCTCTCCTTCTCTTTTTTTGATTCTATCCGTCCACCTCTCCCCTTTCCCCATTACCCCTAAGAGGTAAATGCTGTGGTCTAACACAGCTTATTTCTTTGGGATGTTGGCAGTCTGAGACACTGGGTAGTATTTCATCACTCAGTTATTGAACACAAACAAAGCAGAAATTTTGCAACTTCAAGTTCCAGAGCCTTGTTGTGTATCATCTGTTGTGTAATATGATAGAGATATACAATGATACTTGAAATGTTTTGCAGTTCATTCTCCAGGCTTTGGTTTAGGTCATGATACACAACAGTAGCAAAACTGCAATATGAAAAAAAAAATGTATGTGGAACTGTTTCATTCTAAAAAACATAATCTAGGAGCAAGGGGCATGAGAAAAGGATATCAGGGCATGATAGTAGTGTTATATTGCCTGACCCTAAGAAAATGACAAGCCTAGTCGGTCCATATAAGTGACCTAAACCTAGACCTGAACCCAAATCCAGAATACAATCAGTTCAATCAATACTCCTTTCAGACCAGCATAGGCTTGACCGATTAAATATTAACAGCACACTTAAGCAATGCGTTCGTCCCTTGTATATGAGCTCTAGACATTCACGATTCTCCCAGTAGGTCCCCATCTGTGTGCACAACTACCTTTTGTGGCTCAGGAGGTGGTGTATGTGTGGGGGTGCTCTTCTTCTTTCACAAAGAAAATCTCAAATCAATTCAATGGCATTGAAACGAGAAGCGGCTGCTTTGTCACCTCAAGCCCAGGGAACAATAGCTATGCTAATCAAACTGCCCCTCTAAACCTGAGAATGTGCTTCAAGCTTCTCTTATTTAATGCTCACCCCTTTCTTATTCTTTCTTAACCCCCTCTGCCGTCTTCTTTTTTCCCGTTTGAGCTGTATAGGGAAACATCTGGAGGGGCATTATGCAAACTCCACATGTCAGATCTCAGAGCTGTTTACACAAGGCCGTTCTGATTCGAGATCGGAGATGGAATGTGTCTGCGAGCTACCTGACTTGCATCATTACAACGTGTCCTGTTTGAGAGAAGGAAATAATAGTGTACTGGGCACTTGCCACTAAAATAGCTCCATATTCATGGGCAACTTTTTCTCTAAAACAAATACTGAAACTTTAAAATATTTAATTACTATGTAATTCGATCATTTTATACTCAAAGCAACAGACTAGTACTGGTGGAATTTGTATTTGTACTGGTGGAATTAGTACTCGATATTTCTAAATATTAGCTTACATATCCAATCGCAATCAACAGCAATCCCAGTCTGAGGAAAACAAAGGGAGTTCAGTCTCTGTTACGGTTAACTGCCTCTCAAACCAGTCAGTGCCTCTCTCTCTCTCTCTCTCTCTCTCTCTCTTGCTCTAACATACATACACACACACACACACACGCAGAGGTTATCTAAAAAACAACCCTTTTCATTCTTTTTCTAAGATCGCTGTAAAACAGCTTAAGCATTTCAGAAATATGAAGAATGAACAACATCAGCAGTTATAATGTAGATGTGTTAATTTTCTACATGGCTTCATTGTGCACATTATGTTGAAATGCACTCTATACCCCCATTTTTTCCCCTCTTGTTTCAAAGTCCAGATGGGAGTTCGCCTACGCTGCTATGAATGCATGAATACATTGTAGTGTTGTTTCTTTTGTTTTGTTTTTTTGGTTTTTTTTTTAGGTGAGATTATATTGGTTTTCCATCACTATTTATCATTTATTGAGCAATGTCTATTTGAATAGGGTATAAAAGCATCGTTGGTAGATTTGTTCTCTCTTTGCACAACAGACAAATGCAGGTGAGCCTGCCCTAAGGATGATCCTATTCAAATAGCACTAATAAAACATAAATACGTCTCTAGAGACAGTAGAGTAGTGCATGTGAGCGTACGTGCTTCTTGTGCTATCATATAACATAACTGTAATTGCTCTGTTTGCTAGCCGAGGTGTTCGGAACCCATGACGTTGCATATTTACCAGCAGCTATCTACCATAGGAACACGTTTACATCTTTTCTACACATTCCTCTGTTATCAGAAAGTGCTGTGCTGTGGAGCAGTTAGAGCAAATGGTTAACTCTTCCAAATATTTTGAAGTAATCTGCATGAGTAATCGTGTGTGATTTCACCCAGTAGAACAGGATTTATGATTTCAAGAGGACCTAGTATGACAGGGAGAACTGTTGTTCTCACAACATCCGTCTGGTGTATCATGGGTCCTTACGTGTGTCATATAGACTACACATGCAATCTACTAAAAAGACACTACAGCTGTCATCTTAGAATCTGAGGTATTTTTCGACTAAATGAACACATAGAGGATTTACTAGCTAGATGATCATTAAAAAATCAAACATATGTAGGTATGCTAGCCTTATCTACCTAGCATTGTTGTGCAGTTGGAGTTGCTTAACTAAGTTAGCTAGATATAATAGCTAGCTTGGTTGACTGACAATAGCTAACTCTCTTCAAGCCAATTCTAGATTTTAAAGCTTGCAGTAAGTGTCACTGCTTTTGGAACAATACCATAAGTCTACCATATAATGAGGGTGATTAACAAAGAAAACATGCAGCTACTTAGTTCTCTCAACTGAATGCCAATAAGTTGTTACACTGTGACATGGCTAATCCCAGTATGAGTTCATGATGAGTGCTTACAAAATCTGTAGTAAATTTAAGACTATAGCATGCTGGAGGTTAATATGCACTTAGCATTATATAGTGTGAAGGCAGGGTTCCAACAACAGAAAGCAAATGACTGAATGACTTGTAAAACCCCAGGTATATTTATAGGACGTTTGCGCTAGGTTGTTTAAGAGGGACACTGGATTAAAACTGATATTTGTTGTTTTTTCTTTACTGAGGAAAGAAAGCTTAGCGTAGCAGGATAGAGAGGTCCCACTAGCTTTCAACTGCTGTTGTCTGGAAGAAGGAGAAGGAAATGGTGTCAGGCTCCTGTGTGCATGCTGGAGCAGAGAAGTGGAATGTATAGAGGAAATACAGCAGTCAGTGGACTCATGGACTCACTGAGATCATCTTTTTTTCCCCTTGAGGGTGTGTGTGAGTGTGTGTGTGTGTGTGTGGCAGGATGGGGAAACACATTCAGATTTGCAGCTCTAGTTGCCCTCTAATCCACATTCATTTATGGATTTTGAGTATGCATGCATGCAAACATGTGTTTATGGACGTGCTGTAATCCGCTCCATTGAGGAACACTTAACTGCCGTAATAAAATGTGCTACACACTCTTGTAGCTGTGACACACACAAGCTGAGCAGCATCACTGTCATGTTCTTTATCATAAACCCTTTACGTCTATTATGGTTCAGTTTGGTGTATGTGTGTATCCATGTATTCCAGATGGAAGAGGTGTAGAGGTAAAGTAGGCCGTTGCTGCAGTGGTGCAGGGTGTGTGCGTGTGCGTGTGTGTGTGCGTGTGTGTGCGTGCACTGACACACTGAACTGGAGTGGCACTGAATCTGCCGCCTCCTATTGGCTGCCTGCCAGACGGCTGGAGAAGCATGCAGCAGAACGACAGGACAGCTGGGGCTGATCCCCCATAATGCACCACTCCTCCTCCCCTCACCTTACACTGCCTAATCCATCCTTACACCTCTCCACCTCCTCCTCTACCTCTCTTTCTCATCTGTGTTATAAATGCTGCTGCGGAATTTCTCTCACTGTATGATCCGCCCTGAATAAGTCTGACTGGAAGGTCGTCTGTGGGGGAAAGAAAGAGAGAGAGATCGAGAGAGAGAGAGAGAGAGAGAGAGACATATGAGACCTAAATCTATGCATTTAGTAACCTGCAGCTCATTCGTTTCTTTTTAACATGTGAGTTTGTGTTTGTAAGTGTACATGTGCTTCTTTTTCTGCATCATGGAGCTCTGGGGCAAAGAAAAAATATTAGTGTTTTGGTAATAGAAGCAATTACTGGGGAAAATCATTCAGACAGACAGATACACAGATAACCACAGTGAGACAGATTCTGGGAAAAAGAAAAAAAAGAAAAAGAATAAAAAAGTAGAAATATGTCAAGATGGCAATCCAGAGATACACTGTTTGACACATAAAAAATGTCTTAATAAATACAGATAGATTAATTATTATTATTATTATTATTATTATTATTATTATTATTATTATTATTATTCGTAGTAGTAGTAGTAATAATAATAATAATAATAATAATAATAATAATAATAATAATAATAATTTATTTTGTACCATTTACAGATTTCAATAAAGAAAATGTAGAATTAAGAGACATTTTCAAAGTAAAAGTAAAAAGTAAGAAAGCATAACGAATACAAATATATATATTTATTTATTTATTTTGTTCACTAACTGAAAAGAATAAGTGCAAGCACAAATGCATACAAATAATAAATAATATAAATCAATAATAAATAACCTGACATATATTTTATTAATGCTTAGCTGTATGGATATAGCTTAGACTGAGACTCTGCCTCATGTAGAAAAAAGCATCTGCCAAATGAACAAAAACATATAAATATTGAATAAACATTATGTATATGTGCATAGAATGGAAAGCTGAGTCCAGAATCAATGGATGCTAACCAAGTGGAGAAATGGAGTGCTAATTACACTCTTAATGAGCAGGACAAGCTGTGCTAGTCTTGCTGCAGGCTCACTGGGCAAACCGTGCCAAGTTCAGCTACCCTGTAACACAAATGGTGACAAACAATAGCAAGAAGGTGTGTGTGTTACAGTTCGGCTCTGTATTACGTTAAAACTGCACTCTAATTCACACAGTCAGGCATTTACAGCTGACTAAGTGACTTTAGTGCGAGTGAGAGATGAATGAATCCTGTCTTTGTCTGTCTGACTGGAAAAAATAGGCCCTCTGTTAGAGGCCTGAGGAACTCCGGCACAGGAAATCAGGAAAAAGGAAGTGATGTAACAGTCGTATGTGTGCTTTTAGGCTGCAGGGGACAAATACTGCTTGACATGGACACACACACACACACACACACACACACACACACACACACACACCAATGGAGTTATGATCTGAGATTTTCATTCAAACACCTAGCAATCCAGAGATTAGAATTAGTCCTGTCATTGTGCTAGCTCTCTGATTCACACTCAGAAGTGAAGCAGGGATTTTTTCCCATCTCTTAGGGAAAATCTCAGTTCTTTTTGTTCTTTATTTGTTCTAAGGTTTAAATATGCTTTAGATGCTAGACAAGGTGTCATGTCATTGCCTGTTTCAAAGATGTTTTACATTATGTAACATATGTACACTCTTTGATCTCAGCAGGATTTAACATGTTTTTTAACCAGTAGGTTGTATGTTTTGTTCCCAGTGCTGTGTGAATGATAGACCCTGGAGCAGTCCCTAAATCCTGCTCAGCTTAGTTATATTTGGATTGCCTCATTTTAAATTGTCTTGGATGAAAGAAAAAAAGGTACAAGAAAAAAAACAAGGCCATTAAGGATGAAATCAAATACAAATGCATTATTCAGAAAGAACAGATAATGTCTTTTAAATGGATTCAAAATCAGATACAGTAGTTTGCTCCAGTAACCTAACTTAACACTGCTTTAAAACAAAATAAAATCTCACCTCTACCTCAATCAAAATTCATTAAGAAATAGGGTTTTTTTTGTTTGTTTGTTTGTTTTTATAATTCAGTTGAAATAGACTTTCAGTTTAACATGATTTTTAAAATGTCCATCTTTTATTTGATCCTTTTTATTATTCTGTCATTATTAAATATTTCTGGGACACACTGGTTTATTCCATATGCACTTCTGAATCCAGATCCACATATTTGCAGCACTAAACAGATATAAATAGTGACATTGCATTATACTCTCTAATATACATAAATGAAGTTTACAGTCCAGCTGGGATCAGCTCATGGAACAAAGAAAAATTGTTATCTTCATGAATGTGAATGGTCATGTACTCACTGCATTTATTCATCATTAGTAACTGCCTGGTCAGGATGGAAGTGGTTTAATTGGACTGAGGGAGGGATTAATAAGCAGCTCCATGCAGACCTTTATTTAAAATAAAAATAAAGCTTAAAAAAAAAGTCCTTTCTGGTTTAGGCTATGCCCATTACAGATTTGAAGCCAAATATAGTTCTGGATATTTGAAGCACTAAACAGATACAGGTAATGGCATTTTGAGACATTTACTCGGCAAAAAAATCCTTCAGCTCTGTCATATTTTATATTCCACATCTCTGAATATTGTATAGTCACCCCAATATGCAATATAGATGGGAAACAAGACATGGGTACTGTTGTGCAAGACCTCACTTATGGACTAATCTGGAATCAGCCTGAAATTTCGAGCCTAAATCCTACAGCAGGCCTCACTATGATTTGCTCAAAAATTCCCAGAAGTTCATAATAAAGCAAGTTGCAAATATTTCACAACATCTCCTCAAAGCAAACAACATCATTATCTCATTTAGCTATAGGCTAGCAGCAGACTGACTGCTAACACTCAATAAATGACCAGACTTACGCCTAACACTCAATAAACGTCCGAATAAAGTCCAATGAAAGGCTGTGATTTCCAAGTATAGAAACAAAAGCACACACTGACACCAACTCGCCCCAAACTGTTGTTTTTCTTCAAAGACTTCCTTGTACATAATCACAGGTTAGCAGTAGTGCTAACAGTTTTTTTGTGCCAAGAAGACTGATTATCCCCCAGGCGTGGTTTTCTGGCTTTTTGCCCCTCGCGTCTTGAGTAAGTGCAAAAATACATACCTAATGTGGGTTTTTAGTTCATTCGCTGTGGAACTGGGCTTCAGGCTTGCTTGATGTTGTGCACTTTAATGGCTGTTCGTTATGTTTTTATCACATTTCAAAAGATTATGTGTTAAAACCATAGATAACGCTTATAAATTATCTTTGGACTTTGGCAAAAGTGAGGCACACAGTGAGAGAAAAAGATCCTGATACAAATGAAAAAGACACACACACACACACACACACAAGACAGGAAGACAGAGTGAGAAAGTGCTCACTTAAGGCAAAGGCTGTGTTTTGAGACAGTTTGAGCAGTATGCAGGTCAGATATGAGCTTCCACTGACTCCAGGCTGCATTGATCGGCTTCTTTGGGAAGCTTCCAGACTGAAGACAACAGCAACAATAGCAGACTTAGTATTAAACTTATAATGAAAGAAATAAAAAATCATGGAATGTGGGTTTATTAATGCAAAAGGAAGCAATTTAATGTTTTCAAATTTTGGTCAATTGTCAGTAAATTACATTTTCCTCACTGGGGTGACGCTGATTACAGGACATTTTCTGCATGTATTACAAGCCATGTATGTGAAGCCCTTGTGTTGAGGGGTGTGGTAGCTTAGTGGTTAAGGTGTTGACCTACTGATAAGAATGTTGTGAGTTCAAATCCCAGGTCCACCAAGCTGCCACTGCTGGGTCCCTGAGCAAGGTCCTTAATCCTCAACTGCTCAGTTGTATGAAAATGAGATAAATTGTAAGCCGCTCTGGATAAGGGTGTCTTCCAAATGCCAGAAATGTAAATAGTGTATTATTATTTACTATTGCATCCCAGTTATGACTGTGGCCTCCTGGTGGTCCAGCGGCAGGATCCCACACACTCACTGCCGCAGCCCAGGTTCAATTCCTGGGCAGGGAGTTAACCCACCCTCTGAAGAGTTAACTCTCTGTGACGATCCCAAGCCCTGATAAAATGGGAGGGTTGCATCAGGAAGGGCATCCGGAATAAAACCTGTGCAAAATCGTAACATGCGGACCAAATGATCTGCTGTAGCAACCCTGAACAGGGAGCAGCCGAAAGAACAACAACAACATCCTAGTTATTACTAAATGGTGTATATAGATGGCACAAAAAACAGACTCCCGTATATCATAGCACTGTGTAATTTCTCTTACTTTCTGAGTAAGTTTCTCTGTAGCATGACAAGATGCATGTTTTTGTCTTATTAACATCAAGGGAAAGAAAAAAGAGGCTGGTGAAGTAATGACTGTAGTTGTTACAAGGTAAGTGATAACAGGACTGTTTATGTTGAATGTACATTCATGCTACATTAAATGTAACTATAACTATAAATTGTTATATATTATGGTACAAGAGGAATACAACACATAATGGCCAGGCATTAATGCATGACATAACAGCATGGTGTGTGTCTGTGGTGTATAAAAATCTTGTAGAGAAAACACAAGAATCAATATTAATGGACAGCAAAATTGCATTCTCACTATAATGATCACATTTTATGAATAACTCATATGTATGCTTCATATGCATTGCTCAGCTGTATTGAATATCACCGCTAGTGAGACACGGAGCTGAGTAAACCCTGAAAGGAGAGTGCATGAGGTCATTGTAGCACACTACAGCCACCAGAAGGGGGAGCTCTGCAAATTAACCATGCTGAAAGAACAAAGACCATAAGCACCATGCTGGAGACAAAGACTCCCCCCCGACCCCAAATCATCTGAAGTTGACTCTTATGCTGTCTGAGGGAAAACCTCACTGTCACCCTGATCCCAGCTCCGAGGCACATGCATCCCTCCCTCGTCAAGGTCATTATGCAGGGCAGAAATGTTTATTTGTTGCTCAGAGGAATGTACATTTAATCATAATGCTTTGATACAAAGAAGACTCCATTGAGGACAAAGATGCTGAGGGAGAAGGTCACTTACCTGACAAATCCAAATCAGCTGACTTGTTTGTCCTTGAAGAATGTTCAGTTTGTAAATCTCTCTCTCTCTCTCTCTCTCTCTCTCTCTCACACACACACACACACAGTGGAAATAAAACACATCTACACATCCCTGTCAACATTGCAGCTTCTGATGTAAAGAATAAAACAATAAAGATTAATTATATCAGATCTTTTTCCACTTTTAATGTGATATAACAACCTATAAAATAAAAGTGCATTCAAGTGAAACATCTTCAGGGAAGGAAAAAAAACAACAATAACCTGGTTGCATAAATGTGTAACCAATCACATTTAAACTCATGTTCCAAAGTGATTTTCATATGCTGTGATGTGTTGATTGCTCAGTGGGTGTGGCTAAATATCAGGATTTGCAGATTTGTAAGTAGATTTTTAAGTTAACATTTGATAGTTTTGCATGCAAATCATATTTAGCACAACTTTACTCCATAGCTCCATAATCTCTTATATTGATTTGATTCATTGTGTCACATACAAATAGCACCAAATTGTAAAGTATTGAATCATTAGCTGCTGTAAATGTAGCATTTATCACAATGTGCATTTTATCAATCTAAAAGAAGAAATATGAACCTTTAGAATTTGGCAAGCAGACTTCTGTCTTTTTAAAAATGTATTTCAGTTTAGTAGTCGGAAATTCTGAGGCAAGGAGTTACCAGTGAAGCTCTGTATCATGAATTATTGCACTTCCTTTGTGTAGTGTGTAAAAGCCATGTGGGCAGGCCTGTCCTCTGCTTCACTCTCATGCACTGCTCTATTAGGCCAAGCCTTAAATTAACCCTGGTTTTAATGGTTTTTAAGATTTTTAAGGTTGCCTGTTTTATAGCCCTTTTCAGCACTTAAAGCTGTCGTAATGGTACAAAGGGCAGGTGGGTTATAGCGGCTTACCTTTCACATTTATTGAATTTAGACAGCAGGGTGACTGCTTAAATGAACGGCTCTCTTTATTCCTCATAATGGCCTGAGCCTCACTTCAAACATGAGCTGGGTTACACCAGCAGTAAAGCCATGTTGTTTTAATGATGAGAAACATACATGTTTTGAGTGTGTCACTCATGCACAGGCACATGCGTGTGGTTGTTTCTGGCTGATATGGCCCTGTAATTGGCACTAGTGAATTACACAGTGGAATAGATAACATCTCTGGAGGCCAATCCTCCAGGAAGCTCCATTAAAGGCAATCCCCGTTATGATTATAGCTTGAGCATAAAAGCCAAGAGCTGATATTTTTGTACATGATAGTGAGTCAGTGAGAGAGAGAAAGGGAGAGAGAGAGAGAGAGAGAGAGATATTTTGAACAATTCAGCCATGAATGAATAGCAAATGTTGCATGGGTCGTAATAGTATTAGTCGTATTATTTTTGCTGTTTTAATGCCCTCAGCTTGAACTGCATAACTAGCAAATAGCAAAGAATTGCAAGGTCCATTTATCAGTGGTTTGTATATTTCCTTCAAGATAGAGAAGTAAAGTAAAACTTATATGAGCCATCAATTCAATATGATAGAACGTGATCCAGTTTTGTAAAAAAAAAACAAAAAAAAAACAGTTCATGTTTTGAGGAACAATACTGTTAAATTTGAATAATGGAAACCCATGTCACATGTATTTGGAAAAACAGACAGAGAGGCCACACCTCCTTCACTTGGAATAACAGACAGAGAGGTCACACCTCCTTCACTTGGAATGACAGACAGAGAGGTCACACCTCCTTCACTTGGAATGACAGACACAGAGGCCACACCTCTTTCACTTGGAATGACAGACAGAGAGGCCACACCTCCTTCACCTCGAAAGACAGACAGAGAGGCCACACCTCCTTCACTTAGAACGACAGACAGAGAGGCCACACCTCTTTCACTTAGAAAGACAGACAGAGAGGCCACACCTCTTTCACTTAGAAAGACAGACAGAGAGGCCACACCTCTTTCACTTGGAAACCTCTTTTACTTGGACAGATCAAAACCCTCTTAATGTAAAAACAGTTAACATTAGCCAACCTGAAGGGATTCTGGGATGATTTTTAAGAACTATTCAGCTAGCTAACATGAGCTAACAACAGAATTTTTTTGAGAGGCTGTAAATCATGTTCTAGGATGCTAATAATCCTCACTGGTCATGTACAGTAAGCTAGCCATAAGTAGACAATATAAAACCTCACCTCTTCAACAAGCATGGTGAATGTCTAAAAGCTCATTAGTAAAACTGTAAGTTAACAGAAAAATAGTAAATCAGACGTGAAAATGCCAGAGCATTGCTTTATTTTGTTAATATGTTTGTGTCTGAAAACACAGTCCACTTCTTCTTCTTCTAATCTGTAATTATAGTATTACATAATATAATGTCTTGCATTTTCAGTTTCTCAAAGGAAAAATCAAGTGCAACTCAAGACCTAAACTGACAAAACAGAACATAAAATAGTGTGAAGGGCGGCTGGAGGATCTGGGGGATGTGGAGAGATTGATGAGATTTGTAGATTACCTAGAAACATTTTTCATACAAAAGTTGAATAGATGGGAGCAGATGTTTTTATTATCTAAATCAAAACTGCTGCCTCAAATATACACTACATTATATTTTTAAAAGTATGTGGACATCTGACCAATCATAACCCATGTGAGCTGGTGTGGGGATTTGTGTTCATTCAGCTACAAGAGCATTAGTGAAGTCAGTTACTGATGTTAAGTGATGAGGCTTGGGGTGCAGTCAGTGTTGCAGATCATCCCAAAGGTGTTTGTTATGCTACAGAATACAAAGATATTGTAGAGAGTAGCGTGCTTCCAACTTTGTGGCAACAATTTATCCATGGATGGCCACAAACTTTTGTTCATATAGTAAAAATTGCACATAATACAAGAATTCTTTGTTCATTAGCTCAGAAATACAAATAAATTGACATGCTCAAATTTGGACAGTGTCAGTGAAAGCTCAGAGGTGCTACAATGATCATCTAAAAGCCACCAATAGGATAGCATTATGCAAAACACAGACTGGTAATGGCAACAAATCAAGCTCACATTGAAGAATGTTTCTGTTACCTAATCATGTAAGCAGAACACAGTCATTTTTCATTGATCTTCATTTAATAATCTGATATTGATTCATATTATGGCATAATTTATTAAAGAATCAGCCAAGATTATGTTAGGATAATCTCATGTATTGTGACAACTAACAATGTTAAAACAATAGCATACGTCAAATAAATTAAAAAAAAAACGATAGATCCCTTTAGATCCACCATCAACTTCCTGTTCTGAATCGAAGCAGCATTAGTGAAAACATTGAGAAGTGGAACTGGTCAGTCTGAAAACAATTACCATCTAAAAGTGGGTGATGGAACAGCACTGTAATGGGAAAAGAGGACAAAACCTGATTTAAATGCACTGGTAGCAGTATTGCAGACAAGGAAATGGGAGGTGCCAAAAAGGCCTTTGGCAATGTATGTAATGAAATTGTCACTCACAGGTTGTGTAGTTACAAAGACTATATAGAAATGTCTCATGTCACTGCAAAATCAATAACCGGGCAACTTCAGCAACAACACTGATACATTCAGATGTATACAGAGAGAGAGAGAAAGATACAGAGACACAGAGAGAGAGAGAGAGAGAGAGAGAGAGAGAGAGAGAGAGAGAGAGAGAGAGAGAGAGAGAGAGAGAAACACAAACACGTGTGTAATAATTGGCCATAGAGTGGTTCTTGATGTTAGACTTGACATTGTTGTCCTGTAATGATCCACTTTCAGAAAGCTTGGCCAAATAACAATCTCCTCCATCTTCTACTATTCTCTGAGCACTTTATCTCCAACCTCTCTCAGTCCTTCCATCCACCTCTTGCTCTCCCTCAATCTATTTCACCTCTCTGCCACCCCAAAATAAACCCAACTATAGAGAACACCATGTTATCTGTACAACAATGCGGTATGTGTACGTTGGAGGGTCTGTGAGTGAAAGTGAGTCGGCTTCATCGCAATCCACAATGACATGGCTGAGCTGGAGTGTGGTAACCAGAACCAAATGAAATACACACACACACACAGTTTCATTCCTAATCAGACCTGATCAGACAGCACATCTTGATTTAGCTGAATGACAAAAAGCAGAGCTCAAGTATAATCTAATTAACTAATTACATGACAACTAGGCTTTTCTATTTAAAAATCTCAATGTTATGATTAGCATAAAATACTGCTAGTTAAGAAACCCTAGCTAAGCTAGCAAAACATGGAAAATAGTTACTTTAGCTAACACCTTCGTTAACTGCTGTCGGGTGTTAAGCCGCTAGTCATGTTTGTTAGCTAACATCATGTGAACAGACTGATTCTATTAATCCCATTAGATAGGTAATGTTTGTCTTTCTGTTTTACATAAATTTGCTAGCAATCTACTAGCTAGCTGCTAATCTACTGTGTAATTAAAATCAGTTAAGCAAAATAATGTGTCCCAAATGACGTATTATAGACTATGCACTTACACTATGTCTTCTCAAGTCTAATGTATGCATTTTAGTAGAGAATTATCGTCTCAAATAGAACACTAATGTTTTTTACTAACTGGAAGTACAAGCTGTTTCCCAGTTGATGGTAAACTATGTAAAGTGCACGTAATGTGATACCACTGGCTTTATCAGATGAAGTGTCCAACATTCCACACTTACTTGAAGTGCGATTTCAGTGTGAACACACTACTCACGCTAGTTATACTACAAAATGACGTAGAATGGTGTCCAAGTATGAGATGTCAGACATACCTAAGGTTTCTACACTTTAAAGGTGATGTCATATGGAAAAGTTTGCAATTAGCTGATTACATTTTCTTCAAGCTCCACCCTTGATTTGAAACAATAAGGACATGCTAATCAAAAAAGGTCAGTGCAGATAATAAACAGCCCGGAGAGCCAAGAAATATATGCTGAAATGTAAGCAGTCTGTGTGACTGCACCTCAGAGTTACATTAAGATCCATAAATGTTTATGTCTCCGAAAGAACATTATGTGGTGGCTGAGTTGGTGTGTGAAGTGAAGATGTTTTATGTCTGAGGATTATGCATGTCTTTAGCAATATAGGACACATACACACACACACACACACACACACACACACACACACACACACACACTGCCCTTTGTCTGTTTTGCCCCATTCCTCCTACTCAGATGCATCTCGTCCAGGTTGTTTGGAAAGCAGTGCTTTATGAAATCCATCGTAGCCGCTAAGAAGGAGAAGGGCAAATTCGGATATATAAACATTCCTCTCCTTTCATTAGTCCTCGGGAAGAAAGCATTGGGAGGAGGGTGAGGTAAAAGAGAGAGACAGACAGACAGAGAGAGAGAGAGAGAGATTGTCAGCAGGAGTGGATCACAGGATATCTCTCTCTCTCTCTCTGTGGTATTTGGCCAGGAACCATGAGAAGGTGTGTGTGTAGAGGGGTTGGATCCATCTTGGAGAAGACAGGAGTCTTTTTTTCCCCTCTCTCTATCTCTCCCTCTCCCCCTATTTCTCTCGCCATGTCTCTTACTCTCTGTGGTAATTGAGAAGTTGCCTGGCTGGGACTCAGCCCAGATGGAAATCATTCTGGCATGGGGGGGCGGGGGGTGGTTTGAGAGAGGACAAGAGAACAAGAGAGAAACAGAGGGAGAGAGAGATGAGCCCAAACTGATGTCCTTGGCTTCTAATTGAACACGATCTCACAGATCTTGCGACTGCTGCAATGACTCAACCTTGATGGTTACAAATTTACAAGGAGTCTGTGGTTAGGAAGGATCACAATTTAACAAAGCGCTTTCTGAAGAAGCTTTCACTGCTTTGATGAATCAGACCAGCCCTGTTTTTGGGTGTGTTACTCCATCAAGCACACTTTAATCTGATTCAGTACCTATAGGTACATTGATTCATTTGGCAGATGGTTTATTTAGAGTGAAGCATTACAAGTGAAGCAGAGTCTAAGCAATGCATAGAGCTGAGGAGTCTAACTCTGAGTTCTTACCAGAAGTGATTTCTCTTCTTAAATAATGATCAAGATTCATCCCAGCAGTTCAGGTATTTTATTTTTAACTGATGTGACTGATGTTTTGATCCCTATACAGCTATAGATGGGGAAACAAATTAAAAGAGAAAACAATACTGGCTGTATTATGCTATAGGAGACATTTTGTTGATGTTTAAAGAGAAAAGTCACTTCAAATCAATACAATGTCCTACTGACTGATCACCTTTATCTTATGATAAAACTTTTCTATGTACTATAGCAGGGATGTCCAAGCTTATCTGCAATGAGCCGGTGTGAGTTCAGGTTTTCATTCGAGCCAACCAGACGCCATCCTGAGTCTATTGAAAGCCAAGATCAACTGATTAAACAGGTGGAACCAATATAGCTCCTGCTTGATTGGATTGAAAACCTGCACACACTCAGGCCCTTTACAAAATTGGACACCCCTGTGCTGTAGCTTTCACCATCTTCAGATCTCGACCACGTGGAATACCTATAATCATCATCATCACCACCACCATCATCAAAACACCAAATGAATATTAGTATATAAAGTTATGACTATAAATGTTTTTTATCTATTCAGTAAACTTCTACAGAATCTATTCTGAGGTCTATTGAAGCTTTTCTGGTTGGATAAAGCTGCTTGTATGACACTTTGTGTTGGTTTTATCTTTACATTTATATATGTTGCAGTTATATTTGTCTGCCTTTTGTTGATATAATCATTGTAATTAACTAACTACAGTACATAGAAATAATGTTTGTGTTCTTCCTATTTCACATAACACTGGTGGAAATAAATATAGAGCAGTACTTCATAATGGATCTTCAGTTTTTATCTGAAAGCACTTCTCACACTATGAACTGCACCATGTTCTCTCCAAATTTCTAGCCCTGTTGAATGAACCCTCCATCTCTCAAGAGCACATTGCAAGCAATGCATCAAGCCTCTTCTCTGTTCTGGCATCTAGGTGGTGGAATGAACTTCTGATAGATGTCTGAACAGCTGAATCACTGGCGATGTCTAAAGACCTACATCTTCCTGAAGTACTTAAAAACTAAATAAATAAATCATGTTGTTTCTAACTATTGTGCTTTCTTGCTATTTTACATCCCAATAGAGATTTTAGACTGGTGGTATTTTTAGTCTGTGACCTAATGAACAAGTAGGATGTATTCATTGATAAAGACTTTAAAGCAGGTCTATAAGTCACTCTGGAAAACAATGTCTGCCAAATACCATAAATGTAAATGTCAGAATGCATGCACTAGTGTTTCTATGAGGAATTAAATGAACTACTTTGCTTTACTTTACAGTTCATTACAGGTTCATTAAGTCTCTCTAATTAAGCTCACCCCAAATCCAAAATCTGAGTAAACACTAAACATATTTAATGCAGTAATGTAATAAAATGTTTAAAAAAAAGTTTTCCTTAACTAAGAGCAGCTATCTGACAGGAACCAGAGATGTTGTTGGACATTGTTTAAAAGTGGGGAAAAAAGATTTGTCCTGAATCTTACTGTTGATAGTTGCCATATTGCTTGCTGTACATTTGAAAAATTAACCTTTATTGCTCAACTTTATTACGTCGCCCTGCTCACTCTGCCAATATCCGCTCTGCTTGTTGTTTTTAATCAACACACATTGAAAATAAAGGACTTCCATTTACTCTGCGTATGAATGCAGGATAAAACCTTTCCTGAAGCAGCCAACATTTGCAGTTTGTATCTGGATTCTGAACTCACAGCCTTCTGGTCACTGGGATAATATCTGGACATTAGATTAAATCACCACTGCTGCCTGATAGATTTGATATTGGAGAATGTCCAGATGATGTTAAATTATACCTTAAAAGAAGGCCTATAATTACAGAGCAGATCAGTCTAAAGAACACTACATTGTATGAATAAATGAATTTACTGAAATATACAAAAAATCCCTCACTGTTGGTCTTGTTCACATTGGGCAATGTTTATGTTTATGCAACCCTATTTTCTAAAATGTTTTGTTTTTTTTAATGAAGATCCGTTAGTAGAGGATATTCATCATATATTCGTCTGCACTGGAGAGCATGTGTGGTATATCATAGAATCTGCCCATTTTAACAATTGTTAAAATCATAGCATACAACAGGCATAACAGAGGCAGTCTGAGATATTTTCTTCTCCATATGGTGCACGTTACAGTGGTTAAAGTCACCACAGCTAATGGTTTAGCTCTAGCACAAAGACCTTTAAACTTGTGCTTGACCAATCAGCTGCATTCACAACAGCAAATTCAACCCCAATCATTTTACAGAAAGAACCTACGGAGAGAAAAGATCAAAAGGTTCCTAGAAGTAAAATCAATCAGAGCTCCTGGAAAATTATTCCTGCAGTGTGGAAATTTGCCTCGTGTAATTAAAATACTCTGCATTTTTTAAATTATCCTATGCGTATCAGTGGTGTCAGGTGTGAGTAGAATGCTAAACTGTTGCCTCATATTTTTCAACGTTGCAAACAAACAAAAAAGACACTAGCTACTTAGCTAACTTTATCACTATATTTTGTGCAAAATCGTATGATTGCTTCTCTAAATTTGCCTGATTGTTGCTTCTTTGCAATCAATCAACAAACAAACAAATAAAGAGTAACAGTCTAATGTGAGTACTGCTTTAGTCTAAGAACCATTACGGATAAATCACAAGTTTATGATGCACAGCTACATGCCATGTTTATAGGCATCATTAAATCTTTGCTCCTATTTCATGCACCTAATTGGTACAGGCCATTTCAGTATGAATTCCAAGCCATATTTCTCGCCACTCTGAGCTATGCATGTATGCGTTAAAGCCAGCTCTGGATAAGCAGCTCCTAAATCGGTGAGCTGGAGCCGAAACAATGGCAGCCTGGCCGAATTCGGATCTGAGCAGAGGAATGAAGTGTTTATCAGCAACTGTCAGGAAAAAGTGGAAACAGCCACCGGCATGCAAGAGCAGTTTGCAGAACGAGAGCTCCAATTACAGATGACAGGAATCAAAAGCATGAGGCTGATGTTGGAACGCTGGAGAGAGAGAGAGAGAGAGAGAGAGAGAGAGAGGGAGAGAGAGAGAGAGAGAGACAGGAGGAGGAGCAGATTCTGAGTGAAGAGTGGGGAAAGTCCCTTTTCCCTTCTTCCCTCTCTCTTGCTGTCTCTCATGCCCCTAATGCTGAATCATCAATGCGATGGACTCACTGAACTATCCGTCAGTTATAGTTCTCTACTGAAACAGAACAGTATTTAAGTGTTTTGGGATCAATTGGAAAAGCACATAATGAAACATTCATAACGTATGATGTGTGTCACATGTAGCACAAATGAAGAAGGTTCCTGGAAGTACAATGTGCCCTGAATCCACAGGTGGACATGAATCTAAAATTCCTGAATTTCTATAAAATATTCCTACAGAGAAGTATACTCCATGTGATCAGAAAACCTCAATATGATAAATTAATTATTATAAACAATCAAACTTTAAATGATTAAACAGAGAATATCATTAAAATGTTTGTCAGGAAGTTGGACATGTGTGGTGTGGTGTGGTGGTGTGGGAAAATCCCTCAAATGTCCATGTGGCTGAAATCTGGCCAACAGCCAAAAAAGCTGAAAAATCACATTTTGACCAGATTGGTTTTTATTTCTGACTCTAATATGTTTTGACACCTATACATTATAAAAATACAGATATATTTCAACCCCTAATACATGCAAAATGTTTAAATTACTTTCTAAACTTGCTTTAGCTTTCTGCAAAGGTCATGTAATGTAATTAAGAAGCTAGTTTATCAAATGCAGCAATGTCCATTAAGAAGATTTTTTTTTTAAACACTAGCTTGCTAGCTTAACGTGCTTTATTCACACAGTAGTGAATATAATGCTCGGACCAAACTGTTGTTGATGACACTAAAACACACAAAAAACACACATGACCCTAGAAGATCCAGTTTGTAAACGGACTCATTCCAGCTGTCAAATTGTCTGCGAGGCACATGCTCCAATAGGTGACCATTTTGTGTGAACACATTTTTAGGCATCTCTGAGGATTGGTTTAGAAACACTGTGTGAGGTAGTGAAACAAAAAAAAAAATTACCGGAGTGTTTCCAAGACCCTACTTTCCTTCAGCTCTTTATTTCCTTAATGATGCATTAAACGAGCTTGTAAAAGGGTTCCTAAAGTCATCTTTGGTGTCAGGTCCCATGAGAATAGAAGGAGAGAGAAGATAAATGACAAGCACTTATGAACATGCCATTGACATCAGTATTTAGCATGCATTATACTTATTCATTCATTATCCACCGCTTATCTGATCTATTCTCGGGTTAGATCCTATCTCAGGCGTCATCGGGCATCAAGGCAGGATACACCCTGGATGGAGTGCCAACCAATCGCAGGGCACACACACACTCTCATTCACTCATGTAATACGGACAATTTAGAGATGCCAATCAACCTACAATGCATGTCTTTGGACCGGGGGAGAAAACCACCAAGCCACCGTGCCCCCCTACATTATACTTATACTTATATATTATAACAATCCAGCTAGTTAGCAAGCCAGTATATGACTTCAGGTTTAAAGGCAAAAATATCCACTCAGTTACAGACTTCTTGTACTGAAACTCTAGAGTTGAGTCATGAGGGAAGTCTAAAAGATCACATGGACTCTCAGGGTCCACCAAATCTGGTCTACCGGAGGTACCTAAGATTTGACTGATCTAAATGACGGGCAGATCTTACAGTGCTATAGCTGACAAAGTTTGAAATGCCCTTTGAACTTCATCACTGCACTTCCATCTCTCTTTACCAGAGGCCAAAACATGGAGTTTGTGCCTGTTTTGAGCATTGAATGTCTCTGTCATGTCACACTCCACAGTGGTGATTAATGGCTTATCTGAAAGCACACACTCAGCGCTTTAAGTCGTTTTCTGTAATTTTTCATAAGTGTTTCTGTTTTTACCTAGCCTACTAGAGACAATATTTGTACCATAAAAAGGTTAGGTATTTTTTTTCTATTTAATTGTTTATATCTTCAAAGTAAATGGTGATATCAAACCAATTTCTGCTCTCCGAGATTCCCAAGGTTATTCAAACAAAGGTAAAAAGTCTCACACTGAAAGCCAGCAGTGTCTCAAATAATTATACATCAGACTTCAGAAGCGATAAAACAATTCATTTGTTTTATACTAATTGAAAAAGTCAGTGAACTGGTAAAGAGGGTTAAGAGACACCTAAAATTTTATATTTTCTCTCAATATCTTGACTTTCTTCTTGATACAAGTTTATTTTAAATTGTACAGAATGTCAGAAAGGAAAATATATTCAATGTACAATTTACAATTTTATAATTATACTTGAAATAAATTTGCGTTATTAAATATTTATAAAACAAATGTAATAAAACTATTCTAGTAAATACTTGCATATATGTCAAGATATGAATTTCATCTTACATACATGGGAGTATATTCTGTTTCAGGACACTAAGGTGCATATGCTGTATATATACGTATATCAGTACATCTTCATTACGACACAAAGCTGCCATTAGTACAGCTTCCCAGCCACTATCATTTGTGCAGACTGCAACATGTATAAATTTCAAGTGATGTTTCAGTACAAGAGCGTCTAGTGGCACTCTGCAAGTCACAGCTCACTTTAAAACACGCAGACAGTTCCCACTTAGTGAGAAGAAAATGGGCATTAATGCAAACGTCCCTGTCAGTAACACGTTCTCTCCTCTCCGGCGGGAGAGCAGCCGCGTGGGAGGACACACGAGGCACTCAGCAATGAAAGAAAAGGAAAAAGAAAATATAGCAAGGCCTGATTCGGAGACAAAAGGCTTTTTACAAAAGATGATGAGGAAGTGGATGGTGAAATGCTTGATGATTCAGATGGAAAATATGGCTGTCGCCAGAGCTGGCCCTGCAGGTTCCGTTTCTTTAGCGTTAATATAAAGACGCTGACAAATTATTGATCATCGCTCTGAGAGGCAAGCTAACTATATGCTTGATCTCTAAAAGTCCTAAACACAAGCAGACAATGTCCTTTCTGTTTCAAAATGAATCAAAGCCGATGGAAGTTATACTGAGTTTAAAGGGAGGAGACAAGCAAAAAAAACAACTGGGTCAGCAAGAAATGTGACGAGGTACTAAAATCCATTTATATAGGAGTAAAAGACAGGGATCTAAATACTACATACCTTTTAAGCAATTCACTAAAACAGAGCTTGTACATTTTGACCTTCATTTAAAACATTAAAGTGCTGCAGGAGCAGCAGGTCCATCTACCACAATCTACCATAACTGAATTACCCCAACCACATCCAGGTCTTCAATGATGTTCTGCAGACTCACTGACATGGTTTAAACAGTATGACTTGCTGTAAGCTGTGAAAATGAAATTAATCTAACTATATAGCTGAATGCTCTGACATTATGGAGCAGCCATCTTGGACAACATGGGGGATGTGGTAGCTTACTGGTTAAGGCATTGGACTACTGATTGGATGGTTGTGTTACTGGTAATGGTACTGATTAAGTAGGTTGCTCTGGATAAGGGCGTCAGCCAAATACTGTACATGTAAACAACCTGAATCAAGTTTATTTTCTCTCAGGGGCAGTTACAAGAGATATAAGATATCTCTATAGATAGACATATAAGAGTTGTGTTTGTTTGAATTCTCAACTCAGATACACAGTGCACTAACAGACTATAAGATTAGAAAATAAGCGAACATAATGTTATTGGAAAATTCTCAGCACATCTGGTCTCAAATTGGAAAGCAAATTTGCTATTATATATGCATTAGTGACATTTAATACATGCTACAAAGGCCACGCCTTTCAAAGTTTGAAGGCAGAATTTTTCTGGAAAGGTGGAAATACAGGAAGTAGAAGAAAATGTACTTCCACTTTAAACCAAACCTCTGCTTCTATTTTACATATTTAGTGACTTTTACTATGTTTCAACCAAGTAGGCATAAACACTTCGTAGCCAAAAGTATGTGGACACCTGACCCAAACTGTTGCCACACACCTGAAGGCACTCCATTGTGTAAACTGTCACTGAGTGCTTTCTTTGGAAGTAATATCCAGCAAGACAGTGTCCTTTAGTCACAAAGCATGAAACTCTGACCTCCACCCCACTGAACACCTATGAAATGAACTGGAGCACTGACTGCACCACAAACCACCTCACCTATCACCTAACTTTAATAATGCTTTTGTGGCTGAATGAACACAAGTCCCCACATCCACGCATCAGAACCTAGTGCCTCCAGATGAGTGGAGGTTATTATAACAGTAATTGGAGACACTGGGACAACCTGGAGATTCAACAAGCACATATGAGTGTGATTTGTTCATACAATTTTTTATATCAGTTATATAAAATATATACAAAATCAGAAAAAAATAGTATAAGTAACAGTAACAATTTAGATTTATAATATATATAATCTATATAGTCAGGGTTTTGTTTTGTTTTGTTTTTTTTAAAGCTATGTAGTGTAACTTCACCCAAGAGCAGGACTGACTGAAATGTCTGAAATCTGCTCTATTTGTGAATTTAAAACACTTGAAAAATGACTCCACAAACCTGTTTGTTCAAGTGTTGTGTCAGCTGAGTGTGTGGAAAAGTGACACATGGCTATTTGAAATGAAATCTTCAACAGTTCATAACCACAACTCAGCAGCTTGACTCAATCACATTAATTGCTGCCTAGGGAAAATCATTAAGAAGGTAGAGATTGTGGCTTAATATGTTAAATTATGCTAATTATAAGGTCATTCAGGCTAACCTGTGCTGATGTTTAAAATTCCACAACGTCATGTTAGAAATTGGTCATCAGGGGGTCTGTTCCACTGTTAAGATTTACAGTTTATTTGTTGGCTGTTTAGTGCAAAATTCCAAACCTGCAACTCATAACATCTCCTGGCTGAAATAGAGCAAGGTTACACTGTGGCACATTCCGGCTGTGTAGGAGTGGGCTTGTGAGACAGTGTGTGTGCAATGGATGTGCAGATTGCATGGGGTCAGACAGCTTCTCTATGGCTTTATCTCGGACAACCATGCTGATTTACGATGTGCAAAGTGGATGATGTCATTAAGATGAAACAAGGTCAGGGGGCTCCTTGGGGTTCTTCGTGACCTTCTTCTGTGAGTTTACAAATGTCTGGATCTGTGAGGTCAGGAGGAAACCCAAACAGGTAATTCATCACTAAAACCAGAGAAAATAAACATCCTAAACTTCACGCTGACCTTCCGTGACTTTTTCCAACAAGACAAAAGCAAACAATTACACAGGAGGCTAATGGGCCTAGTGTCTGCTTTGATAGAAGGTGATCAGCAGGCACTTAAGTTAGAAGTATGAATGTTATCTCAGAACAATGAAGCTTAAGAAATGTGACTGTGAGATATACTGACCATCACAGCATGCTTTATCTGGATTAGATCTGTGTGACTAATTCAGACATGGCTAATTTATAGCTAATTTATAGAGTTTAAAAAAGCTTAGACAGTGCTGAAAAAATAAATTTGTGGATAATGTGTGTGGTATTTGCAAACAAATAAAAATGTCAGCTGCAATGTCCTTGTACCTCTGTTACTGAAAACAGTCAAATATAGAGGTATTTTAATAAGTAAAAAACTGAGACGTTAAGAGTCCTTTGTAATTGGATAACAAGAAACAGAGTCTGAGTGTCCTGAAATGTCCTGAGGCTCCATATGAAGGTCAGCATCTGCAGTGTGGATGCTAGTAATGAACCCTTTATGTCCTGCATGCTTTGTAATAAACATCAAATCATTTAAGTATTGTTTTTAGTAAAACAGATACGTTAATGGCTGATAGAGACAACATGGTTTTCTGCTGACCGTCACAGGAAAATAAAGGATCATTTTGAAGAAAAACGTTCAGTACAAAAAATATATAATTTGTGTAAATTCTCTAAGAGTTCAATACAGTAGACGTGAAATGTTGTATTAAATGGTGTCGGTTAGGACTGCTGTCTGATCCAGGGTGTATTTCTGTCTGTTGCTCACACTGCAAAAATAAATACATCTTAGCAAGGGAAAATATGTCGAATCATCAGTTATGTCTACTTTTTCCTAATATAAGATTAGAGAAAACATCTATTTCTCTTTTTCTAATTTCAAATTTGAAATAGTCATTTTCTGTTGGCAGATATTTTTCTGGAAATTAGCAAAATTATCTGCCAATAGAACAAGACTATATCCATCTTAAAATTAGTCAAAAGGGGAAAAAAGAAGAAAAAGATAGGTAAAATAATCTTCCATGTTTTTCTTGTACTTATAGCAGGAAATACTAGCAAATTTTTCTATTTTCAGACTATTTTATACCTGTTAAGGTTATGTATATTTTTGCAGTGCAGTGTTCACAGGATATCAGGAATTCAGATCCACTATGTCTGTTCAGGACAAAGCACTGAAGACGAAAAATCAAGCAAACAAACAAAAAAATCAAAAACAAAACCAACATGATTATTACCTGAATCCTATTGAGCCAGTGGACATAATACAGGTGCATCTCAATAAATTAGAATGTCGTGGAAAAGTTCATTTATTTCAGTAATTCAACTCAAATTGTGAAACTCGTGTATTAAATAAATTCAGTGCGCACACCCTGAAGTAGTTTAAGTCTTTGGTTCTTTTAATTGTGATGATTTTGGCTCACATTTAACTGCGTTATCGGCTATAGCCTTGCAAAGCATTATGGGTAATAAACATGATCGAGAACACCACCATTTAAAAGAACAAACTTATATTAAAATTTCAATGGACCATACAGACTAGAGCGTAGACTGATCTGTTAAGGTAATTTGAAAAAGATTACCACTGGTGGTGAAACACTGTGTGTGTGAGACAGAGGAAGACATATTGATGCCGACCCACAAAACACCTTGTATGCTGTTTAACTAAAGTTCCTGCGTGCTGTGCTGTGGCCTGTGGGCTGTGTATCAGTTCTGGCCTTGATTTGGCTCAGCGGGGAGCGCTAATCATCATTTCCTGACTGCCTCGTTTCGCTGCATCTCCTGCCTTTGGAACATAATTTAAAAAAAAAAAAAAAAAAAAAAAGTGACAAGTGGAGTGGCCTCGTTTTTGGTTAGTCAGCACTTCCAGAAAAACAATAAAGCATGCCGGTGTGGATAGCTTTAGCTTTTCTTTCCTCAGCTCTCTCTAGTGAGAAACAGATGGACAAACTGTAGAAGCGACTCAATGCTTCACTTCTGCTTCTATTGTTGTGCACAGAACAGATACGACTCAAACGATGCGGCCGTTTGGGCGGCTGCTGAAAGCCGAGCCGTCTCTGGCATTACCTCATTGATCTCGCCTCCTGATCAACGGATGAGTGGGGGGGGGGGGGGGGGGAAGGGAGGGAGCAGTGAAGCCTCAGGCCTCATGAAACAGTGCGGTCACGCTGACTTGGCAGTCTGATTACCATTACAGCAGATGCTGCTTTTCTCCCTGCCACAAAGCATCCTTTTCGAAAAAAAAAAAAATCCCTTCCCTTTTAGCACGAATCCTTTCTTTTGGGCGCTGAGAGAGCACAGCCCTGACCCCCACCTCCTATCAGCAGGGCTCATACCGCCTTTAGCTCTCTATATGGATTATTCCCTCTCTCTTTCTCTCTCTCCTTCAGTGATTCATTAAACACAGCCAGGAGCGTGCTGAGGCAATCGCTGCCTAATGCCTTTCACAGACGCCTACCGCTACACCCCCTCCATCTTTTTCCCCCTTTCTTTTTTTTCCACCCCAGATCTCTCACCCTTGCTTTTTTTCTTTCAGAGAGCACTGGGTGAGTGTGTGGAGCTTACACTGTGAAAGAGAAAGCAGCTGGACTACAGTAGACGTTAACAGGCCAGCTGGAGTTACACACTCCTGTGGCCTTGGCCTTTGGTCTCGTCTGTGTGTGTTTGGAGGAGGAGTGTGTGGTTGAAGCGTGGAACAAAAGAACTAACAATACATCCATTTAATACTGAACGAAAAGTGGTTATCCGCTAGCATTATGCAGATGCTCTCATGCTACAGTGACTGA
The DNA here is from genome assembly GCA_033459395.1 of Hemibagrus guttatus. Lineage (NCBI taxonomy): Eukaryota > Metazoa > Chordata > Actinopteri > Siluriformes > Bagridae > Hemibagrus > Hemibagrus guttatus. Next base: position 15,918,477 of record JAUCMX010000010.1, on the reverse strand, counting down.
ACTGTGAAAAATATTCAGCGGCAAGGTGAGTTCATGAAACACAGGGTTTCGGATATGACTATATTCAAATTTATTTACTCAGATGGGAAAAAAAGCCTGAGCTAGATTATTCAGCTAGATAGAGTTTCAACAAATGCCCTAAAACCATTAATCAGGCCATTTGGGTGCCTCTGATATGCACACATATGTAGGTTTTTAAAGTAAAGATTAATGCATTTAAAACATAAATAAATTGTCCTTCACAACAACGTAAGGTAAAGAGCCTTAAGCATTATTAAAATCTTTTTACACATATTAATTAATATTTGCTCTGTCACAGTTCAATATAACTACATTTTACCTTGAAACACTGTATAATCATCAAAATACTCAGAACAGTCTTTATAATAAGAAATAATTTCAGTTCACTGTCAATGGACCCTGTCACTCGAATACATTCACGCGTGAAATGTTTGGAGCATTACATGGAAGATGCATCTAAATTTCCTGTTGATTACAGGGATGCACTGCTATTGGCTGATAAGTAATACATTATTTGCTTAATGCCATTAATGCTGGTTAACCACATTCTGGATAATTCTATGCTTATAAAAACACTGTTACTTTCAAGCTAGTCGCTTGTTTAAGAGCAAAATGCAGCCATCGTTAGCAAAGAAGCTTTGTACAAATGAAATATTTCCTCGAATGGATTAATACATTTTGAATTGTTTGAATGCATGTTTAGATCTAGCTAACCTGAAAATCACACAAATCATTAAGTTAGCGAGCTACACACACACACACACACACACACACACACACACACACACACAATATAACCTAAAGACAGACAACATCTTGTTAAACTGTTTGTTTCTATCAAGTTTATGGAATATATATTCTTCAACAGTCTTAGTAAAGTAAGACATCAAATAGAGATGACAACATTGCCAGAGTGACTAGCAGATTTCCGCTACAAATAAGTCAAAAAGCTTTTATTGTCATTTCAACAATGAAATAGCGTTCCTCTAGGACCCTGGTGCTACAAAAAACAACAAAGAGCTACATAATACCTGAGTGTGTTTGTGTGTGTGCTGGTGTCAGTCCAGTCTCTGGGAATCTAGGAGTCTGATATGTGAATAATTAAATATGTGGTCAAACTGTCATTTGAAATAACAGCTGAAGTTTACTGTGTTAGCTATATTTGTAAAAAATAAATAAATAAATAAATAAAATTAAAAATTATATATGTAATAATAATAATAATATATATATAAATCCAATATTTTACTTCTTTTCAGCCATTAACCTAAAGAAAACTTTTTTCCCCATTTTTTCCATTGACTGTACCGCTTATCCAATCTATTCTTGGGTCACAGGGAGCCTGTGCCTATCTCAGGCGTCATCGGGCATCAAGGCAGGATACATTCTGGACGGAGTGCCAACCCATCGCAGGGCACACACACACACACACACACACTCATTCACTCACGCAATCACACACTATAGGCAATTTAGAGACCTAAAGAAAACTTGTTAACAAAAATACAATTAGCAATAGCCACTGATGTGTCTGCCATGCTTTATATAGCCATCATTGCTGGTAATATTTATGGACAAGGGGGGATGTGGTAGCTTAGTGGTTAATGTTACTGATTGGAAGGTTGTGAGTTCAAATCCCAGGTCCACCAAGCGGCCACTGCTGGACCCCTGAGCAAGGCCCTAATTGCTCAGTTACATAAAAAAAAAAAGTTGCTCTGGATAAGGGCATCTACCAAATGCCAAAAATGTAAATGTAGAAATGACTAAACCAGCCTGGAGAGTTCTATCTGATGCATTTGTCTATTTTATTTATTTATGTCAGCTAGCAAATACAGAAGGATGCAATGACGTCATATATTTGTGTAGCACATGCTGAATTTTGGACATTGCGTCTACCAGTTAAATGTTTATATTGTTTCATACTGGGTAAATTACACTGTTAAAAAAAACAACTCATATATAAACACAATCCAGTAAGGGAACATCTGATGCTCCCTGTTTTTTGCGGTGCATTGTGGGATTGTTTAGGGAGTGCACATTCCTGTGCACTGAAAGGATTTTGCAGTTGAGACAGCTCTTAAAATGTCTGACTACCTGATCAGCGCCCTGACAACTGAACTAGTGAGCTGATTGAGATGTGCCCCATGTGAATTAGCTGTTACTATGGAAACTATAATGTATTCGAATGAGCACATCGGTATAAACCTGCGATTTGTATTGCAGACTGTCAGAGTCTATAGAATACTACAGACTCTATATATAGAGAGGAAATGAATCAACACCTTCTGACCAAACAGTTTAGAGAATCCAGCAGTGCTGTGGTATAAAATAAAACCTTTACAGTAGAGAATTAGGCATGAAATATATATCCTGGTGGAGAATTTCAGTCATCCAAAAGGTGACCTGATGACCAGATGGGTGAATTTGGTTCACACTGTGATCACCATTTGCAGCCTGATGATGCTGAGACAGACATGTAGAGTTCATGAAAAACAGACATTAAAATCTGCATTGATTTTCTGTTAGCTTTCAAACTATTGAAAAATGTCTACACATAAATGGCTGCTACAATGATATAGAGAGTAGAGCAGCTTTTTATTTATTTTTCAGCAGTAATACTGTACAACCTCTGCATATATCCAGTTGGCTGCAGGTCCCTGGAAAGGACACTCGGGCCGAAGTGGCAGACTGCCGTCACACATTTTTCCATTCAGAGAAATGTGAATGTGGTGTGGCGGAGAAAGAAGCGGGGACGCTAATGAGGTGTGTGAATCATCGGCAGTCCTGAGAGTGTGATCAAAGGAAGTGGAGAAGACGCTTCCCTCCTACACTGGCAGACGAGAACAAGCTCTCATCCTCTCATCCTCTCTCATCATCTGTCTTTTCACTATTGCCGCTATCAGAGTTGCCGTCTTGCCTCCCGAGTGCCTGTATTATCAGAAATAAAAGCCTGCTATCGTCGGAAATGTGTTAAGAAACTCTTCACCGTGTCATGGCGGGTTTAATCAGAATCGGCACACAAGCAGTGTTGAGTTTAATCCACTTTCTGTTTACGATCAGTTCGACTAATGAGCTCTCTGAGATTCTTTTAACTGAGGATATGCTGTTAAAGCTCAGATGCACAGCACAGGCTTTGTGGTCCCGGTGTGTGTGTGGTGAGGGGTGGGGTTGTGGGGCATATTTTTATATCACATGCTCACCAGTATAGTAACACAAATGTGTGTGTGTGTGCATGTGTTCATCACTAATCAGAAAAGTCAGCAGCCAGTATATGTCTGGAAGAGCTCAGAATCCCCCCCCCCCCCTCTCTCTCTCTTTCTTTCTCATATTCCCTCTCTCTCTCTCTCTCTCTCTCTCTCTCCCTCTCTCATATTCTCTCTCATATTCTCTCTCTCTCTCTCTCTCTCTCTCACACACACACACACACACACGCATGCACACAGAATTCAGTGATGTAATTCACTTCCAAAAATCTTCCCTCCCATTTCTTCCCTCCCATCCTTTTGTCCTTACTTTCCAGCTTTCCCTTTACCTCTCCCTCCATCTTCTTTCTCTCCATCTGAATATCTTTTTCTCATCTCAGGTTTCTTTCCGGCTTTATCCCCGTTTGTCTCCTATTTTCAACCTTCATTTTGCCCCTTTCTCTACCTCTATTTCTCCTGTTCTTCACTTCTTTCCTTTCTGCTGTTCTCTATCCCTCTCTCTCTCCTTTGTTTTCCCCCACTCATTATTTATCATTTCCCCCTAATTTCTCTCCTTTTTTCCTTCTCTATCCCTTCTCTTCCCTTTATCACTCAGGTTATCTTTTCTCTCCATCACCACTTCCTCTCTCCCACTCTTTTTACCTGGCTTTGTTCTGGCTTCTCCTTCTTTCCCGCTATCCTGCTCTCCTTCCCTCTTTCTCTCCTCGTTGTAATCTGTCCTTCTCTCTTCCTTTTCTCTCTCTCTGTTGTGAAATCATCGCCTCTCTCTCTATGATCAAACAAACAGTAGCTGTTAGCGTTAGCCTTGCTCAGTGTTACTGTTACAGCGGATAGAGATGACCTCATGGCCAGGAGAGCTGCTCTCTCTGTATGTGTGTGTGCATGTGTGCAGATTGCCTGCTACTGTCGAGTGCTCATAAGATCATGGATTTCCCAGAGCTTTTACCAGCTCATGCACACCCACACACCCACACACACACACTTGAGAAAAAGGCACTGTCTCTTGCTGTCATGGCTTACAGGATACAGTGAGGAGTGATGAAATATGTGTGAGGGGAATTGAGTATGTGTGTAGAGTATTTTTTACATTTTTTTCCCAACTGTGTTTAAAGCCTCCGCAACTTCTATCTAAACATCTCTATTTATTCATATATATTTCACTCATTTGTGTGATCTTCATTAACTTATTTACACGATAAATGGCATTCTGTAAACAAATATAACAAGCTCTGGCAAATAATTAGCAGTAAATGAGAAGCAAGTGGATGCTCCCTGACTTTCAGGTGTTCGTGGCTCCATTTGGCTCTCTTCACATGAGCAGAAGGCAGGCAGAGCTCATAACGGCAGTGATGAACTAGGCGTTTTAGCCGTGAGTAAACTTGAACTGCTCTGGCCTCATTAGGCCTTTGTGCAGCTCGAGTTCCTCTGTCCTTCTGGTGTCCACCTGGTCCCCCATCGATCCTAATAATGGTGCTTTATCAATCAGCATGCACACCCCTCCCTTTCAGCTAATGGGCTTAGTGCGCTTTGTGCTAGCTCATCAAATTACACACAATGACTGAGTGTGTGAAGAAGGCCTTCCCCTCATCCTCCTCCCTCTCAGCTCCTTCAATTGCTATCTTATTGCTTGCTTCCTTTGTGTTGGAACAGATAGCGATCTGTGTAGGGAGTGCCTTTTCTACTGCTGTCTTAGAGTTGCGGGAGCAGTACTGACCCTGCTTCACTGAGCAACGTGCAGGTGATTAGATTATAATCATCACAATTCTTAATCGTTTTTTTGTTGTTTTACATTTTTACAATACAATCATGACGATTTGAAAAGTATATTGATAATCATGAAGAACGTATGGTTCAGCCAGTGTGCTGTCTGAGAACCACACACATCCTGAATGGGCTCCTGTTTTGCATTTCCATCCAGAAAGTTAAGTGACAGTGACATTATTTCTCCACACAGGGGAAAACTGAGCTTCTCCCAGGGAACCTCGGACTTCTCCGCTCGCCCCTATGTGAACAATAGCATTATTGTGTATTTTGACTAGGGTATATACTGTATAACTGATTACCGGCACATGTCTACTAAGGACGCACACGTACAAATGCCTGGTGGTGCGTAAATCCCCTACACATGGTCAGATTCATTTTTTTTTTTTTTTTTTTTTACTTGTTGTACTGTATATTTTTCCGCAAATAATAGAACAGAAATATATTTCTCTTTTGTGTGTCTCAACCACAGGTAAGTTTCTAGCATTTTAAAATTTGGTTACTGAAAGTGAAAAGGAAGAAAATTGCATTTACGGGTTGCATTTTAACTCCAAATAAGGACACTACGACTATCTTTATAATCCTAACCTAATCTATTTGTGGAAAAACAACATTACTGCCATGCTTTAACCAATTATAAGGGCTCAATTTGATTACCAGCATCATACACATCATCCATATCAACTGCTTCTTCACCTACAGAATTTCAGCACAATTTTAAATCAAATTAATGTTAACTTTACTGCTCATAGAATCGCTGATTAATTCACTGATTTTTATTCTGTTGATTAAATTGTTTGCATTTAATGTCTTTTTATTAGGTTAGTTCAGCTTTTTGAAACCTTCCTGTTCTTCTGTGTGGTGATGATGTAATAGCACTTGAGCTTTGTGGATATTTTAGCAGTCAGTATCTGATTACAAATGGAACACATTAAACTTCTATCCATTTCACAGAGGAATCTATCTATCTATCTATCTATCTGTCTGTCTGTCTGTCTGCCTGTCTGTCTGTCTGTCTGTCTGTCTGTCCTGCTACTCAACACATTCAGAGAAAAGCACCGTCTGCCCTCTTCCACATCATTGGCCAGAGGTGGTTCAATGGATAAGGCTCTAGGTTACTGATTAGAAGGTTAGTGGTTTAAGCCCCAGCACCTTATTGTTTTCTGCTGTATCATGGCTGATCCTGTGCTCTTACCCCAGCCTACTAACAAGTTGTGTGAAGAAGAGACTCTATTTGTATTACACAGACAGTTGTAAAATAGCATTTCACTGCATGTGGTACTGGGTATGATTGTGTATGGACTAATAAAATATGAATTTCAGATATTTCTCATATTCTTTTGTTCTCAAATCCAAATGTCTTCAGTTTGCAGCAAGAACAAAAGAACTGCCCTTGCTATTCCAATATGTAGGGAAGGGACTGCATATGTTTAATGTTTCAGAATTGTCCTGTTGCTCTACACTGTATTTATTTATTCTCTGAAGTAGCTATTCAGACACAAATGCACGGCAGCCATTACTGCTGTGTACTCAAATTTACTGTTATGGCATTCGCTCAATCTAAACCAAGGCAGCGTTTAAATAAACAGGCCCTTCTTCATCTCGTTAGTGGCCCGGCAGGTATTATTTAATTACTGACAAGTCTCAGATGGCTGTCTGTGGAGAAAGCTGCTTAATGCATAAAAATAAACTCTGCTCTGCAACCAATCAGTTCAAGAAGATTCCTTTAAACAGCACAATGACAAACTTCTTACTCTCGCTAATGAGATTATGAGTCTAATGCATGTTAAAGCACGGAGTGGAACCTCCCTGATCGGCACGAGTTCGCAGTGTTATCAGATGAAGCAGCGGCGTTTTATCTGATGGATTTGTCTAAAGCCCTCTGCTCTGCTAAATTAGTTCCATTAGATGAATGCATCACATAGGTCATCAGAGGACCGCTGTGCGTTGCTCGGCAGGCTCAGTACGGACGATCGAGGATCGGATTTCTTTGCTGAAGCAGCGTGCTGAATGATTAGGAAAACATAAACACTGATCTTAGATGGCTGTCCATCAGGGAAGCTAAAGCTCAACACACTTACTCTGGAACTGCTGAAACGTTCAGATGTTTAATCAAATACCAACAAACCTGTCAAATCTCCTTTATTCTTATCACACTGGGGCAGGAAATCTGCAGCACTGCACAGCTATAATGTAAAGCCCCAGCCTGGAGGGAAGACAGCTCTGCTTAGTCAGAAGTTTGTTTTTTCTGTTAAATAAAAGTATGCCTTTGTGTAACTAAGCTTATTTGAAATATAGTTAGTTAATGACCAAATAACTACTATGAATTACTGCTGAGGTTATTTATATGAACACACGTTTTCCTGACCCCATGCTAACTACCTCAGCAACTCTTGTTAACAAGCCAATGTACCATCTAATTAACTAATATTATTGTCTAACCAAAATTATCTGCTAGTGAGCAGCAGCCAATGAGAGATGAAGACTTGAGCAACAGTGAACACTGGTGACTAGATATGGGCGGTTCCAGTCTGAAAAAGTTTTGGTTTATGTAAATGCAGAATGACTTGGTTTAGTGACTATTAACGGGAGTGCAGTCAGCAGTGCGCATAAAAAAGAATAGAATTAAGTGTTTTTTATTATACATTTTTTTTAAAGCCATGTTCATAGTATTTAATTAATACTATCTAAATATTGTAAAATTCTTCCCTATGAAACATTGAAGATTTATAAGTTTATTTCGGAATAAATCTTTGTCTAGAAGTATTAAAATAAGTACAGTCTAATAAGCCGTGTTTAATAGTTAAAACCGATCTAGTCATCTGCAGCAAAAAGAAGTTTTTTCACCTTTCAATATAAACCACGGGGTAAGACTTGAATGACCTGAGAATAGTGTGTACTTCTGTAACTATGAGTCTTGTAACTAAACACAGACTATACCCTGGCTATCAACAGTAATGCTAGCAGAGATATCTTAAAAACAACTAGGTCAATTTTGTAGACACATTTGTCATATGTATGAAAATTTCCCAAGTTTTTTCTTTAGTTGTTGCTTTTTTTCCGCAGATATAATTCCCACTGTTTTTTGGTGTGTTACAAGGCCAAAAGATTGTGGACACCTGATTTTCACACCTATATGTGGGTCTTCTCCAAACTGTTGGAAGCTTACAACTTTACAGGATGTTTTTGTGTACTGGAGAAGATTTCCTTCCATTGGAACTAAAGCCAAATTAATGCTCTTGTGGCTGAATGAGCAGAAATCACCACATCTATACTCCAAAATCTAGTGGGAAGTCTTCTCAGAAGAATGGGGGTAACGGCAAAGGGGGAACAACTCCATAGTGGGCCATACAGCATAGCAAAAGTTTTTATTTGTAGGCCAAATGAGCACTATTTCTCTGAAGATGATCCTAAGATGATCCTTGTCTAGTTAGTGTATGTAAATATGAAGCTTGACAATGCTGAAATTTTCTCCATAGACATGTAATTCATATCTCCATCAAACCATTGAACTGCACTTACATAATTGTGTTTTATGGTTTCAGTGTTTTAAATGGGAATAAAAAAAATACACAAGGGCTATCTTCTAATTCATTTAATAATGGTCTTTGTTCCACAAAAATAATTCAATGCTTCTAATCCCTGAAATTCACTGTACTTGTTTTTTTTTCTCCATTCCCCACAACTTAATTTAAGGTCTTAATAGCCTGCATGATGAAATCCATCGGGGAATGCTAGGAGATGACTAGTCTAGTCAATTATCCAATTGCCTCTCACCATTGGGGAGCTTTTCACACTTTGTTGGGAAACTCGAATGAAACGCAGCTCCAAAACTGTGCTAAATTACAGCAATGGTTCAGTGAAAATTTTTTTACACAATGTTCCCCTTACTGCAAATATAGTTGATCAGTCAAGGTGTGTTACATGTCTAAGGTTTCCTTTTTTAGTTCTGTACTGGAGCTGGGAGGATAATGTAGCTGACAAGTAATGCAAGTCTCAGTAAATGGAGGTCTTGGCTGACTGACTTCATTTGAGGTAATGGGGAAAGCAGTACAGTTAATTTTTCACCAAACTATATCTTTAAGAAAAGCTCAAATGAAAAAGAATTGTTTGGTGATGAGGGCTCACCAGATGTTAGGTGGAAGGCTGTTTAATACAGAATTCTAAAACTTCAAACCAGTCAAGAAATTTGTCAAAAAAAATCTCATGCTGTTCAGGCAAACATTATGCTGAGTTCACTTTGGTCAGTAATTTTTGCATAATTATTGTCATGTATTTAATATATGTAGCATCACAAACTGTGTATATTAAGTACACACCAAAATAAATTGTCATGTTTTCTTAACATTTTAACTCATTATGATAATATCATGTATTTGGAAATAATGCGGAATATTTTAGTATATTGTGGTATTAGATTTTAGTCCACATGGTTTTCAAATTTTCAAAGAACTTTTGGTTGAGGAATATCGAATATATAGACATACAGTCCAACTATGCCAGAACTGTATCGAGGTAATAATCCAGACAGCTGTTTACATGCATGTATATATAAACTGCTGAGATATATATATATATATATATATATATATATATATATATATATATATATATATATATATATATATATATTATTATTTACACTGTAGTTTTGTTGTAATAAAGCAACTACTAAACAATCTATCTGGAACTCAGTACAATATTGGACTTTAAACAGCCATTCAGCAAAAAGGCATTATGAGGTAAAAGGAAATTTTCCAAAATGAGGGAACAAAAAATGCCTGTGTGAAGGAGAGTTCATTTATTCTTGCCGAGAGTCCGCTGTTTCTCAGCGTGTTCGACGATCTTCTCCTCCACATAAAGCCCTTTACGCTTCCGAACGGCATTCATGTACTTTAGCGTCTGATTCGCCGAATCTGCCTTCTCTCCAAAGTGGAGATATTCTTCTTCAGTAGTTGGCACCCAGAACGGATCGCTGGAGATGACCTGAGGGACACACAAAAGATTGTGAGAACATTTCTTAAATAAAAAGACCTGAAAACATAGGATGTGCATTATTTACAACATCATTTGTGTATTATCAAATGCAACAATTCTATTTTGGATTTTAAACATTTCATATCAATGCGGATCAACAAACACTTTTGTTCCTTCCTTCCATCCTTCTTTCATTCCATCCATCCATCCATCCATCCATCCATCCATCCATCCAATTCAGTACATCACTTTTGAGTTCTGGATTCTGATTGGTCAGAAGGTTTGCATTAATGCACTTGTTCTTACGTAATCAAGAACATTTTTTGAATAAAAACACCTGAAAATATTGGATGTTCATTACTTACAACATTATCTGTATATTATTAGATCCGAAAATGCTATTTTGAATTAAAAAAAACCCCCATATTAGCGTGGATCAACAAATTCTTTCATTCCTTCCTTCCTTCTTTCATTCCATCCATTTCAGTACACCACTATTGAGTGCTTGATTCTGATTGGTCAGAAGTTTTGCATTAATGTATTCGTTCTGATATGTTAGCGTTTCTATAGTAACAACTCATTTCATTTACAGGAACATGTATACTGGAAAAATGATATAAACTGATTTAAAAAAACATTTCCAGTTATCGATACGGTGAAATTTTCCACGAAGAGATGTTTAGTCATTTTGTGGAAGGAGGCTTAGTGTTTTTGAAAAAGTCAAAGGGAAAGCCGGAACTACAAGAACGTCTTCAAAATGGCAGGCTTTGCACTTTGTCTTCAACATGAAGAGCTCTTTCTAACGCTGCAGTTACAATTAACCTGTTTAGTTGACGTTCCATAATGTTAAAACAATAAAAAGTACGATGTGCGATTGAGTAATTAATTTTCAAAAATATCATCACTAGCAAACTGCTGTGGTTAGAGGAATAAGTACAATTCCACGCATGCTGTAATTAGGAAATAATTAACTTTGGGGTTGATTATTTTCCTATATTAGCATGCTCCATTGAGTCATATTCCTTATTGTTTATATTATCAGCTTAGTGTTCATCTCATCCTAGTTTATTAATCCTTCATGGGGAAATGAAGGTAAATTACAGCAGCTTGACAGTACGCAGATAATGTGTGAGAAGTTAGATTAATAAGTAGAAATATAACAGTAGTGTCAGTGACATGAATATAAAAAGAATAATGATCGGTCTATATATTTAGATTATATTATCATAGTTGCAAGTGACAGTTTTAAGTAATTATTAAAAAAAAAAAAAGCTTTCAACAATTTTCTATGAACACATTCCCAAGAACAATGTGTTGTAGAAATGGAGATCATTATGTTACAGTTGTGAGCTCAGCCTAACCGAGTGCCTGAGAATCTTGAATCTCTAACAAACTTGTTGGAGCAGAAGAGAAATTACAGGAAGCTAATCAAAAGTTTTAACTTGGAAACCACTTATGAGAGGAAAAAAAAAGCCAGCCTGAGACAGTTCAACAAAAAATAATGTAGACGAAAGCCAAAATAAACAAAAGGCTATTTTGCATTAAAATAAGCCAGAGGAGAAAAAAAGAAAGAAAAAACCTTTTGTACATTTAATAGTTTTTACAATCTTGACATGAGTGTAATGCTGGAACGATGCTCTGGGGTGTAAATTAAAGCTCGAGGGTGACTGTCCCATTGCATTAAGCACAAACACAACACTGAACATGACTCCTGCTGGCTGCGTGCTGCCCCGTGTGCTTTAAATCAACACCCCGAATAATGAGTGTGTCGTCAGTTACCTGTTTGTCTTTCAATATATACGAGAACATCACTGATCAATAATGCAGTCAGTTCTATATTTTTGAAATAATCATTGAAATAATCATTTGTACTATAAAAGTAAAGAATTTTTGAAAAGTGCTGTTATTTCTGATCAATGTTTTAACAGAGTTTTTAAAACTTTACTGTTATACAATAATTGTGCTTTAACATAATGTTCTAATGTAAGTGTCGATTTATTATTCAGTTTAAACCTCTCTATTGTCAAGAAAGGCATTCTGACACAATGCTCAATAAGTAGAGCACCACACACACACACAGACACACACACACACACACACACACACACACACACAAAACACACACACACACACACACACACACACACACACACATCTATACATATGCACACACAAAGGCACAGCCAGTAGCAGGTGCCATGGGTATGACGCAATGGTTATAGCTACACACACACACTTACACACATACCCACACACACACACCATCAGACCACAGACCATCAGACACACACACACACAGAAACCATCAAACACACACGTGCAGGCACACACAGGCCACACACCACACACCCAGACAGAGATAATGACCTCATGCTCTGAAAACAGACAGGAGGTACAATTACTGTACGGGTCCGGTAGAGGCCTTGATACACACACACACACACACACACACACACACACACACACACACACACACATACACACCTGATCCTGGGAGCTCTTTTACCGCAGCACAGATGGCACCACCGGCCCCATTTACGCCCTCAACCACAAACGCCAGCATCTGCCACCCAGCCTCTCTGGAGAACAGTGAGGACGAGGAGGACGTGTGTGTGTGTCTGTGTGTGTATGTGAGCACCAAATATCCATGGCTTAACTGAATGGTTTTTCAGTCCTGTACATGTCTTTCTGTGTCTCTATTAGTCTTTTTATGTCTCTATCACTCCATTCAGTTATAATTCATTCATATCTATCAGAGCTCAGTCCATTCTACTGTTCCTCATATCATTCCTTTCCCATTCTGCTGTTCTCCATTTCATCACAAACTCATTCCAACTCCATTTTAACTCATTCCACTCGAGTTCTATAAGCACATTGCTTTCCATGATCTCATTTTCCATTCTACACCATTCCAGTTAATTCCACTCTATTCTACTAAAATCCAATTTATGCTTTTCACTACTCTATTCTAGTCTATTCTATTTGACTCCATTCCAATTCATTACATTCCAGTCTATTCGATTCTGTTATTCAAATGCATTCTATTTTATCAAGTGTATTCTATTCAACTCTATTTCATTGCATTCCACTCCATTCCAGTTTATTCTATTTCATTCCAATGAATTACATGCAATTCCATTCTATTCCATTGTACTCTATTTTATCTTACTTTTTTTTGTATTCCGTTTTACTCCATTCCAGTTTATTATATGCTGTTCTGTTTCTGAAATGTATTTTAGTCTTATGATACATATGTTAGTCATTTGGTTATTGATCATTTTGACGTCTTCTTCTTCTTTCGGCTTTTCCCTTCAGGGGTCGCCACAGCGAATCATCTCTCTCCACCTATCCCTATCTTCTGCATCCTCAACAATTGCCATATACCTCCTCTTTGGCCTTCCTCTTTGCCTCCTGCCTGGCAGCTCCATGTCCAACATTCTCCTACCAATATACTCACTCTCCCTCCTCTGAACATGTCCAAACCATCTTAATCTGGCCTCCCTAACTTTGTCCCCCAAACGTCCAACATGAGCTGTCCCTCTGATGTACTCATTCCTAATCCTGTCCAATCTCGTCACTTCCAAAGAGAAAAAGATAAGACAGAAGAAATTATCATTTTTATGTATTTTGAAATATCGATATTCACTATCTAACGCTGTTTTTTTTGCACGCAGTCGGCGTTATGTGTCTTTTTTGTCTGCACTGTCTCGTCATCCTCTGCACTTATGTTGTATGTTTAGTTTTAAAAATTCTGCACCTATCATAGTTTAGCTTTATGTTTGTCCGAGTCACCTTGTATTTTGTTTTTTGTTCTGTGTAGCACCTCTGGTCCAGGAGGAACGCTGTTTCATTTCACCGTGTACTGCATCAGCTATATATGGTTGAAGTGACAATAAAGCTTCTTTGACTTTGACTTGACAGATTATGTTTAAATGTAAACAACAGCGATTTTACTCAATTAGAAGTGACACATTTTAGGTTTTAGAAAAAGTTCAAACTTCCTTTAAATGGAACGCCAGAATTCCTTTAGAAATACACCTTTAATTAAATGTACTCCTTTTCCTTCTTTGGTGTGCTCTAGCTAACAAAAGTACTGCAGCGGCTAACACACTACACCACAATTACAACATGAAGCAGATGTTTTATAAAGAAGTGGTTGAACGTAATAATGTTACTATAATATGCTTTATTACAAGAGTATATTTAATATACTGCATTGGCTTCACGAAATTAAATTCACTCCATTCATTGGTCAGCAGGTATGCTAATTCCAGATAGCTACTTCTACTACATCATATACGGGTTTCCTCTCAGCTTGCCTCTTCTGTGTCTTTGAGCGTATATTTTATTATTACATTTGCCACACATATTTTGAGCAGAAAAATGAATTACTTTTTAGACATCCTTTAGTTTTTGACACATGAAAAGGTGATTCCATGTGATTTTTGATGGCTTAGTGTTCATCAATAAAATCTAGCCATGGGGGTCACAGTCCAGTGACTTCTGTGCCGGTCCCAAGCCCGGATAAATAGAGAGGGTTGCGTCAGGAAGGGCATCCGGCATAAAACATTGCCAAATTTAACCATGCGAATCGTCAGTATGAATTTCATACCGGATCGGTCGAGGCCCGGGTTAACAACGACCGCCATCGGCGCCGTTGACCTACAGGGCGCCGGTGGAAATTGGGCTACTGTTGGTTGAAGAAGTAGAGGAGGGAGGAGAGTGCACAGACAGAGAGAGAAGAGGAAAGGTAAGAGTGTAGGACTGAGAATAGGAACTCTGAATGTTGGTACTATGACAAGGAAAGGTAGAGAGCTGGCTGATATGATGGAGAGAAGGAAGGTGGATATACTGTGTGTACAGGAGACCAGGTGAAAGGGTAGCAAGGCTCGTAGTATAGGAGCAGGATTCAAGCTGTTTTATTATGGTGTGGATAGTAAGAGAAATGGGGTAGGTGTGGTCCTGAAGGAGGAGTTTGTGAGGCATGTTCTGGAGGTGAAGAGAGTGTCAGACAGGGTGATGAGTCTGAAGTTAGAGATTGAAGGTGTGATGTTGAATGTTGTTAGTGGTTATGCCCCACAGGTAGGTTGTGAGTTAGAGGAGAAAGAGAGATTCTGGAGTGAATTAGATGAGGTGATGGAGAGTATTCCCACGGGTGAGAGAGTGGTGATAGGAGCGGATTTTAATGGACATGTTGGTGAGGGGAACACAGGTGATGAGGAGGTGATGGGCAAGTTTGGAGTTAAGGAAAGGAACCTAGAAGGACAGATGATAGTGGACTTTGCTAAGAGGATGGACATGGCTGTGGTTAACACTTATTTTCAGAAGAGGGAGGAGCATAGAGTGACTTACAAGAGTGGAGGTAGGAGAACACAGGTAGACTACATCCTATGTAGAAGAGGCAATCTGAAAGAGATTAGTGACTGTAAAGTGGTAGTGGGAGAGAGTGTAGCCAGACAGCATAGGATGGTGGTGTGTAGGATGACTTTGATGGTCTGTAAGAAGAAGAGGTCAAAGATAGAGATAGAGAAGAAAACCAAGTGGTGGAAGCTGAAAAAGGAGGAATGTTGTGAGGAATTTAGACAGAAGTTGAGGCAGGCTCTGGGTGGTCAGGTAGTGCTGCCAGATGACTGGGAAACTACAGCAGAAGTAATCAGGGAGACAGGGAGAAAGGTGCTGGGTGTGTCATCTGGAAGGAGGAAAGAAGATAAGGAGACTTGGTGGTGGAATGAGGAAGTTCAGGATAGTATCCAGAGGAAGAGGTTAGCCAAGAAGAAGTGGGACATGGACAGGACTGAAGAGAATAGACAGGAATACAAGGAGTTACAGCGCAGAGTGAAGAGGGAGGTGTCTAAGGCCAAGCAGAAGGCATATGATGAGTTGTACACTAGGTTAGACACTAGAGAAGGAGAGAAGGACTTGTACAGGTTAGCTAGGCAGAGGGATCGAGATTGGAAGGATGTGCAAGTTAGAGTTATTAAGGATAGAGATGGAAGGGTGCTAACAAGTGAGGAGAGTGTACAGAGGAGATGGGAGGAGTACTTTGAGGAGCTGATGAATGAGGAAAATGAGAGGGAAAAAATAGTAGAAGGGGTGAACTCTGTGGAACAGAAAGTAGATAAGATTAGAAAAGATGAAGTCAGGAAGGCTTTGAAGAGGATGAAAAGTGGAAAGGCAGTTGGTCCTGACAACATACCAGTGGAGGTCTGGAAGTGTCTAGGAGAGGCAGCAGTGGAATTTTTAACTAGTTTGTTCAACAGGGTTTTAAAGAGTGAGAGGATGCCTGAGGAATGGAGAAGAAGTGTGTTAGTGCCGATCTTTAAGAATAAGGGTGACGTGCAGAGTTGCAGCAACTATAGGGGGATAAAATTGATGAGCCATACAATGAAGCTATGGGAAAGAGTAGTGGAAGCTAGGTTAAGGAAGGTAGTGGAAATTTGTGAGCAGCAGTATGGCTTCATGCCCAGAAAGAGCACAACAGATGCAATTTTTGCTCTGAGAATTTTGATGGAGAAGTATAGGGATGGTCAGAGGGAGTTGCACTGTGTGTTTGTATACTTGGAGAAAATGTATGACAGGGTGCCAAGAGAAGAGCTGTGGTACTGTATGAGGAAGTCAGGAGTAACAGAGAAGTATGTCAGAGTGGTGCAGGACATGTATGAGAGGAGCAGGACAGTGGTGAGGTGTGCTGTAGGTCAGACAGAGGAGTTCAAAGTGGAGGTGGGACTTCATCAGGGATCGGCTCTGAGCCCCTTCCTGTTTGCTATAGTGATGGACCAGTTGTCAGAGGAGGTCAGACAGGAGTCTCCTTGGACAATGATGTTTGCAGATGACATTGTGATCTGTAGTGAGAGCAGGGAGCAGGTGGAGGAAAACCTGGAGAGGTGGAGGTTTGCGCTGGAGAGAAGAGGAATGAAAGTCAGTCGTAGTAAGACTGAGTACATGTGTGTGAATGAAAGGGAGGGAAGTGGAACAGTAAGGTTACAGGGTGAAGAGGTGAAGAAGGTACAGGAGTTTAAGTACTTGGGGTCAACAGTCCAGAGTAATGGAGAGTGTGGGAAAGAGGTAAAGAAGCGAGTGCAGGCAGGTTGGAATGGGTGGAGAAAGGTGTCGGGAGTTCTGTGTGAAAGGAAAATACCAGCGAGAATCAAGGGGAAGGTGTACAGGACAGTGGTGAGACCGGCCATGCTGTATGGTTTAGAGACAGTGTCACTGAGGAAGAGACAGGAGTCAGAGCTAGAGGTAGCAGAGCTGAAGATGTTGAGGTTCTCTTTGGGAGTGACAAGATTGGACAGGATTAGGAACGAGTACATCAGAGGGACAGCTCATGTTGGACGTTTGGGGAACAAAGTTAGGGCGGCCAGATTAAGATGGTTTGGACATGTCCAGAGGAGGGAGAGTGAGTATATTGGTAGGAGAATGTTGGACATGGAGCTGCCAGGCAGGAGGCAAAGAGGAAGGCCAAAGAGGAGGTATATGGATGGAATTAATGAGGATATGAAGCTAGTGGGTGCAATTGTTGAGGATGCAGAAGATAGGGATAGGTGGAGAGAGATGATTCGCTGTGGCGACCCCTGAAGGGAAAAGCCGAAAGAAGAAGAAGAAGAAGAAGAAGAAGAAGAAGAAGAAGAAGAGTGTTCATCAATAAAATGGACCAATGCTTTCAGTTCTAACTGATTTTCCTTACCTTCCTCTTCCCTCCTTCTGAGAGCATTTGGTAACATCCTTTGGGCACTGAGCTGCTTTATTCTCATACACAGTTTATCAACCTTGGAAGAAAGTGCAGTGTCAAGATGTGTTCACACACACGACACACACTATCACACACACATCACAACTCCAGCCCTGGTGCACACACAAACACAGCAGAATAACTCTTTAAATGAATTCCGAGCCCAAATAATTAGAGAAATCTTTCTTTCCCTGTAAAACTGGTGTGTTGTGTGACTGAGAATCAGCGTGCACACTGGAGTGTACTAAAGAGTCATCTATGCTCTCATTATTGCTGTTCATCTCCTAATAATTACAGAATAATTCTGACGATGGATAAAGAATAACAATCAAATCAAACAGAAGATTTAATGAACCCTCAGACTGTGACAGCGCTGTGCAATGTGTGTGTGTGTGTGTGTGTGTGTGTGTGTGTATGTGCTTGTGAGAGAGAGAGAGAGAGAGAGTGACAAACAGGGCTTACACTGAGTGACACCAATTGTGTGTCATGACCACATAACGGTCTAGTGTCAGCATGGAACTACACTAACAGCATTTCATCTGCCGTACACAGACACACACACGGACACACACACACACACACTCATACGCACACACATATAAAACCCCCAGCACTGATGCCTTGTACATAATTAGATTAGGTGACCTGGACTGCTCAAGCTACGCCTATGGCTACCAGTCTGATGTGCGTCTGTGTTTGTGTGTGTGTGTGTATGTGTGTGTGTGTGTGTGCGTGCTTTCCTCACGCCAGGGGCAGAAGACACTTGGCAGATAGACCGAGACTGTGGCATATGTGCCTAATGGCCTCGCAACACAGCAGGATGAGCCATACAGAGACACACACAGGCCCTGGTTATGACACCTGTCTCTGTTAATGTCAGCCCCTGCCATTTGACTACATACACACACACACACACACACACACACACACACACACACACACACACACACACACACACAGCCTGACTGAGCCTGTGCCTGAAACCTCTCTACGACATGACAGCAGTTAATCACTTCCATACATACTGAGAGCAAAAGTGAAATAATTCTATGAGCAGCCAAATGTGTGCATTGCTGGCAACCAGTGAGACGATTTTTACAAATAATGTTTGTTATGAAGCAATTTCCCAATCTGATATTTGATGACATCACTGAATCTGCCAAATGCCATAAATGTAAATGTAAAATGATGGATATGTGACTAACTTCATTTAGAATGTGGCGTAGACCAGCTGTTAACTTGCGAATGATGTCAACGCAGAGAAAGACTTATTTAAACTGTCTGTGTTGGGAGCCTGTGCTCTCAGGCGTCATTGGGCATCAAGGCAGGATACACCCTGGACGGAGTGCCAACCCATTGCAGGGTACACACACACTCTCATTCACTCACGCAATCACACACTGCAGACAATTTAGAGATGCCAATCAACCTACAATGCATGTTTTTGGACCGGGGGAGGAACATGCAAACTCCACACACACATGGCGGAGGCGGGAATCGAACCCCCAACCCTGGAGGTGTGAGGCAAACGTGCTAACCACTAAGCCACCGTGCCCCCCCGATTCCTGATCAATTATAATTGATTTATAATTGTTGTCCTGATGCTTGCCAATTGCTGGGTGAGAGAGAGAAAGAGAGAGAAAGAGAGATAAATGAGAGAGAGAGAGAGAATATGAGAGAGAAAGAGAGAGAGAGAGAGTGTGAGAGAGAGAGAGAGAGAGAGAGAGAGAGAGAGAGAATGAGAGATAAAATGAGAGAGAAATGAGAGAGAGAGAGAGAGAGAGAGAGAGAGAGAGAGAGAGAGAGAGAGAGAGAGAGAGGGGAAAGGAAGAGAAGAATGAAGGTGCAGTGGGTTTAACATTCTAAGACTCTTGGTGGTTATAACTCGTTCACACACACTTGCTCTTTCCAGCCACAGGTCACCCAGGTTGAAATGTGTGTAATGGCTTCAACAGACAAACACACAACAAAATACACACACACACACACACACACAGTCCCCTAAACCCTTGTATCAATAATTTTCCCACATCGCCAGATCTCGCCCAGATGTTCTCGATAAACTCTACAGATGTGAGGTTGATGGCTGTATATGACAAATATTTTTCTCAATAGCGAGCCTTTCATCTAAATGAAGTTTACACACACGATTACCGATGAAGAGTTACAATTACCATAAATACTGCAATTTGGATAAACATAGCACATGCCAACATCAGAATATTCTGATATACAGTGTGTCCCAGGAGCTAATGTGGTTTCTCAACAAAACCAAAAAAAAATGATTAACTGTGTGTATGTGTACGTGTGTGTGTGTGTGTGTGTGTGTGTGTGTGTGTGTGTGTGCATAAAATCAGATTTAAAGCCAAAACAAAACTGAGCCTCTTCCAAAATCCAGGAATTCCTGGTGTGATGTGACTTTGGGGGGAAACCTAGATATCCAGCTTGGTTTGCCAGTAAACAAATAACATGTGCATTATACATTAGGAATGATGTGTGTGATAATTTCTCCCCAAAAATAAAAACTCACTGTGAACAGGTGAGCAAGATTAAAAAACAAAAACAAAAAAACAATACAATATTAGCCAAGTAATGTAAAAGTTTTATAGCAGTATTTTGACATTGTCTGCAGTTGTGTGTAAATGTTGTGTGGGTTTTCTAGAAATAGAACTGTATTGTGTGTGTGTGTGTGTGTCTGTGTGTGTGTGTAGATGAGAATCCAGGGAAGACTTCTAAACCAGTGATTTGTGAAGCTTGCACAATTCAACAGTGAGCTAGACAACCCGGTGGAAACAAAGAAAGCATGACAGCAGCAGTTTAACTGTAAGAGGAGAACAAACACACACACACACACACACCTCACATAACTCTGAAAACACAAAGGTCTCATTTCAGTAACACAAAATACAGCAAGTTGCTGAGAAACAAGTTAAACACAGAATTAAAGCCAATGTGTGTTACTGAGACTCCAGAAGAAGCAGCACAATGAGAATGAGTTGTATACCATTATTATTATGATTATTATCAACAACAACAACAACAACAACAACAACAACAACAACAACAATAATAATAATAATAATAATAATAATAATAATAATAATATGAATGACCTCCTGCTCATTTCCTTTTCCCTTCTTTCCCGTTTCCATTATTCAATCATCATTATCCGTTTTTATTTCATACAGTCATTTTGGATGGTTTTCCATCCATCCATCCATCCATCCATCCATCCATCCATCCATCCATCCATTTCTTTCCATGACTGCTTATTTTATTCATTAATTTATTTTGCATGATTGCTTATTTTAATTTTTTGATTTCTTTGTTCTGTGCTTATTTCCTGCGTCCTTTCATTTATATTTATATTTTTTATAAATATAAATTACATTTATATTTTTTCTATTTTATTTACTTCTTTACCTACTCAGCATAGCATATTATATATTTTTTATTTCACTTTTTATTTCCCTAATATTTCCTTCCTGTATCTCTTTCTCTCTCTCTCACCTCCCAGTGAGTGAACACCAGTTGAGGGCTTGCCAGGCCGCTCGTCCTCTTGCGGATCTCGTCAGCAAATCCGAAGCTCTCGGCCACCGGCAGTACGGCTCTGATGATGAATACGTCTGATCCCTCCTTCATCTCCTCATTGAGGACACGACCTTCACGCTTGGAGAGGACACCATACACACGCCCTAGCCAAGGAAACACACACATGCACACAGAGACACATGCAAATCTTTAATAATGAGTCATTGTCATCACTTACTGAAAGCTGATAATATAGCATGGGGCAGACACGCACACACACACACACACACACACAGGGATTCATCTGCGTATTCTATTCCAGACAACCTCATCCTTTTATAAACACACACCCACACCATGTAGCTTGTCACACACACTTCAGCTGGACAAGAATAGGTGGAAGTGTGAGGGGAAGAGCTGTATGCTGTGTGTTTCACAAAGAAGCCCCGGAGACCGGAGTGTGTTAACAGAGCTCAGCTAGTACAATAATAGCTGCTGACAGACAGTAGAGAGAGGCGGATGACCGCTGACCTCTTCATCCCGGGCCTGAGAGAGCACTCAGACATCACTCAGACACTTAACACCCCTCACACCACGGTCCTGTGGATCAGGATGTGACGGAAACATGAGTGACTAAACAAGTGGCCTGAAAAATCATCACACAAAAAGCACTCAAACTCAGACAGAAGCAGCCGATACAAGCGGAATCACTCTGTATCTGTGCGGAGGACACACCACTGAGAACATCTGCGCATGGACGGAGAGGGCGTGCTAATTTTAAGAAATTAGAAAATATTCTGCTGGAGGGAAATGCAGATGACATCCATGCACTGCTGCCCCTTCAAGCATGAAATACACACAATACAATTTATAACACAATATTGATTAATGTGTCTTTAAATGGGTGAACACTGTGCTTTGTATTTCTCATTCTCCTTCTTGAACATCTTAAGAAAAACAAAACAAAAAAACAAAAAAAAAAACAAAAACAAATAAATAATTAAATAAATAAATAAAGTATATAATAAATAAATACATTATTATTATTAATAATAATAATAATAATAATTTAATAGTAAAAATATATTTTACTTTCCTACTGATATACAGTACCAGACACATGGTGGTCTGAGAAAACCCATGAGATGTTCCTGTTGCTAAATTCTAGCAGCCAAAAATAATGAACAAACAGAGTTTTAACTAAAATTGAAGTGACTACTTGAGAATTTGTAAGAAATTCAACCATTTCAACCAGACAACAAAGAATTATTTACTCTCCAAACCTGTCTATGCTTCCTGAGGGGTAAAAAAGGTTGATATAAAGATGGACATCTCTTACATTTTCATATTAAATTGTATTTAAGAATGCTGCTGAAAGCTCAAATCAGACTGGCCTCTAAAAGCAGCTCTAACTGTAGTTCATCTGCAAGGCATATTACAGATTTAAATCACAGGCATTTAAACTGTATCTACATAAGCATTTGCATTACATGTATGGCATATGGCTGAAGCCCTTATCCAGAGCCACTTACATTCATCTCATTTATATCAGTAAGCAGTTGAGGTTAAAAAGCCTTGCTCAAAAGGCCCAGCAGTAGCAGCTTAGTGGTCCTGGGATTTGAACTCATGACCTTCTGATGATTAGTCCAACACCTTAATCTGACACAAAATGTGAAATTGTTGCTACTGTGACGTTATCAGTCAGTGATCACTGTGTATTACAGTTACAGGACAATCAGAGTGACTCGCCTCAACTGAATAACAGCACATTATAAAGAAGTTCATTTTTTTACTCAGTCATGTTTTGAGGTTTCAAGGTAAAATCCTAAGCACTGTAGCTTTAAAGTTTTATGAACACACGAGAATGCTTTCTCAATTTCCTTCGTTACACAGGACTACAACAAAGTGTCAAATGTTTATTAGACACTATATACTATTTAGTAGACACTAGACACAAAAGTAGATAATTCTTCTGTACAACATCAGAAGGATTCGGCCATTTTTATCCACACAGGCTACTCAGGTGCTAGTTCAGTCTCTGGTCATTTCGAGACTGGACTACTGCAACTCTCTACTGGCAGGTCTACCTCTGAATGCAATTCGTGCACCGCAAATGATCCAAAATGCAGCGGCATGACTTGTTTTCAACCTGCCTAAATTCTCCCACACCACCCCACTGCTGTGTTCCCTCCACTAGTACCCTCCGGTAGCTGCATGTATCAGATTCAAAACACTGATGCTTGCCTACAAAGCCAAGAATGGACCAGCACCATCTTACCTCAAAGCTCTCATTACTCCTCACACTGCACCTCGCTCCTTTTGATCCACTAGCATTGCTCAACTGGTCCCACTATCTCTCAGGGTACAAGTTGGGGATTACATCTAGACTTTTCTCTGTTCTGGCACCAAGGTGGTGGAATGAAGTTCCCCTAGATGTCCGCACATCCGAGTCACTGACTGTCTTCAAACGACGGCTGAAGACCTACCTCTTCCTGAAGCACTTAAACTAGCTCTTATTTTTCCCTGTTTATTTTATGTATTGTTATATGTACATATTTAAAAGAAAAAAAAAAACAAACAACAACTAACTCGGCTTTTAGGGTGATGGTATCCTTAGTCTGTGACCCACTGAACCAGTGTTAATGTATTCAGTGACAGAGACTTCAAGGCATTTTTCTACATCGCTCTGGATAAGAGTGTCTGCCAAATGCCAGAATAGTAAATATAAACGTAAAATAATTAGTTGAATAAAAAAAATAAATTAAATAATTCTTAACCCACATTCTACTGCACTCTGTCCAATCATTGCATATATAAAATAAATAAATAAATAAATAAACAAAAAAAAATCAACAGAACTCTCACCCATGTGGACATTACACAGGCGACTTAGAAAATGATTCTATTGAAAATACAGTTATATTTTTGTTACTGTTTATTGCACATAACTGCAAAATCACCTATAAATCCACCATCCAGCTGAGGTTTAGTGATTGCCGCAGCTTCTGACTGCACAGCTGGGGGTATTATTACACCTCCCCTTAATCCAGAACTGGTGGAAATGCTCTTCTTCTGTCCTTTTAAAAGCCATGGGTTCAAGATGATTGCATCATTTATCGTGATAGTTTAAAATGGAAAATTACAAGCAGCAGAAAAAAAATCAATATAGTACACGCCTCGCCAGAGCTGTACCATTAAATAGGTGATTATAGTTTTGACAAGATGCAGAAACATGACAAAACTGAGAGTGAATCTGTTATATAACTCTACTAATAGTACAGAACTCCATCACAGTAGATTTAAACACGAGGGAAAATGATGGCACTAGTCACACTCCAGTAACACATTTACACCAGTGAGGCGTAGGTGCAATGCTCCAGTTCTCAACACCACAGACAATAGCCGAAAACTTTTGCTGCCTTTAAAGTACAAATAGTTGTCCAAAACTGAGAGTGTGAGATGATGCTGCTAACACTGGGACTGAGTCGTGCATATTGCACAGACATTTTCAATGAGGCATTGTTTTTTTGTTGTTGAATTATTAATTAATGCCATGTAATTATTATTACTGCCACCTTTCACCCATGGGTTTAAAGTTACTCTGAGGGTAGAGGTCCTCTCAGGGCAGGATCCCTTAACAGTTTCTTTTTTTACTCAGCAGACAAACCCTGCCTTTGTTCATTGACCTGGTGCTATGACATCACCTCGACTGAACACGACTGCCCCACAGCAGCTTCCAATTATGGAGCAGGGAGCACTGCTTCCTGTGTGTATGTGAAATGCGACTTCCTCTCCCAAGACCTAGCTAAGCAATGTGGGTTTGGAAACATTTTACAAACATGTTTGATTAACTACCATGGGAGGATGGATGAAATAAACTGGGGGAAAAAATGAAGAAAAAAACAAAAAATAAATAAAACTGGTCTATGGTTAGTAATAAAGTGAGCAGGTTTTACATTAGTTCATCAGGTGTCCTGGCAAATGTGTAGTAGGCGGATGGTAGTAGTCTAGACAGATTCAAAGAAATGCACAGATGACTTCAAAAATAATGAAATAAAAATAATAAGAATAAAAGATTATATAAGGAGCAGATTACCAACTACTGCTACTACCAACTACTAAAATGAGTAATCCCAGGTACAATTTGTGCAGGTTTATTAGGAAATTAGCTAGTTAATTTAGCTAGCTAAATTAGCATTTTTTGTAGCTTTTGCTGAGCATCGTGGAAAATCTTGCCAGTTTTTCTTCACTT
This sequence comes from Hemibagrus guttatus, assembly GCA_033459395.1. Lineage (NCBI taxonomy): Eukaryota > Metazoa > Chordata > Actinopteri > Siluriformes > Bagridae > Hemibagrus > Hemibagrus guttatus. The sequence continues at coordinate 15,893,000 of JAUCMX010000010.1, read as the reverse complement.
GTTTTTTTGCATGCAAAATAACACACAGCCTTCATTATGATTTTGTCTAAAAAGTGATATTACATATTAGAAGCCATTTTTCTTTTGCTTTTTTAACAATTATCTGTAACATTTTTTTTTTTTTGAAAAGTAACGTTTGGGAGAAAAGGTTTTTATACTGATTCAGTAATGCAGTCGGCATTTTAATACAGTTCTATATATAGTCTAAAGTCTAAAAGTCACTTCAAATAGCAGCTGAACTGCAGGTATTAATTTTCCTTAGGTCCATCTAAAGAAATAATAAACCTATTATGCCACTAGCTTTCTCAAAATTATGTCTTAAAATAATTTAGCCAGGGTTTTGACTTAACAGTAATATTACGACTTAATGTTCCTGTGCAAAAGTCGGTTTGTTATTAGATAAGGACTGAATGTTCGTGAGAGCTGCAACAAAAAGGATTTTTATAAAAATTATTGGATAACTAATCTAACAGCTATAGCCTTATTCATTAACAATAACATTAAAAAAAAAAAATTAATAAAAAAAAATGTGACAATTAATAATGAAATCTGACATTTTTTCTAGATTTAAATCTATACTATTTAATCTTTTACAGTTTGTATTTACCTACAGTTAATAATAAATTAATTATTTTAATTAATATTGATAATTAATACTTATTTTTAATGCATATGAAACTAGAGCAGTATTGAACACGTGACTCTTCTGAGTGCGATATGAAAATATCAAGCTCTGTCTGTTCCTTTTATCTATTTGCTGCTATGAAAATCACCCCTGCTTTGTAAACATGGCACAGAATCACACTTATACATTTTTTGTGAAAAGCTCCCAGAGCTTAACACTTTACATCATTTTTTCATTGTTGACACTTCAACATTTTTCATATCTGAAATAGAGTTTCTTATAGAACATGTATGTGCACAAGGGCCACAAATGAAAATCTTTGCTCAAAGAGAAAAAGCACCTTATGTGAAATCCGTTTAATAATTCAATATTTCATCATTTTCATTTTTTTGTAACAGTAAAAAAGCATTGCTTTCAATGGTCTTGAATATGGGTTTTCCTAGATAGATCGTTTTCCTGTGATTAACCTGATCACTTATGTCTTGTAATCAAAGTAATAAAAAAGTGTGTATATTATCACATATTCATATGTGTGACAAATCCGAAAAAGTACACCGTGTATATACAACAGAATCAACAACTTTCTGTAGTGTATTAACTTCTTAAAGTAAAATAGAAGCCATTGTTTGTCACATATACATTACAGCACAGTGAAATTCTTTCTTCGCATATCCTAACTTTTGGAAGTTAGGGTCAGAGCACAGGGTCAGTCATAACACAGCACCCCTGGAGCAGTGAGGGTTAAGGGCCTTGCTCAAGGGCCCAAAAGTGGTAGCTTGGCAGTGCTGGAGCTTGAACCCCAATCCTCCAATCAACAACCCAGAGTCTTAACTGTTTTCTTCACATTTTATTTTATTAAACCTTAAATTGTGTCTCATGCATGCTGGAAATTTTTTGTATAAGACTAAGATCCTACAATTGTCAAAGAAAATCTGTCGCTTAAGAGAAGTTCCTTTCCTCGAATACAAATGTACAGAGAGAGAAAGAGCATGCTCTTAACGTGAGTATGAAAACCCTGTTTTTTGACATTTCACCTCTCTGACCATGAATCCACATGGAAGCTGCATTGCTGCAGTGTATCCCTCACGCACAGCAAACATGAGATCAAAAGAACATGTGCTGGGACAATAGTGTTACACCATTCCAACAAATGGATGATGTTATCCAGTGCAAAAACACTATGTGCAATGCTGCTCAACATCAACTGTTTAGCTGTGCTGGTGGTGAAAGCCAACATTTTGATGTGGTTTGTGAAAAAACAGTCACAGTCTGGACACATGATGCTCCATCCTTAACAAAGTGACTTGATTTGACTTGAAGTGTAATGTTTGCACGGTGTACTGCTGGAGCTGTAGTTTTGCTCATTTACACGTGTCTATTAATTGCATTAAATAGAATGAATTTTTCATTTTGTCTACTCCCTTTCATGAAATATTGTTCTGTTCACAGTGTTTAGTGATGCACAGCGATGGAGCTCCTGTACAGTTGGGTGTGTTGCAATATGAATCAGGAGAAGTCATTTTTCATCATACTGTATATTTACACAGATGGCTTGTCAAAACCTAAAGGAAAAATCCACCCTTCCACACATTTAATATGTTTACACGGAACTATTTGTGATGTGTTTAGCGAATCTGGTGCTAATTTGCTGGTTGATGGTGTAATTTGATTATTCTCATGAGGAGTATTGGTTTGTATGCTCTGCTGATGTCACAGGGGTTATAGCTAGTGCAGCTACAATGTGCTTAATAGGGGAGAAAGAAAAGAAAACAAAAACATTTCCATGATCTCAATCTCTAACAATGGATAACAGGTCAGATTTTACTGTTAGCTCCTGAAAAGAAAAGAGCTTTCATCACATACTTAGACATTGAATAAGCTGAGTTCAATGTCATATTAATGATAAATCCAACATAGAAGTAGGGGAGACAGCAAAAGTTTGGTGTTGGGGAGTGATTGATAACCAATTCTGCTAGGCCACTTAATAAAATAAAATTACAGATGCCAATATTAGTATGAACCTTAAAGCTTTGGGAACTCTTTTTTTTTGGACTGAATGTACAGATATGGAGGAGAGAAAGCTGGACAAACCAAAGACTAAAGCACTGCTACAGCAAAGTCTTTAGACAGAGATGAAACTTATTTAAAAATAATGGGTTTATTCCCTATTTTCAGTGGTGCCTACTCTAGCACCACTGTAAGCAGGTTGCTGAGTGGCATTGTGGATAATGTACAGAACGATTAAACTGAAAATATACCAACATGTTCGATTAATAGAGTTAGACCATAAAGCCAGTGCAGTATATCATTATAAAATATTCACTGCCACTGAATTACACGTGTTAACTGTTTAAATGATATGTAAGTCATTTTCTTACAAATTAGTAGGTAGAGTGTTCTGCTGCTTACCTAAGACCTCAGCTGTAGCCATGATCTCACAGGTGTACATGGCTGCCATGAGGCGCTGTGGTTTTGCCTGGAAGGCGTACCTGCACGCCTCTTTCATGGAAGCAATGAGCTGACCTGAAAACGGCCCGTAGCAGTTGGCTATGTCTCGACGTCTGCTCAGTGCCTCGCTGTTTTCTCCAAGCTCACAATCATTATTATTTGCCTCCAAACTCTGCTGAGGAACAGCGCTATCTTGGTAGTCCTTCTGTGCTCTCTGAGATGGGATTTTCATGTCCCAGCTCTCCACAGAGAAGCAGACACCCATCAGCGGCTCCTCACACATGGGGCCTGACAGCGTGGCCAGCTGGAACCCACTTACAATGCTGTTATCAAAATCTCTCAGCGTGACACCTTCGCTTTTCTCCTTGTCTAATTTCAGACACTGCCACACTGATGGCCTTTGGTATCCTTCAACACTGTTCAGGAGAATGTTTGGACCATAGTGACGTGGTCCAAATGCCCAGATTCGCTCCACCGTGTTCCTCCACTTGTGACCCTGAAGGTGCTTTTCTAATTCAGCCTTTAAATCGCCGATTTCCTCCAGAGTTTTTGAACTAATCTCTAAAGCTTTGCCCTCATGTGCCAGCAGGTTGATGTGCTCCATGGTTCGGATGAGCTCTGCGTTCTTCTCCAGCAGCCTGGTCACTTCCTCAGGCAGAGGAACAGCCCGAACTCCAATTGTGGCCATTTTGTTGGGGGTGGTGAGGTTCACCAGGCCGCTTGAATCTATATGAACCGCTTCTGGGAGTTTAGCTTGCTCCTCTTTGGTTTGGTGGATCACTGCCACCTTCTGCTGCCGTCCAAGATCCTCGTTCACCATGTCCACTTTGGGCGGACGGATCACAGTCTCGCGGAATGGGATGATGGGAGCAGAGACGCTGATCTCAATTTTGGCAAACCTGTGCAGAAAATAATAAATGGTTAATCATTTTGTGAATAAAATTAAATAAGCAAGTGGGAAGATGCAACCCAGCATCTTCAGCTTCCCTAGTTAGCATTTAGAGTTGTTTGCAATTCAAATATTTGGCTGTATCTGATTTATTTAAGCAAAATTTTGTCTTGTTTGAAAAGAATTTGGAAGATCTTGAAAATATTCTAAAACATTCTTTTCCAGAGTTTCCCTGTTGACATATCCCTGAATCATATTTTGATCATTTCTATCAATATACTACATGGAAGAAGAAAATTCTCCAAAATTTGGAAGACCAATTGGCAAGTGGTCAAGAGGGGTGGGGCTTCAAATTTCCCTTACAATCATATTTCTATCTCTCACTAACTGAACAATAAAGATATACAATGGATGGGAAGCTCTTCTGACCACCCAGGTCCACAATAACACTTTCCCCACACTTAATCTTTTGATTTTGGATTTGATTTGTCCTCTGTACCTTCAGAAAACAACACGCTTGATTTTCCCAATAAACATAACACATCATATCTAGACACTGTGTTCTTTTTAGCAACTAGAGTCATTTTTATGTTTTCAAATTTTTCTCACTTAGTCTAATGCTCCCTGAGCCAATAGTAAGACTCAGGGTTAACCCGGTCAGACATAAAAAAAAAAAAAAAAAAAAAGACTAACAGGCATGTAGAATGTAATAAACACTATTAATGTGCATTTAAAAAAAATAAATATAAAAAAAATTGGAAGTCTGTGATCTAGATGAAGCAGAATTAGCAACAACAGATCTAATGGCAGTAATAATAACAATAATGATGTCATTATAACAGTAAGCTGGAACTGCAGAACTAGATATGCAAAAATATAAGAAAAAGTTATTTCTGGCCAACTGGAATGGCTATGTTCTGTTTCTTCTGTAAGCACTGGTGGTATATGAAAAGCTAATTTACAACCGAGCAATCTCAAACATCCATTCATCTCCAACGCTGTCTGGTTAAACACAAATTGCAAACACAAACACCTGACGGCTGCTACAAAAAATAATTCTGCTAACCAATGGCATCATCAAGTGGGAAAACATGGATGTAATATGTACACAAGTGGAATAATCTGAAAAAGATGTGACACAATACGGTCACAGAAAAATCCAGGCATTAGCTGAACGGTTAAAGATAGATCAAAATGTGGCTTGTTTGTAAACAAATATGTTTAGTTATGAACAAAGTTCATTTATTCCTTCATCTTAATTAAATGCAGATGAGGATGGTGGTGGATCTGGAGCACAGGGTGTGAACCAGGAACACACCCTGGATTCACCCTAGAGGTGTCATCACCTTGCATTAATTGGTAAACTATACATTATATTGTAATATTGAAATAAAGAAATGTGTGCAACAGAAATGTATAACAGTATCAATAATGGCTACTTTTTGTTAAACTGAACTAAAAGATGAAGGTAGTGTTATATTTTATCCATCGCTTATTACCACTTCCTAGTACCTTACACCATTGCCCATCAGGATGATCCCATGCTTGAAAACTTGAGATTGAGAATCCCATCTTTTGGTCCTTCATTGCTACAAATTCTACAGCAATGACCTGGGTCACAGGCACAGAATACGGCTAAGCAGAGAACAGAACATCATGTTATGTCATGGAGAGTTGGCCAGACTGATTACTAATTGGTCAACTGGAGCAGAAGGCTGACTGCGATTGCATTTTTCCCTCCGGAAACGTAGCATAATCCAGTTAGACGCAGACGGTCGTTGAGCAGGTTGGGGAGCTGATAATCCTGCAGAGACTGTTTACTTCAAACTTCCAATGAGTGAAGAGGAGAGGGGAGCGCACCGAGTCGGCTGACAGCTCTCTGGATTAGCATTTCACATAGTAGCTTTTTTCCTCCCTGTCTCACTCTCTGTCTGCCTGCTTGTCGTCCCATCTCATTATTATTATTATTTTTTTATCAAGTCAGCCAATTCCTTTCCACCTTTCTCACGCTTATTAATCACGGTTATCAGAGCACAGTCTTTCTAGAAATCCCTTTTACTGCATTCTTGATTGAGTGCATCAATAATAGCCATCCACATTTCTTCAGACTTTCAGGGAAATTGATCACAGATAATCCACCTACTAGTATATTTTTGGGAAATGGGAGAAAATACCTTAATCCTACGCACTGAACCACTGTGATTATCCATATCATAAATATATTTTTCATAACTTTCATAATTATCTTTAAGTTCTTATAGTAAATGGGTGCACTTAAATTCTATAGTTCCCCAAATCTTCCCAAGTATCATACTGATAGGAACAGTGGACACATGTCCTTGACTGAGATTCATTATACAGCTGCATTTAAAACCTGTCATTATTTTCCTTTAACTGCTAAAAAGGAATACAATTAAAAAATTGGACCATCAGACATCTGTTCTAATGAACCACAATAGATAACCACAGGGTCAGACTTGTGGCAGTTGACCCAATTTGTTCAGGACTGTTGTGGAACGTGTGGATATGACGTCATCATCCTGTGACTGGTAGAGTGAAGTGACCTCGTTTTTAGTGGCTGTGTGCCAGGCGACATGACCTGCTCCCACACAGAAGACTGTCAGGGTTATTTTTAAAACCTGATAATGCTCTTTGCGGCACTTAATGTTTATGGACAAGTACTCTTAGCAAGCAGACCTTTAACCCTTGACCACTAGCTGCTGCTGACCCTGGTGATGACCTGGATTGCCCTCAAGCTGTTAATACTGCCTCTGTGTTGCATCCACAATTTGTTTTCAGCAGATTTGACAGCCTACATGCCAGTAACATTGAGAACCATATTAACAGCATTCAGTCAGGTCAAAAAGTCTGACTCTACAGCAGGTTTTAGTCATGGAACTGCTGTATGTGCAAGAGCTGCTGTGAAAACAAGCTGGCCTTTACAGATAACTGGACTGCCTTTGAGAGCTGCTCTGGGCCTTTAGGGTTTCTGATGGTGTACAGTCTTCTCGGAAAGGCACTACTCTCATTTCTTGCAAAATAACCTATAGTCTTAGAACAAGACTTGTTAATCAGTGGCAGGGTCAGACAGCAGAAGAAAAGGTAAATTGACCACCTACTAGCTGCCTTGAGGCATCAGGTCCAACAGTACTGAGACGGAGTCTATTCCCCAAGCTAAATAAAAATAATGGAAATCTTAGAAAGTTTGTTCAAGCAATACAATCATCATAAAATTAGACAATGCCGGATATGCTGCCAACCCCTTTGATCAGGAATAGGACAGCTAATTATGAGATCTAATTCCACACAACATGCTTGTATTGTAAATGAAAGGCTCACTGCTCAGGGATTTAATGTGCTTTAGCTAACAGAAACATAAATGCTGCATTAAATGAGACTAGCTTTCCAAGATTCAGTTAAATACACTATCCTAATGCGATTGGCCACAGAGGAAGCATCGCACCGATTAACAATGCCCGAGGTAATACCCCAAAAAAGTGGATATGAATTTAACAAACTTGAAATAGTTTTTATTAACATACATATTAAAAAAAAAAAACAAGAAAAAAAAAGTCTACATAGTCACAAATTGGTATATACATGCCAACAAGTCTATGAGAAATTGTAGACTTCCTTCCTTATTTTAGTAGTAAAATAATCAGCGACTTCAAATATACATTTTGGTAACCCACAAGATGATCTGAAAGCAGTATATGTGGCTATATTAGACTTAATAAGCATCACTTAGAATAAACCAGGGTACACTCATTACAGCAGACACATCCTTGACAAACAGCATAGATTTAAAAAGCACAGTTATCCTCCCGTAGTGCAAAATGATCCTTCATCACCACCCCATTACCTTTGAACTGTGTCAGAATATACACCTCGCCTCACTGCTACATTAACTGCACAATCACATCGACAACACAACTTCGGTGAAAAGCTCTAATATTAATTGACTATTTTTATTGTATTTTATTGACTGTTTTAGTTTGCCCCCTGACCCTAAGCAACTCGACTGAAATGAAAATCAATCGTGGTAAAATCCATGGTATAATGGTTAAACTTGCATTATAAAACAGATCACTGAAATGTTGTAAATGGTGTCAAACTAAACTAGCATGCCTCCAAATTAGACAGGCTGTTAACCAATGCTGAATCATTAAATCTCTTGACTTTGATAAAGGATGAGTAAATATTTGACATTATTATTTACATTCATTTAGTACAACAGCAAAGTTAACAGGAAAAATCATTAAGAAATTTGACTTCATTCTGGTATCATTTACCCCAATCCAACAGACTGAAATCAATCAAACTACTGTTAAACACAATAATCTTCTCCCTTAGCATTAGCTGTCTTATCATACCCCCTCCATCTCAAAGATTCTACAAAAGATTGAGCTCGTACTTGCATATAAATCACACCAGAGGTAGCAAAAATCTTCTTTTTAAAAAAAAAAAGATTTTCTTTTGCTTTAATTTACTGTTAATATTTTGATCTGATCACTCTGCATGAAGTAGAAAATTATGCACATTTTTAATCCTCCTGCAGTTATTTTTGCTGTCTTTTATATAACAAAAAAGGTAGCGTTGTGACCAGTGTTGTGTAAAAGAATGCTTCCAGTGCTTCAGGTTGCACATCACTGCCCAAGCGTTAGCTCAAAGTGGCTGGTTCAGACTATTTTCTAGATGCTACTGAGGCCTTCCCGAGGCTCCTGTAGACAGCATCCTCTATCCATCATTAAGCTAGAAGGAGCTTAATTTGTTTAATTTCACTGTTAAATGTGTAGCCTAAAAAAACTGCCTAAAAATTGTGATTTCTTTGCTTTAACTATGGAAAAGATGAGTAGTTTACTAATTTTTTGAATTACTTGTTGACTAGTAAACATTTTTAGTTGTGCAACCTCTAAAGTACATGGAATCTCTTTGCTTGTATTACTATCTCAGTGCAGATTTTGATACCATAGATCACAATATTCTTCTAAACAGCCAGAGCTCTTCAGCTCTGGCTCAGTTCTGACTACCAGCTATCAGTTTGTAAAATGCTAACAGTGACTTCTTTATCCATTAAAAAATAAAAATCATGGTATCCCACAAAGCTCTGTTCTAGGCCCACTTTCTTTCCCATTGCACATACTACCTCTGTGTACAATTGCAAAACAGGACATTAGCTCCCACTGCAATGTAGATGATGAGTAACTCTATGTTTTGGCCAAACTAGATGACAGACACCAGTTTATTAACATTGTGAAATGTAGACACTGGATGTTTGGTAGCTTGCCCCCATTTAATTCTGACCAGACATAAGCTCGTCTAGGGTCATGGAGAGGATCCGGATACCAAATCCACTACTACTACTTTATATGCCATTTTTACATATTAAAAAATATACTCAATTATTGGAAACAGACTCAGATTTTTTAACACATTGGACTTAACATTCATTTCTGTCTTGGCTTAGACTTCAATGCTTCTAAATAGGTAAACAGTGCTCTTTTGCAAATCTGCTCAATAGACGTGTGGCTCACAGGGTGGAAAAAAAAATCAATTGGGGCCAATGGTGCAGTTTGATTTTCACACCTTGCTGTCTGTAAGAATCCACATGGGAATAGGAGGAGGTCAGGAGTGACAAGCTGAAGAGGAGAAGCAGTAATTAGACGGAAATGCAGTCGCTTTGGAGATACTAAGTCGATTTTTTTTTCAGGTTGTGAACTTGTGGAGTCAACACTAAGCGGCTAACCTCTACCTCAACGACAAGAGCAGAGCTTAATGTTAACGTGTGTCTAATCAAAGCAAGTGTAAATGGCGGCATGGACAGAACGCTGCTAGTCAAAATGTCAGACCATGAGGGCAAGAAGGAAAAGAAGTGGAAAGAGAGGAGGGGGAAAAAAGAGAGAGTGGGGAGAGATGTCTGCTAATGAGATGTCTACTGCTAGAGCTGTCCTTTTCAGACAGGAGCTTGTGGTGGAAGTTTGTATTCACCTACTCTGGCACGTTCCTTCTCTGGATAACAAGCTTAGTGTGTAACAAAAATAATTTGAACATCATTTGTACATGGAGAATCCTGGTTCTGGGCTGAAAGAATTCAAACTAAGTTTGTAGTAAAAATACCCATACTAATAAGAGCATAAGAAAAACATTTTTGCTGTAGATTTTTCATGAACAATAGCTAATAGCAGTGCTCCATGTGTAAAATTCTTATTTTGCTAAATGTTAAAGCTAACAAAAATATAAATAACCAGTGTATTTATATTAAAATACTTATTTAAATGGGTTGATATTTGATAAAATGTAAAATCATTTTCTGGAGTAATAACATCCATATATCCATATCCCCTGACTTTAATGGCTAACATTTTTGTAAACACTTCCTCTATTCTGATATTCAGAAACACCTTTTATGAGTCTAAGTCCAAAAGCGAATCTGCAGGACCCATGTTTTAACAACTCATTTCTGCAGTGCATTTCTGATGTCATTTTTTTAGTACATTAAAATATCAGCAGGACCTTCGGAAAGTAGAAATATAGTTTAGTCTTTATCAGTTGCACAACAGAAATGGTGCACAGGTATACTCGTTAGATCTCTCGTTCTGATGAATAAATGCATCATTATGCTAATGTTTGTTAAGTCCTTGAGATTGAACTAAAGAGTTTAAAGGTTCAGTCAGAAACTGTGGACTTACAAGGGTAATTAAGTGTGGTGTATCAGTCAGCTTGGCATTTTAAATATACTTGATTTAAATGTAAAACATCAGAGGAAAATAGATTTTTTTTTAATAAATATATTATAAAATAGACTATGTTAGCTTGAATATTTAAGAAACTGCTGATTTTCTGGGATTACCATGAATGGTGCTGTTTAAAGAGAGCCCGATCTGTGGGGGGAAATGCCTTGTTGATAAGAGAGGTCAGAGGAGAATGGCCAGACTGGTTTGAGCTGGTTATATCAAATAAGCTCTCTTTACACCCGTGGTGAGCAGAAAGGCATGTCAGAAAGCAAAACAGTATCGCACACATTGGGTTCCACTCCAAAATCAGGAAAATCATGAGGCTAGAGTGGGCACGGACTCGCAAAACCGGAGACAGAACGGAAACCTGAAAACCTTGATGAAAACAGTAGGGTCAGAATTTCGCATCAGCATCATGAATCCATGAACCAAACCTACCTTGTGTCAACATTTCAGCTGGTGGAGGTGATGTAATGATGTGGGGAATGTTTTCATTGCACATTAGTACCAATCAGGCATTACCTGAATGCCACAGTTTATGGTCAAAATTTACCTATCTTACAACATCTACTTCCATAAAGATTATGCCACAAAGCATCTCGAAATGACTCCATGAGCATGACAATGATTCAGTGTACTTCAGTGCCTTCCCCAGTCACCAGATCTGAATTCAGGAGGGCACCTTAGGGATGTGGTAGAATGGGAGATTCGCAGCCTGCAGATCTGCAGCAATTATGTGAGGTAATCATGTCAAACTGGACCACAATCTCAAAGGAATGTTCCAGACAACTTGTCTGGAACATATGCCACAAACGATCGATTGTGAAAGCAAATGGGCTTGATTATGCTTCCAAATTTCCCGTTTCAGAGAACAGCCTTGATATTAAAGGTTTCAAAATTTGAGGCTTTGAATTGCTAATAGCACCTCTACCTATACTTTATGCTAATCCATAACACTACCTGTAACCATTACCGCTAAAACTAGCCCCTACCACCAAATTTACCTTCTAATCCTATGAATGATTCATTATACATACCCGAGATTGTGTGTGCAGTACTATCTATTTCAGTCATTTTATAGTAATATTTTCCAGGGCTCAGCGTGAAGGCAGCACTAGCAGAGCAGAGGCACACAGGCATCAACACTTTCCAGGCACAGACTATCACTTCAAAGCATATTGATCTGGACATACAGCAGTGAAGCTCCGGATGAGCTTCACAAAGATGTAATGATGCAGGGAATGAGAGAGAAAGTGTGAAAGAGAGAACTAAAGCGAAAGTGAGCATTAAAAGGTGGGAAATTAGGGTTTATAAGCCCACATGCTATGAAGTTCCAAAGCTTGATAGAAAGCACACTGACAAAATAGCCAAACTAATCATGAAAAATGTGTTATTTACCAAATAAATGTGATCATTGAAGCGACTTACATTAATCTTTAGTTATAGATTTTAAAAGCATCAAGTAATAAAGTCACTATCCCGCTTTTGGTTCATATAAAAAATCCTGGGATTCTACAAGAAAACGAGTTGATATAAGGCATCGAAAGCCTCAAACATTTGCAGACGACTCTACACACTCAAAAAATCAGACCAATTGTATAGAATAGCTTGAATTGGTCTGAATGTGTGATTTGGGGGTCAGTACAATCAGCATAAGCACTTGATAATTATTGTCATCATAACTGTCTGTTAAATGCCTGTAATATTGCATTGTGGTGACTTTGTATGTAATTAAGCATAGTTAATATTCCTGTAGTAGTATTAGTGGATGGAAATGATGGAAAGGACCAAAATAATCAATCAAAATAATCAAATCTATTAGAAACTGCTACAACTACTAGCTTAGTTAACTTACTTATCTTAAAAAGATAATCTAATCGAAAAATATTATTACATTATATCAAATATTGTAGATATAGAAATGAAAGACTCTTGCACACACACTTGCAATATATTTATATTAACAATATTATTATTAACATAATTTCTATTAATATTATTAATATTAATTATTATATCACAATTCCTGAAGGCATTTTTGTGACACACAGTATATAATTTAATGCCTGCAAAATTAATGTATTCTTATTTGTTAACTTATTTATTATTTATAGCTTCATTATTATAAAGGTATAAAAACAAATATTGAAAGTAATGGAGGGGAAATAAAATATTTTACAGCTACAAAAAGCAAATACAAAACATCAGAAAAAAAATGTCTGCTTCTTCAGTTTGTAATAAAAAAATGCAATTAAATATAAATAAATAGATCACAATATCTCAGACACCATAGTCCCCAAAAAGCATACTGAAAGTGACAATTTATCAGGATATAGATGATACATCTTCCAACCAATTACACATATTTATTCGTACAAAAACCCAGGAAAAGGTTTGTATGTATAGACTGCTCTGTTTGTCACCACTGTCAAGGTAATTTAGCAGTAAAGAAAAAATTCTATAGTCCTAACATCACTTCCTTTCTGTCTCATTACTGTCTCACTCCCTCTCTGTTTAAAGGTAAAAGCAGAAAGAGGTGGGGCTGCAGGTAGTGTGTAATCACAGCACTAGCTGATTGCTGAAGATCTCACACACACACACACACACACACCCACACACTCTACAATAATAAATACAGCATATCTTCATGCCCAATCATCAGTGCCGCAAATCAGCTGTCACTCATGGTCTAAAACGATTCACTGCATCTCTATTCATCCCTAATAATCAACCGCACATTGCATCTCAATCTCAGTCTCTCTCATGCTTACTGAATAAAAAGCAAGCCTATAAACACAGCAGCGGCTCATCAAAGGTAAGCGAGAGAGAGAGAGAGTGCGTGTGTGTGTGTGTGTGTGTGTGCTGGCGTGATGTACAAGTTAAGCAAGTTCAAGCAAATTTACCAATCAATGTATGCAATACAACATGTTCAAGGTTTCACATGTGTAGAGCAGTAAAGGTGTATACAAGCTCTAAATTGTGTTTGTGTGAGTGTGTGTGTGTCTATGTATACCTCTCACGAAGGTCATCGAGGCAACGCTGCAGATGAACTTCTCCTGCTGTGACAAGTACATGCTCTCCACTCTCCTGGATTAAAACTTCCACACACGGGTCGGCCTGGTTCAGGAGACGCATCCCCCGCACCAGCTTGGGCATCTCGCCTACACACACAAACAAAAGTTTAGTGTAAACACACACACAAAAATGAGAAAAAGATACCAGATTATATTTGTGAGTTCACTTTATGTAAACTGCATGCCAATACCATTCACACACTCGCCTCAAAAGTAGACATAAAGGTAAATAGTTTCATAAAATAGCAGAACAGCAAACAGCACCTTTCCACTTTTAAGACATTAGGCCACACCTCCTCTTATTATTTCTATTATTCCTCTTATTATTTATCTCTTCAGCACCCAACAGTCTATCACAGCGTATCAGAAATCACACAAGCAAGTGTGTTTGAGATGCTGAGCACACTCACAGCAGTGAGAGCATACAGGACTCTTAAGAGTATAGTAACAGACACTAGGTAGTGGCAGAAGGCTTAGCAGTGGGTTAGAAATGAGAAACCAGAGAGGCTTTCAAAAGTCTTACTTCTACTGCATCTTTCTGTGGGTGATTTTGTGTTTCCTTATAGAGTGGAGATGCTTACTATCACAGGTCAAGCACTCCGGGCAAAAACATAACACAGGGTTGCAAATTGGAAGGTATAGCTACCCCTATGGTGGGAGTTATCTCTAGTCAGCTCTTGAGGTTGTATTGGTAGATGTATTAGGAGACTTTGACAAGGGCCAAACTGTGATGGCTAGATGACTTGGTCAGAGCATGTCCAAAACGACAGGTCTTGTGGGAAGTTCCCGGTCTGTATACCTCTTTGGCAAATGCACTGGACTACTGATCGAAAGGTTTTGAGTTTGTTAACCCTCAACTGCTCAGTTGTGTAAGTGAGATAAATGTAAGTTGCTCTGGATAAGGGTGTCTGCCAAATCCCGTAAATGTAAATATAATGCAGTGGCTAGTACCTTGGAGCAGTAAGTGGCCAAGGACAGACAAACATGTTTACTGGCAAAAGGGTCATGGCCGCCTGGTGTGAGTGGGAAGCAATGGCTGGTCCATCTGCTCCGAAGGCCACAGAAGAACTACTGTAGCACAGTTTGTGGAAAATGGTTAATGCTATGATAGAAAGGTGTCAGAACACACAGTGCATCCATCTTGCTGAGCATGTTGCTGTGTGGCCACAGTGCCCATGCTGACCCCTGTCTACCACTGAAAACACCTACATGAGCATCAGAACTAGACCATGGAAAAATGGAAGAAGGGGGCCTAGTCAGTGCACAATGTTTACATCACGTGGACATCTGTGTGTGTGTGTGTGTGTTTCTTGGAGAAGATATGGCACTAAGATGCACTATGGGAAGAAGCAGAGACAGAGTGTGATGTTCTGGGAAATGTTCTGCTGTGAATCCTTTTGTCCTGGCATTCATGTGACTGTTACAGTGGCATGTACCATCTACCTAAACATTGCTGAAGACCAAGTACCCCCTTCATGGCAACAGTAATGGCAGTTGATTCTTTCAGCAGGCTAATGCTAATGCCACACTGTAAAAAATATTCAGGAATGTTTTGAGGAACATAAAGGTGGGTGTTTCCCCAGATCTCAATTTGATCAAGCATCTGTGGGATGTGCTCCACAGAGGCCCAACAACACAAAATACAGGACATAAAAGATCTTCTGTCAACATCTTTGGGCCAGATATTTGTTGAGTACATGCCTTGATGGGTCAGAGCTGTTTTTGGCAGCACAAGGGGGACTAACATAATATTAGGCAGGATGTTTTAATGGCTGGTCAGTGTATATTCTGCTTCATAATGAGTAAACCAGAGGAGACAGTGGAAAGGGAAAAACTGCTTTAGAAGTCATGAGGAAGATGATGGGATGTTCAGAATGAATATCCTGTGAATAAGAGCATGAGAGCTGGGCAACTAACATATCCAAATAGCATGTAGCTATCTATTTGTTTCACAGCTCTGCCTAGGTCATTTGAATAGTTTTGTGTAGGGGAAGGTGGATTTTATTTACATTCACTGCTATCTTTTAGAACAGTGGAAACTGTCAGTATGTCTAGTGACAAATACTTTCTAGCATAAAATCTGGCTATTTATTTCACGGTGTGTACTGCCTCGCAAACCCAAACTCAAAAAAAATAATTTTATTGAATGGCAAATTTATAGTCCACTTTCTAAATCAATAATTTTCACGTGTGTTTCTCAGCTAATATAGTTTAATCCTCACTCATACGTTTAGACTTGCTTGCTAATAGCTGCGCTATAAATGCTAAACAAGTAGCTTTTACTTTATGGCTAATTTGTTACTACCAAAATAAAAGTTTCTTACTTTCTAGTTTTAGATATTTTATGGGTTATGGGTTATTTATTTTATAGATTATAGGTGGTGGACTTCATTATGTAAATCAGGATGCCTGACTATTCGTCTATTCAAAATTCTGAAGAACGAGTGGTCGAATGTTTTTATGATTTATGTGTAATTATCACTGCAATGAACTGATTCGAGTTGGGAATTGATCCAAACAGTGTCAAGGTCACAGCAAAGTCTGAAAGAGTTTCTAAGAGTCAGTAGCTTCCTTTTAGTTTAAAGTATATTTTAACAGTATTTCAGGCATATAAATGAGTAGCTAGAAACACGATTAATTGGTAATAGTGACATCCTTGTAGACACCTTGTTCATTTCAGCTTTCATGGCCATTAGTTCCTGCATTTGGGAACGTTACGATAGTGAGATGTTTGATTTAGAGCCACACACCTGAGCAGCTTAGCCAGTGCTGCAGTGTAAACATGTATATTAGGAGTTGTACTAGTAATATGCAAATTATACTGAGAAACATCCCGGTTGCAGCTCCAAACATCTGACGATGAAAGGTATGCTTATTTTGACTGCACTAGCTTGTGTGTCTAAACACCACCTAGTGTTAACATTCCAAATAGTTTCCTAACTTTCGTCTAACTTTTAATGACCTCAGTTAACCTTATGGCAATCTAAAATAATCCTGCACCAGAGTGGAACAAGCTTCACCCCTACAATGAGATGTGTGTGTACGTGTGTGTAATCAGTCAGTTCCTTTGTGCTCTAAAATGGGAAACATTTAACCGTCATCTGCACTAATGAGTTCCATATGAGGGCAAGTATTACTGTGAGCTTCTTGTGGTTGGCATGGCATCTATGATACTAAAGATACTTGTGCCATGTTGCGTTTGTCTGCTACATGCTGTTAATTAAGACTTAAAACAATCAAGCTGTGTGTATATGTAAAGTCACACAGTAAATGCACACAATTTTCCTTCTGCCAAGGGATGTTTGGTGTATAAAGTTTGCTTCTTTAGTTTTGCACTGGAGCTACACATCTAATAATATTGCTAACAAGCAAATGCATATGATTATTTGTTTTATTTTATTATTATTTTTTGGATATGCCATTCAGGTTAACCAAATGTCCCTTATGTACTTAACACTTCCAAAGTTCCTGATTAGAAATTTAGTAAATGGGTTTTTTTTTAGTTCACAGGTCAGTTTATTTTACTAATTCGCAGTTAACTTTTATTTATAAATAAATATCTATAATGTACTTAGAGTTCCTGAGGCTTTAATGTTAGGTTTAATGCTAGACACCAAACTAGCATAGTTACTGGGGTTTATTCTCAATACAATTTGAGTCCATTATTTGGGATTGAATGGAATTGAAGTATTTTGAGAATTTTTTGCAATACCTCTGAGCTTTTAAGGTATAAACCATTAGAATCCTATGCATCAGAAAAATTACAAGATAGATTAATTCTCACAAAGTCGGAAGATTCTTACAAAATTTTAAAGCTTAAGGACTTCATAAGAACTTCAAGTGAAATCTGGTGTTTAAAGCTGAAAAAGACGCTTGCATAAGATACACAAGTCCCGGTTTTTGTTTTTTTAGCGAAAACTTTATTCAGCCAAATTATGTTTATCTCTGCTAAGATATAATTTGCACAGATGGACAGACTCTCAACTGTTCACAGCCAAATTTGTTTCCTCGGGCCAGAACAGCCATCTTCACACTTCTGTTTATATCACATTTTGGTGTGTGTATGAGTGTCATACAAATACATACTGGGATGTTTGGGTTCAATCGCTACTCTGACGATGGGCGTGGCCTCAAAGTTGAGCGGTGTGAAGGGGGGGCACGCGGCCGAGGACGAGATGGTGGCTGACTTTAGGATAAACTCCTCCATCCCACCGATTCCTACAGAAGTAACCACAAAACAGTACAACACAGTGTTAGGGGCAAAATTACCCACAATGCAACATGGACAACACATCGAACAGCTAACTATAATATTATAAATAATTGAATAACTTCTTAGCACTGAAAGAAGAGTTTCAGCAAGAAATGTGTGAGGAAACAGAATGGGGCGTGTTGCAGGAAAATAATAAAATAAGCACCCTGAAGTTTAACGTGTGTGTTAGTGTGTGTGTGTGATGGTTTACACATTCAATGTCGAGGCTGCAAGCTTTCTTTACTCGTTAGATAAATTAGCCTCAAAACTCCATGTCTTGGCTGACAGACTACATTTAGGTGCAGGGGGAAACTGTACATGTCACTTTGGGCCAAACTGTCACTTGAAGCACCAACGGCTCCCGCAGAGAACAGCATCTGTGTGTGTGGTTGTGTGTGTCAGTGTACAGAAGCAATTGAGCATGCTTGGACATGAAATGAAAACAAGCAAACCACACCTGCACTTGGTGCACTTCAACACGAAGCTGTGAGAATGAATGGACAAACGAAGACTCTGTCATCACACACCCCACTCATCTGCTCAAGTGGATCAACATCTTACTCCAGTGAACAGAAAGAAATTTAAGTGCGGTTATTGGATAGATCCGTGTACACTGATACCATCCTGATCAGAAACGATGTTTCAGTTTGATTGAATAATCTAATAAATAAATAATTAATTAATATTATGAATAAATAATATTATGAGAAATGGTTCCCAAAAATGATGTGACCCGTGAAATGCTATGAGATTTAAAACACTGCAGAGGAAAAAATTGGAGAAAACAATAGTTTAAAAAAATTCAAATTACACAAAAGTAGTGTAATAGTAGTGTGATACACTGGTCATAATTTTATTTAATTCATGATACTGGATTAATGATTCGCTTCATTTCAAAAATTTGTACTACATTTAAAAAAAAAAAATGAAGAATTAGAGCAAATGTGCATTTTTGCCAGTACAAAAGTGGGGATGTGGTAGCTTAGTGGTCAAGGCATTGGACTACTGATCGGAAGGTTGTGTGTTCGAATCCCAGGTCCACCAAGCTGCAACTACTGGGCCCCTGAGCAAGGCCCTTAACCCCCCCCCCTAAAAAAAAATGCTCAGTTGAATAAAAAATGAGATGAAAGTGTAAGTCGCTCTGGATAAGGGCGTCTGCTAAATGCCGCAAATGTAAATAAACGGCGAGGTTTATTATTAAAATTGAACAAAATTTCACCATATCTTAAAAAATAAATATACATTTATTAATTAAATAACTTAAAAGTCTCGGAGCTTGGAAAAATGATCGACTGAAACATAAAATGAGCACCGTATCAGTATCTGAGGCATCATTTTAACTGGAAACAGAGATCCAGGGTGAGCTAAAATGCCCGTCTTCTGTGGCCTCTTTCATGCACACTGTGTAGACTGCAGAGGCACGGGGCTGTTTGAAAGCTAGTGAGTAGAGCTGTCTAATGGCTAGAATGTGGCAGTGTACCCATATAATCCCATCTGCAGCTATCAGTCACATCGCAAGTGCAGATAATTCCTGGTAATGGTGCAAAAACAAGTGTGACCAGCATGCTCTGCGTATATTTTAACTATATGGATTAAACAGATTGGATTGCCTCTGGTGTTCAAACAGTGCAACTGCATTACATGCATAATTAATAGAACACTGATTTCCATGATGCACATCGTCTCATTTTTGTGCTACGCTGCACAAGGTCTGTTACACCTCTACTACTTCATGTATTTTTAAATATTGGCAAGTCTTTAAAATGCTAAAAAACAAACAAACAAACAAAACAAATACAAATCATTGAGAGCTGTAATCTGCATTCAAAATATTGTGTTTGCTCATAGCAGCACTTTTAAATAGGAACCCATGATCTGATTGGTTGCAGGGGAATTGTTGGTGAGAATTGTGGTATATAGTGACTGCAGGGACAATAGATAAACATATCAGAGTCACACATTGGAGCAATGGATCCCTTTAACCTGGGCAAGGAAAAGCTGTAGCACAAGCTCGAAGACAGAAACACGGACAAAGCTGAGCAAAGTACAGAGAAGTAGAGCATAGTGCTGTCATTTAACTCCTTGTAACTATGAGTAGAAAACATAATCACTTCACATTTGAGCCTGATTGCAATAAGCCGTTTGACTACGGTGTATACAGCAAATAGCAGAGCTGAGAAAATAACAACTAATAGCACACATTTTTTCCAAAGACTAACAGTATAGGCTGTTAAGAGATGATGATAGAACAACATCCATTTCCACCCCAACCACACCCTTTTCTCTGGAAATTTGATCATCCTCTCAGATTCTCTGCTGAATGAAATTAACCGAACCTGATAAACTAATGAGGGCTAAAAGTGATCCTAATGTGATCCTGTCTTTTAAAGTACATTTTAGCTAGCATTCAGGTCTCTGTGTTGTCCGATGCAGCGAAGGAGGAGCAGAGTAGAGAGCAGGGAAAACCTGTAACAAGAGAAGCTACAGAGATTTGTTCATGTTCTATGATTCAATTTGATTCATTTCAATGCATATGACAAGGAGAACTTACAAAACGTCACAGAGGAAGTAACCTGAATTCTGCAATGGATCATTTTTTGTAGCACTTATCCTACACTGGGTTGTGGGGAGCCTGGAGTCTATCCTTGGGGACTCAGAGCACAAAGCGGGGGACACCCTGTACAAGGTGGCAACCTATTGCAGGCCACAATCACACACTATGAACAATTTAGAGATGTCAGTCGGCTGATAACACATCTTTGGACTGGGAAAGGAAACTGGAGAACCCAAAGAAAACTCTGCAAACACAGGGAGGGAGTGGGAATCGATTCTCCAACCCCAGTGGTGCAATGCAAGCATTCCTATTGTCCAGGGATCATGACTTCGAACCCTGAAAATGCCACAGCCATTTTGGCCAGTGAGTCAAGGGGCCACATCTTGCATGCTCTCTGGGCAGGAGGGAAGACATACGCTTTCTTCTCCATCCATTACAGTGACACTAGCCAATCATAGACCTCTGTGAGCTCATGTATGCAGAGGAGGGCTGATAGTGTGAAGCTAAAAATTAATATAGTACCACTTTTGTTATAAGAAGAGCAAAAATAAGCTTTAATACTAAATCACATGACAGGCATTTACACTTACATGATGGGCATGGTCAAAAGTCTTGTGTATTATTTATTTAATCATGGATATGATTACAGCTTGGACGTCTCCCTGGGTAGGTGTTCCGGGCATGCCCCACCGGGAAGAGACCCCAGGGAAGACCAAGGACACGCTGGAGAGACCATGTCTCTCGGCTGACCTGGGAACGCCTCGGGATCCCTCCGGAAGAGCTGGAGGAAGTGTCTAGGGAGAGGGAAGTCTGGGCATCCCTGCTTAGGCTACTGCCCCTGCGACCCGGCTCCGGAGAAGCAGAAGACAATGATGATGATGATGATTACAGCTCTAAAGTTAGCTCACATGCCATTCGACAGCTTAGAGATCAGGCTTTTCATAAATACTTTTTGTCTCAGTGGCCACTTACACACAGATGCAGTTTCTAAATATAAAAGCCAACATTCAACCATTCTGTTTTTGACTGATGGCTAATCAACACGTCAAATTGAAAGCGTGGGTTTGAGGGCAGGGCTGCTGTTTTTATGACACTCAGCCACCTCAAAGCAGCAGGCGAACTTTTCTGAATTTTAGCCATTTTTATCACCCACACTCCAATCCCAACAGGACCAAAGCTAAGTGTGGGATTTAACCCTGAGAAATCTGAGGGCAAGGCTTGTTGTGCATCTTTCCAGTGATCACTGTGTCCTTACTGTCTGAAAGATAAATGATCCACACTGTTCACTCTTTACACCTAAGGGCCTAATCCAGAATGTCTCCTTACTCTCTATATACAGTAAGTGCTCTAAATAGGGCAGGAAATAGTGGCACTCTGTAGATAGGGATTCAGTCTATGTCAGGTCAAGCTGAGCAATGAAGTCATTTCCAAATGTAGTCAGGACACGTCTGCTGGTGACTATATAAAAGACTTGATCTGCATGAAAATAAGGAGAGTGGAAATCAATAAAAATGTCTCGTCTAGTCTTTCACTAATTCTTTATTCTTTCAGAGTAGTGAGCCACAGAATGTCTCACCAAGACCTTTTATTTTTCCAGAGGATCTTTCTAAAAGACATTCTCCATTAAAATAATTGCTTAAATCTTTTATATTTTATATTAAAATGCATTGTATTACATAGTTTACTATCCTTTTTGTTCTACACTTCTTATGTTTCTGCTTTCCACAATGATGGTTTTATTGCTTTTTTGAAATCACTTTTCAAATTGTATTGAAAAGTGAAAAACTACGCACAGTATGACATGTAGAGACTGTCCTGGTCATAAAACAGAGTCAGAGTCAACTGTACAGTTGTTTATGTGACAAATAAAAATTAGAACTTGAAAATGTTTACCAATTTTCAACCACCGTTTTTCACCAGAAGAAGGAAAAATAGAAATATTCAAAAGAATATCCAGTTGTTTTTCTAGAACAGTCTGCTAACTGCTGTTGAGACAGCTGTGAGTACAGCACAGTTCATAACATCACAGTTTTGCCAACCCTGGTTTACTCACAGACAAGGGTTTACTTTTGAACTGCTTCTACGGGAAACTGTTTTTAATATTGGCTTATTTAAAAAAAAAAAAAATCATGACATTCCTTTTCAATATTATAATGCATTTTGCAATGGGAAGCATGTTGACTTTAAAAAGAAGTATGTTAGGTTTGGAAATGGCAGATTTGAGCCTTTAGCCCAGTTCCTCTATTCCCATGGCCAGTTATTCACTTAAAACCTGATTTTAACCCAGTGCAATGCTTTTTTTTTTTTACACTACTTGCACTGTTTTTTTATTTATATTTTCATTAGTATTGTACATTGTATTTTGGGTATTGTATTTGTATTGTACTCACACTACATGGCCAAAAAGTAAGCGGATACCTGACCAATCAAAGCTATGTGTTTGTCAAACATCCTATTCCAATTTTATTCCCTGTTTTCTGTTACAATAGCCTTCGCTCTTCTGGGAAGGCTTTCCACAAGATATTGGAGCATGACTGTCAGGATTTGTGTTCATTCAGCTGCAAGAGCTTTAGTAAGGTCAGGTATTGATTATGGATGTGGAGGCCTGGGGTGCAGTCGGTGTTCCAGTTCATCCCAGTGGTGTTCAGTGGGGCTGAGGTCAGGGCTCTGTGCTGTGCAGTACACCAACACTGACAAACTGTATGATCATGGGTCTCGCTTTATGCACAGGAGCATTGTCATGCTGGAACATACTTGGGGCCCTTCCAAGTAAAAGGAAATTGAAAAGGCAACAGCATCCTGTAAAAGCCAGTGGTTCCACCTTTGTGGCAACAATTTGGGAAAAGCCCAGATATGACTGTGATGATCAGGTGTCCACATACATTTGTTTACATGTCCACATTTTTGTTATTTAATTTCAGTCATATTTGGTTAAATATGGCATATATATGGTTGGGTTTCTATGTGCATGTGTTTTCGTATGTTCTGTGCCTTGTGTTATATGTCATTGATCTAACTGAGCCTTGCAACCTTGCCATCCTGCCATAAGCATTTCAATGCAGATGTTTATAGGCATACTGTACAAATGATAAATTGACTTTTGGACTGCTTGTCAATGCAGATGTGAACAAAATAATAGTGTTGGTAATAAAAAAAATGTAATGTAAATGTAAAATGTAGTAGAAGGAGATGTCTATTGTAGTGCCAAGCCAAAAAAAACAACAAAAAATTACACCACAAAAAAAACCCCACAAGAGACATAGAAAGTTTATTCTTAAACTTCTGAACAAACTGTGAAGCAAGAAACTATGTAATATTTAGACTAATCACAGACCGAGTGGAGATCTCAGAACAAAAGATGTTTGAAGGCCTGTTCATGCTGCAGCGTACACCATGTACCTAAAAGATAATATTCCAACCCTCATGTTCTCACAACTGGAATATCTACCAGCTTTCTGGTAGATATTCCAGATAAAAGCCTAACCCTAAATTCCAACTCTAGCTGAACTATAAGGTCTACCATTTCGCTGTAGTTTAACAATAATTTCATCACGTTTGCTGTACCCAGCAAACCACCCGGTTGTCTGCACCTTAACCGTAATCACCACCAGTGTCACCAAAGCTGCAGCAAAACTGGAACTAAAAAACGTATTCACGATGTAACTTAGCCCCGAGTCAGAGCGCTTTATTAAAGGACTATTTTAGCCCAAGCCCTAATCCTATTCATGCGGCAAGCACCTGGAGGCAGTAAAGTCTGCAATAAAAAAGGCTTACTGCTAATCGCTTAGTGTTTTAACCTGTGCAAGCAGCACAAGCTTTGTTGGTTTGCTAACATTAAATGCTGATATGTCTCATGAGATTTGTATCTTGACATACTTATGACATCATTAGTGTACATGCTTCACCGAGGAAGCTGACAACTTATTGGAAAATAAAGCAATTCTTCTGCATGATGCAACTAGGAGAAGCATCATCTAAAGGAGCTATTGTTCCTCCAAGTGTCTAAATATGAGTTCTGTTTGTAGGCACTTTTACAGGATGTTTCACAGATGTCACAGTTCGAATGGGAAGCATGGGAAAACAGGAAGCTGCCTCCTTTTCAAGGAGGAATAGTGTCTGGGATGACGTCATTTCTTCGTCCCAATCGAGAAAAACGGATGACTATTTCTAGAGTGTTTAGCTCATCAGAAGAGCAAGCAACGTGATAAGTGCTTTAAAGCACGGTGTATTAAACACTTTCATAATGACAGCTCTCTGTCTGGGGATTACCTTCTGCCAAAAGGCAAATAATAAAGCGGTGCACCAAAACAAGCAGCGCACATAAGAGAGTCATGAAGTGCTGTCAGGAAGAGTGAGAGATTTCTAGAAGAGACTGAGAGCAAGGGATATTGCATGACTTGTGATAATGACATCACCAGACCCAATCATCTCCTCTTTTTCCCTGCAGCACTAAAGTTAGGCATTCTCATATTTGGATGAAGTGACCAGACAGGACACAGGAGCTGGTGTGTGTGTGTGTGTATGTGTGTGACTATACTGCTGTTTATTGCCCCCTCCGGTGCCTGAGGCACACTGCCATTTTTACTTCAGCTGATGTTCTCTTCACTGTAACCACATCGTCTACAGCTGCTGGGGATGAAATAAAAGTACTGAGAAATGACGATGTTTTATGTACAGATAATGTATCATATTCAATTAAAAGTGGAAGTATCTAAAATTGGGTAAACTGATATAAAATGCTGCCCCAGTGTTAAAAAGTGATGTAATTCGGGGTAAAGTCATGTTTTCATGTGAAATACTCACGACTAAGACTACTTAATTTGCTTAATAAATGAATTGGAATTAATGCTAATCTAATCTGGCATTAACAAAAAAAAACCCAAAAAAAACAACAGGACATCTTCAAATTGACCCATCCTAAATATAACCAGCTAATGTGAGCAAATCAGCTGAATTTATCTCCATATGCTTTTTCAAATGAGATAAACCCCATCCCTTCTAGAGAGGCAAAGAAGACATCTGATTTTATAGGAGTATTTGCTTACTCTAGCATATTGAAATATTTTCCTGAGGAAGGGCCAGGAGTGTTCATCCTCAAGGTCGATACTGCAGTGCTGTGGCTTATCCATATTTAAAAGTGCATGGGTAGCTGTAGTGTTAATTACATTCAGTAGCAGTTATGGTGCATCGGTGTCATGCACAGTGTAACCACAGTTTATTCAGGGTTTGTACTGATGCTTCATTCTGAAATACCAAAAGTAATATCAAGTAATATTTCTTTTATTTCAAGAGATGCCGTTCAGACATATTCTTTATTTTCTTGTTCTTCTTTTTTTAAATTCCGCAAAAAAATAAATTTGACAATGCACATTCGTCATGTCTCCAAGAAGCCAATTTTTCTATGCCGCCTCGTCTAGTCATGCTGGATTAAATGTGCATTTCCCAGGCATTGCTTCATCTTCACAATGTCAGTATACTCCAGGTGATTTACAGGAGCCCATGTCGACATGAGGAGGAGGGGGATGGGCTG
The DNA here is from genome assembly GCA_033459395.1 of Hemibagrus guttatus. NCBI lineage: Eukaryota > Metazoa > Chordata > Actinopteri > Siluriformes > Bagridae > Hemibagrus > Hemibagrus guttatus. Next base: position 15,866,894 of record JAUCMX010000010.1, on the reverse strand, counting down.
CAGTGGTGTGTCATATTTTCAGTAACCGAATAGTATTCGTGTTCTATCAGAAATAAACTTTATTTTGTAACTCATGCCTGATTTTAAAAATGTTCAAGCACCTTTTTAAGCAGCACTAGAAAAAATGGCTATTTTCAAGTACTTACATTTCAAAAAGCCAAATTCAAGTACTTCAAGCAGCTTGCATGAACCCTGTTTATATCCATGTGAGGTAAGAACAGAAGACTTTCTAGCTACCACTTACTGAAAGTTCCATTTTTTATAAATATTATCTCCACCACTTGCAATGCTATAACTTTATGCAGTGTCATTAATAGTAATTCATAATCCATTAAGATTATGATCTCTTCACCCTAACATCCATCCCTAACATCCATCCATCCATCCATCCATCCATCCCATCCATCCATCCATCCATCCATCCATCCATATCCATCCATCCATATCCATCCATCCATATCCATCCATCCATCCATCTATCCATCCATTTTCATCTCCAGGTTTCTCTTCAACAGCTATATCCATTGGTTTTTACTCTCTACCCTCTTAAATGTTCACCAGTCTTTTGTACCCAACTGTAATGTTGTAATGTCCAGAGGTTTTCTGTGTCCTCTCCTAAAAATAGACCAATTCTTTGACCTGTAACCAGAACGTCCAACATGATCTGTAACCAGTTGTTTGAAGTGTGCTTTAGTCCTTTATTCCATCTGTACACTCTGTCCAAAGATTTAAACTTCATGCCACCGTTAAAAAGCTTTCTTCTCGTCAGGTTGAAGAGATGCCGGGTCATACTGATGTCCAGCATTTGGTGTCTTCACTGCTTCTACAAAGCAAAAAAGAGAAACTGCTTTCCCTTATGCATGAGAATGCATGATGTTTGAGCTACATCACTGTAAGTGTGCCAACAACATACCCCAGTGGTGTCAGAGGGGCAGGCAGCTGCAATCATTTCAGAGGAATAATGAAAGTACGGCAACCACCAACAAACTGCTGCCTAGCTCATTAAGCAAATAACAAATATTTCAATATTTCAAATATATTTTGCATTACAGATTAGACTTTTCTGTTAATCTCTTCTAGTTTCCTATAGTCTAGCTGTCATATCCACTTAATTCATTTCATTCATTGCTACTTTCTCATACAGTGTCCACCAATGGATGATCAGGCCCGAGATCAGCAGCTCAAAGCATTTTCAGCCTTGAAAAAATAGACACACTGCTCACATGGCGTTTTAATGATTCCTACATAAATTCACTCAGGCTTCAGCACACACATGCTTCTTATTTCCACACTGCAGTTTCTGGGCAGAGGAAAGATGGAGAAAAAATAACAAGAGCAAACGGGTAGGGAGAAAAAAACTGACACAGAAACTTGGTGTGCTGAGTTTGGTAAAAATGGTCCTTGATGAAAAAAGCGCCAACCTGGCTGCAAAATACTGCCAAGTTGTGTCCTGTACTCATGCAGCAAACGTCTCTAAAAGAAACGCGCATCCCCGACTTCACCCGCCTGTAAAACACAGAGGCTCTTTCAGCCATCCAGCCTGAAACGTGAGAAGGTAATTACTCAGAGGTGACTGGGTCTCTGAGGCATTCCTCAACAAAGACTCAAAGACGGAGAGAGGGGGGTGACGCTGAGAAAATATCCTGAAGACAGAAACGCTCTGCTTATACATAGTGAAACCACAGGAAAGCTGTTTAAGACGTTCTGAAATCTGTGGCACATATGAGACGAAAGACGATGTTTTTTTTTTGAAAAGTAGGAAATATTTATTGAGGAGAGGATTTTGAGCATAGCTATACCAGTGCTGTGAAAATTCATCTGTAGTTATATTACTACACCAGTTAAAGTGGAGAAAATATTAGGACAAACTGAGGTTGAGTACACAGATGTATACACAGTGATAAGAACCAGGAGTGTGAGTTATTTATCAAGCGCACAACACAATAACTACTTCTAGTGGCATTAATACAATACTAATCTTAGTCACACACTCGGTCACACATTAACTCACACACTCAGTCACTCACACACACATCTATATATATATATATATATGATTGATGAAACAAGTCATGATCATGATCATGAATTATAAAAGTTATGTAGATAAAACACAGAGGTTGCCACGGAGCTTTATCATTCGTTGTGCGTGTCAGATGTTAACATCTGGAACCACTTTAACAACTACATGAATAAAGCCTTCCCAGTGCATACATATTTAAATTCATATGCTGATTGTTTAATTTCACACACATGCTACTACTGTAACAGTGTCCTTGCTCTTGCTGTTATCATGACAATTCTAAAAAAAAAAAAAAAGGGTTAAATAATCCTAAACATCAGTGTTTCATAATATCTTCTCATTTCCTGCCTGTCTAATAAAGTGCCATGTTGTAGTCACGCAAACAGAGGTGTGAGAAGAGAGAAAAGTTTGGTCTCGCGCTGTCCCTGGATGCTGGGAACGTGTGAATCATAGCTCGCATAACATGCTGCCAGGAGTTGATGAAAACAGAGTTCTCAGTCATGTCTGTCATTTCAAACGTCTTCCTTAACACTCAGCACATGTAACAGCACAGGCCTCAGAACCCCGCTGCTCAGACTTATGGGAATCTCTGCTTGTTTTCACTTCTGCCCATTCAAACACAGACATCCACGGCTCAGTCGAAGCATGGTGGTGGTGGTTGTGGTGGTGGGACACGTCTGTGTGAGTGTACTGTTATTTGTCAGTGTGGGCTGAAAGGCCAACTTAATCCTGAGGCAGTACATGTAAATCTATATTGAGAATGTTAACAGGATGATGAATCATAAGATGAAGATGTCGATACTTTAACAAAAAAAAATCTTTCACGAGGATGGAGAGGCTCAGAATGGTTCAAAATGGTTCTTTCCACCTCTTTGCAAATCCTTTGTGTTAATTTCCCAAGAATTGTGGAAGTAGTACAGGGGAAAAAAAAATATGTTGTTGCCAAGAAACTAACAAAGTTACAAAATTCTTAAAGAGCTTTAAAATGGCATTTCCTTTGAAAAAAAAAAAATCCCTATAATAGAAGTAGACTCAGATTTCACACTCAAAGCATTTCTGTTTGTACCAGAGTTTCAACAAAAAAAAAAACCCCAGAAAACAGGTGGTGCATATATAACATTTGTCAGATTTGTCACTTTTCTCGGTTTTCACTGTTTTCTTCCTATACACAGAATGTGGCCTACTTTATTTGAATCCCCATTGCTGTGAACGTCTATATGACCAAAAAAAAGCACACCATTTATTAACTAGAATGTCCACTGGGTGCGTGAAATCTGTCAAAACCATGCATCTCCACTTCCAGCCTGTGATCTGTGAGGAAGATATGACTGGATGTCTGTGATGTTAATACAGATCCAGATACTTTAAATGGATGATTTTTAAATGATGAAATTTCATTTTTAGACATGATGACATGATTCCTAATGTATTCCTAGAGATACTGTCTAACATTTAACATGATGTGTTATTTATACAGGCTGTTTAGCTGGTAATTTAAATCCATTTCTTCTCGTCAATACACTGCTCCTGAGGAAGCAGAGTGTTGTTTTAAACTCTAGACAAAGTAAATACCCTGTGTTTGGCAAGAAATGGCTTTGCACAGTCTCCTAATAGAGCTCAGTCTGTAGGAACGCACCACTGCTTATCAGCAATGTTAATTAATGTGATGTACAGCCAGAGTACCTCTCTCTCTCTCTTTTGTTCTCTCTTTCTTTCTCGATCTCTTTTGTTCTCTCTCTCTCTTTCTTTCTATCTCTTTCATTCTTTCTCTCTCTCTCGATCTCTGTTGTTCTCTCTCTCTTTCTTTCTATATCTTTCTCTCTCTCTCTCTCTGAAATGATTTGCTTTTAAAATAAACAAACATACAGTGCCTGTGTGATGACGGAAGGCACTCTGTATTCCACATAGCGTGTGTTGCCATGGTTAATGCTTCAAACTTGATCTGGATTTTTGTTTTTCCATCATAGAACAAATATATCTAAGTCCAAGTCCAAGTCCCACTTTGGCAATAAATAAATTAGTGATAGCACAATAAGACTTTTCTGATACAGAACACTGACCGGGAAACTTTGAGCATCGTCCAGTTCTGATACTCATCTGATACATCTATATATTTACATTTCTACACAACTTTCACACAAAAAACAAGTATAATAAAGAAAGAAAGAAAGTATAAATATCATGTGATACAATACAATAAGAAGTTGCTTTCGGCTGCTCCCTGTTTGGGGTCGCCACAGCGGACCAACTGGTCCGCACAACAACTTGGCAAATGTTTTACGCCGGATGCCCTTCCTGACACAACCCTCCCATTTATCCGGGCTTGGGACCGGCACTGCATCCAGTGGCTGGGGTTGAGGCATTGGCTGGGAATCAAACCTGGGCCTTCCGCATGATAGGCGAGAAACCTACCACTGAGCCACCAATGCCCCTATCTGATACAATACAATCAATTCTAATAAAAGGCAACAAAAGTCCAGTCAAATCTTTTTAAATGTAAACATTTCCATGTTCCTACAATCTCTTTTCTCATCTAGGTCTCAATCTTACAGAATCTAATATCTGACACTGATACTGATACATCACATGTGTCAGCTTGGTGTTAAATCTAATATATAAATAGATTCAATGTACATAATGTTTATTATATCTATCGCATTGTTTCTCTCGGAACTTTGTGTACTGCATGTGCACAAGATAGTATGCAAATGCACTACACGACACTTCCAGAGAAACAAGATGGTTATGGTGAACAGTGCATAATCAGCGAAACAAGAAAAAGTTTCTGGGGCTGTAGACAGTTTCATCATCTGTGTATGACTGCTGCAAACATCATGATCATTTCAGTCCTTCAGCTAAACACACCACAGCCGTCACATCAGCTTAAGTCTGAAGTACTTCTACAGCCAGTGTAGCGTTATAACTGTGCTAATATCTGTGCAAATCTCCCAGTGAACTGCAAAAATACAGCGGAGCTGTCTGATAATGCTTGATGTCCGAGCTGAAATTAGTCCGTGTCAACCAGTTAAACGTCTCAAAAGACAAGTTAATAATAAAAACTTTTTTTTTAATTGGCTGCCTGGAAGGCCACTTGATGGATTTGCCTAGCAAACTGCTATATTATTGGAGATAACAGAGGAGCAGTACTCTTAAAGTTAAGATTTCTTCTCAGATAGCAAACAAGATAGATAGCAATTTCCTTCCATGTGTTTTTTCCCTTTTTTTTTGTTGAAAAACACAAACATAAAGCTTTAAGGACTTGCCATAAACATCTAGAGGGTCAAAAGGCCAAAGGTTATCATTACAATCTTCCTGTTTCCGTCTTTTTACACAGCTCTCTAATGTCTAAATGTACCTGGGAGCTGGAGGGAGAAAACGAAAAGACAATACACACACACACACACACACACATTTTATTTATATATATATATATATATATATATATATATATATATATATATATATATATATACACACACACACACACACACACACACACACACACACAGACATATGTGACATTTACATACAGACATATATATATATATATATATATATATATAC